>CAWUFW010000379.1:3675000-4240000 GCA_963921515.1 Calotriton arnoldi
TGATTATATAATGGTATCTGCAAACTTCTGGCCTAATATGCACGATCTAAAAGTTGAAATCCGAGACAATAGCGATCACTATCCCCCTGTGCTTAACACTAGCAGGTTCCCTTTTCCAACCTACGAATTGGAGAAATGATAGCAACCCAATTCTAATCCAACCCAATTCTAATCCAACCCATAGTTAGTAACAACCATAGAGCCCTGAAATGGCCATCAATAGTGGGCAAAGACGAGGTTATGACAAGGATCTATAAGACCTTCTCAGATGTTCTCTCCCTACATCGAACTGCCTACTTTAGAGATTCCTATAGTGCAGATCCATCACAAAATGATAGGAAAACTAAAACTGATCCTGAGTAAGATCCCTAGAGAGAATGAGGTGGGGAATGCAGCTACATACACCTCAGCTAACCAGTGGTATAACAGTGAGTGCCGCAAAGAGTGAGCTTATAGTGGCAGCGAAATCACATGATGTCAAGGCACTAAGTCAAAAGGTCCAAGTACAAAAGATTATTAAGCAAACAAAGAGATTGGGATGACAGTGTCTGGACGGAACCGATTATCGCAGCCAAAATTAAGGATCACGCGGGCTTTTGGAGATTGATAGCCAAGGGTAACAAAACGCAGAGAAGTAGTATGGATCTCTTTTTGGACTCTGGTACTTGGGTCAACCATTTTTCAAAACTATACTCCGATTACCACCGAACCAATTAATAATCAGCAAAGACACACAAACCCTGTAGCAATCACCAATATGGAACAAATTTACACCCCATATTTTAGTATAGAGGAAACCTTGGCAGCTATTGATGCAGTTAAGCCTGGGAAAGCCCCAGGCCCTGATAAAATACCAGGCGACCTGTTGAGGCATGATAAAGCTGTTTGGGGGCCATATATCAATCTTCTCTGTAATGCTGTGGCAGCAGGCGCTTCAATACCGGTGTCTTGGAAAGGGGCAGAAAACATTACATTTTTTTAAAAGGGAGATCGTCAAGACCCTTCAAATTACCGGCCTATAAGTTTAATTGACACCCTACAAAAGATTTATGCTAAGCAGATTTTATCTAAACTAAATGACTGGATAGAGGGAAACAATATTTTATCACAGTACCAGGCTGGGTTTAGAGCTAGAACCAGCACAATTGATCAGGTCTTTAGACTCCTTTGCATGGGATGGAAATATACAATTTTAAAACTTTATGCACTTTTATTTGTTGTCTAGAATCTATGAAGAAAGCTTTAAAGTATTTACGCTTCCCCTATGTTTTAAATGAACTGAATATAGCAAGCTTAGCATTTTATCGTATTTTATTTGATTTATCGATTAGCCGGTATTTTATCGTAAATGTTCATCTTTATTAATTGCAATTGTCCAAAGATGTAATAAGGGAACGATTTTTATCTAAATTGTGCTTACCAACATGTATGAACTGTTTTTATTTTGTATCTTTTATGGTTTTTTAAACCGAATAAAGATTAATGAATGAATGAAATCTGTTCAGTATTTTGAGAGATAACCAGAATGCAAACTTGTATATCTGGGGGTGCGGATGCTCCGCGAATCCAACCATCCCTGCAGTAATCTGATTGGCTACCAACACTTCAACCAGGAAGTGTTAGCAGCCATCTTGGGGCTCGGCAGAGGGACCCAGCTAGTATTTTTTTTAAAAATTGTTTTTCAATTTTGCTGCAAAATTGCGGTTAGATCCGCAAATTTGTGGCAAAATTGAAAGAAAAAAAAGTGCGGTCTTGCATGTTTGTTTTGTAATTAGCCCCCGGGTGGGCCAGGTCCCGAGGGGAATTTCTAAAATAAAGAGGGGGGCGCACAGGGGCCCCCTCCTAAAGCTCTTAGATCTCTGGGAACCACCACCTCCCTGGGGCTTTATTAACATATTGGAGGGGGGCCGCGCCGACCCCCTTCACGGGCTTATAACAAGCCCCGGGGGGCTGCGTGGAGCCAACCCTGTACAAAACCATAGAAATTCAGCAGTTCTAGTTACCTGAGCTAACTATAACGTACGCCCCCCTCAATACACTGCTTATGACCTGACATATTACAACACTCATGACCAGATCAGTGACATCACCTATGACAGCCACAGAACCACTCACACACTGACTCCGATACCCACACAACCTCATACACCCAATCACACACCCATACCACCACTCACACATCCACTTACTCATCCAAAGAGCCACTCACACATACACCTGCTCTCACAGCCATTCACTCACCTTTACAGTCAGTCACTCACCCATACAGCCACTCACACACATACAGCCACTCACACACACCCACTGACTCGTGCATACAGATACTCACACACCCATTTACTCACCCATACTTCCTCTCAACATAGCCACTCAAACCCATACAGCCAGCTACATACTCATAAAGATATCCATACAAGCATTTGCGTGTCTACTCAATCATCCATAGTCACTCAACAGTCACTCTCCAATTTAGCCACTCCCACACCCTTAACCAAATTTCCACTCAAACAGCCACTCACTCACCCCTACAGCTGCTTATACACCCAGTCACTCACCCATGCAGTCACTCACACAGCCACTCAGTCACCATAAAACCACTCGCACACCGACTCACCAATTCAGCTACTCACAAAAACACTCACACCAACATATTCCCCCATACACCTACTCACACACCCACTCGGTCACCTATACAGCTACTCATGCAGCCACTCATTCATAGTTAGTAACACACCCACTTATTCACCCATACAGCCACTCTCACACCCATACAGCCACTTAAACACCCATACAGCCACTTAAACACACTCACTGATGCAGTCACACAGCCACTTACATGTTTGTGTAGTATCACTGATTAGTAGTGTACTTAGTATACTAATCTAACTTTTGTAAAAGGTTAGTATATATCTTTAACACTCATAAACACTTAGAAAACACCTGGATGATGTCATCAGTGATGTCACTGACCATTTCATATGTGAGGTCATAACCAGTGCATTGCGGGGGCATAAGTTAGTTAGCTCAGGTAACTATAACTGCTGAATGTGATGGCTTTGCACGAGTGAAATGTGAGCCTAACTATAACGTCCCTATAACCTTTGTTTTTTTCAGTGAATATACATATATATATGTGTATGTATTCTTTGTGTATATGTTTGTGTGTATATATGCATGTGTGTATATATGTGTATATTTGTATGTGTGCTTGTGTATATATGTGCACACATCTGTGTGTGCATATATAAATATACATCTGAATATGATGCCCTGCAGTTCAAGTCCTTACTAGAGGATCCTGTCTAGGCACATGAAAGCTTGATAATTCTTTAACAGAGCGGAAGTTCTTCAAGGCGTTACTAGATGTCCATCTTGAGTCAAATGTAAAAGCATTGAAATTGTTTCCTGAGTCTTCAGTTCCACGAGTTGATACAAGAGGTCCCTTTCAAGTCTGCTGCAAGTGCTTCAAATAACCTTTAGCATGCGTAGGGGGTCTGGCTCAGCTTAGGAATTTGCATATACACTTGGCACTTTAATGATTTGTTCTTGTTTTCTACAGGATAAATACATATACTAAAGCTGGTTTATAGTGTTGTCAACATTGCAACTAATGAACATTTTGAGTACTACGGAAATATTTGATGACAGCCTAAATAGGGACTGGCAGGCTCTGGGAAGAACAAGTGCCTAAAAAGTTATATTCTCGAGAAACTATTTCAGGCCAGACCTAAAACAAAAAGGGGGTGGGGGGACGATTGGGAGAGTATTGTAATGACCAGAGAAGACTGAAAAATTGGGTTTAAGAGAGAAGTGTATGTGTACTCCACATTTTCAAAAAGGTGTGAAGGAAGGATGGAGAGGATGTGGCCTAACAGCTACATGTGGTCTGTGGTCGACCTCGAAGTTGGGGGACCGGGTTTGAGTCTCGACGGGGACGCTCAACATCCTGTGATTCTGGGCAAATCACTTAATCTCCCCATGCCTAACAAAAATTAATGTGTCCGTCGGTAACGCAATTCGTGCTCATGTAAAGCACTCTGATACCTTCGGTTCGAGTTTGCACTATATAAAACTAGAAAACCTCCCCGCGCGCCCCCCCTTTCTCCCCCAAAAAGCATCAATCCCCTCTCCTTTCCAAGAAAGTGCAAATGAAGTCAAAACATTGATACGATGTATGCTGATGCTTGTATCTAAAATAAACAGTTGGACAACATTAACTTCGTCTTTGAACACAATGTTATCCTTGCATACTGCCCATTCTCATAGCAGTAATGGGAACACCAGGGCACAAACTTTGCATTCCACGACTAATACAACAAAATAGACACTAATTTGTAAACGTTTTGCACACAAAGTGAATGTACATGTTGTTCGTCCAGTATTCAAAGGTTCGAACATGGACAGCGGGGGATAAGAGTGCATCGCTAATTAAGCACATTTCTCGTTCACTCTGGCTCAGTCTGTTTTTTTTAATATTTTAGTTTTAATGAAATTGCTTAATATTAACAGATAATCATAAGATCAGGTGTATGCAGATATCACAGTAAAAACGCATGTTGTAGGTTGTGTAATGTATACTGTTACTGCAACAGTGGGATCACTTATCATGGGACCTAAAGACAAAGGTCAATGTCACTAAGAGGTTACGCTAAGTATGTATATAGCCTGTTAATCATGACGGGGGGGGTTACGGACACTAAGCAACCTATAAGAAGCTCCCTTTGCTTTTCTTAATTTCCTGCCATGTTCCATCGGTGCTGCACCAGCACACCATGAGTATTGGTATTCAGGTCTGCAGGTAGAGCTACATGTTCAATGAAAATATAGGCTCAACCAGTTACTTTTCAAATTTGCCAACTACACTGTGGCAGCCTGTGTTGTAGAACTACTGACTGAGCCTGAACTTTGGTATCGCTCTGTCTCGGAGCAAGTAACAGTTTCCAACAGCTTACCCTGTAATGGTAGGTTGGAAATCGGATAATCCTCTAGGGCAGAGGAGGTTTGCTTGATTACCACCATCATGGGGGTGTTCACTCTTTCAAGGAGAAGCTTGCACTCCCCTACCAGTTCTGAAAGAGAAGGTAAAACCCCAGATTTTCCTCTTTGACCAAGTTCTGATCCAGGGGCAGTCACAAAGATTGAATGCACACAGCCTGAAATATGTAGTTGCAATAGCAGCACTTTCTTTTAGGTAATCTACACTTTTTGGAGTTGCAGGTTCACTTTCCTCTGCTACTTGGTGCAGTGCATGCACCTGAGCAAATATTTATTCGTTAAACCCTTGAGGAGAAAATTATCTTCAAAACAAAGATGTGCCATTGTTTCAGTAATTGCTAGAGATTGTCTCAGAAATTCAAGTGAGGCCTTCCTGCTCCAATTAGCTATCATGGTGTTATTACATTGAGGTAGTGCCCATAGTGAATGTGAACCCTACAGTGGTTCCAAAAGGAGGAGGCTTTTGCGGAAGCACATAATTTCGTCTCAACTTAATTGGTGCTAATCCCTAGTTTATTTGCTGCCCTTGTGGAAGGATACTTTAAATCATTTTTATTGGAGATGATCTTGTTCAAGTAATCTTAAAGACTTTCAGTTTTGACTGGTGTAATCCTATCCTAGATCAGTTTTTAATAAGGTATAGCCTGTGGCATTCTGGTGATTTTCATCTGTTGGATACATGTGAGGGGTAACCATTGCTGGTCTCTGACCAATGGAAGGAATAAAACTAAAAAGCTGCCTGCCCGGAAAGCTTTATCTTCAGGTCACTGATATGTGCGTTAATGGAATTATTTGAGAACACTCCTGTCTAAAAAAAAAAAAAATAAGTATTCTCAAAATGGTACCTCATTGTAACTGTGATTTGAAATGCAATAAACCTACTTTTGAATGAAGGTAACTCGCTTTTGATAACTTGACATCCTCCTGTCAGTGCACCGAAAAAGGTCAGTCTTGTCAGACGATGCATAGATTTTATTTGTAGCACAATATAAGATTATTCTAAGCAATTCAAGTTGTGAAAGTTTTAACTGACCATGTTTGCTAATTAACTTAAAGCCAAATCAAAATAATGCACCGGCCAGTTTATAGTGAACCTGTCCTTATCTCTGCCATCATTGTTTAAAAATGTTCTTGTGTTGCAAAATTATGAATATTAGTCCTTGACCTCCATTTTTTTTTTTTTTTTATTTAGGTACCGTAGCGAGAAGATGACTATGAGTTATGCGGAATATCTTGCTCATCGTCAGCATCATCACTTTCAAAATGGCATTGGGCACCCTCTTCCACCATACAACCATTATTCCTGACACTGAGCCGCATGACCAGTCACTAGACCTCTCTGCAGACCTCTTCCCAGGAGACCCAGCCCCCTCTTGGTCTAGCTATCTCTATTATTGTACTATTTTATGATGATAGTTTCCGTTGCCTTGAAACTGCTCATCTTATTTGGTGAGTTCATCAGGGCAACGGAAGGGAAAGCTGCATTAAGACCCATTTTTTTATTTTATTTTGTTACTGAAGAGACTTAGTTTTTTGCAGCATATAATCCCTTTTCTTCCATTCCTCTATTTACACCGAAATTTGATTTACATTGAAATATATGAATCTGGTGTTGCTGTGACTGTGGATGGAAGGAACAGTTAAGGAAATACTCTGCGAAGCAGTTTTGACTGTGCATTGATTAGCAGTTGTGTAGATGTGTGAAACATATCAAACAAGCGACCACATCATTAATGAGGACTTGGTTCAGCGAGGTGTAGTGCACTAAAATGGGCGCTTGGATCAACTTTAACAATTTAATGCAGGCTGAACCCTCCCCACTTTTCATCTTCCACTTTAGATTTTTGCTTTTTGCCAGTTTTGTTTGCCGTCTCCTCGTCTCTCCTTATCATACAAATTGTTCTAAAATATGATCACGTTTATTAGATCATTTTATTAAGCCCTGCAAACAGTTATAGCACTAATTTGAAGTCTCTTAACATGGTCTAATAACATTCAAAATAGTCCTTTTATACTCTGCTAAGGATTTCTCATTTCTGGGCGATGGTTCCGTGCTAAAGTGCGGAATACTATATGATGAAGGATTTCATGTATTTAAAATAATTGGGCAAGATCGGCTTCAAACTAAATTGTGCAGTGTTTCACTTTTGAAGCAAGCAAGGCACAGAGCAATGGGCAAACACTGAAACTAGAAAAATTTGGTTTTCAACCACGTAAAGAAGTCAACCTTGTTCAACAGCTATTTGGCCTGCGTTTGGGACTCCAAAATTGCATGCTTGCATCAAGAACATGCACGCTTTTCGCCCTCGCCCCAAGTGTATGTTTTTCTCTTGTCTGGCAAACGTACCTGATCCTCATAGGTTATGCCTTTTTCCGAACTGCGTGCGTGCATTGTTGAAAAGTGCCCAGAGTAAAAAAAAAAATAGTTAATTCGGTGTTTTTTATGATAGTGGTATAGACTAGGTGGCAGATTATAAATGTTATCTATCTTGCAGTGTAACACTGGAGAACTAAGGGCTAAGGAATGGTTTATTCGGAACTTTAGTGCACAATACATCGTAGCAGGGAGATTGCGACCATTGCAGCTTACACTGTTCGGAAAATAGATGTCCGATATTAAAGTATACATGCTTTTCGTATGCGTAAAACCCATCTGTATGGATGCATGAACAAACGCTCATTTCAAGATTGGATTTGCCACGTTTGGGCTAATCAGTGCATGTGTTGAATAGTTGGCTGCTTGTTTATTTTAAATCGGATTTGGTTACACATAAAGTGAAGAATTTTGTGATCCTTCATTTTATGATCATTTGTATTCCTTCATCCACAGTATTTGCTGTCCAAATGAACTTTATTTCAGTTGTGATGCCTTAAAACAGTAGGAGGGCCTGAAAATTTAGCAGCCAAGTACTTGTGCAAGTTTATTTTGAAGAGAATACAGAAAATGATCGACCACCAACCTGTAAATAGTTTGGGTGACTTTAGACTCCTTGTTTGGTTTGGAAAAGTATGGTTCATTGGCTTTGTGGCTTTGCCTTTTTAGTTGAAACTTTTAAAGTGTAGGAATACTTGGCTGGTAAATTTGGTCCTTTTTAAGCACAAGCTGAATGTGTGCTGCAAAAATACATTTCAGAATATCATCAATATTGTCACAAAATCCCACCTTTTCCATCATCTCGTTACAGATCTCTCATTCTATAGAATGAGTGAATCTGTCCTTAGAACCTTTTTTTACGAAATCTATTATGAATATATTTAAAGGTGCTAATCATCCTTGGGTAGGTCACGTGACTGGTCATGCGGACTCAAATCATATCAGATTTTTTAAAATCCTCGATATATGCAGATGTTATACAATGTTTCTTACCAGTGTAATAACGATATACTGATGAAATAACAATCCTGCAGGTTTGACAAGGACGAGGTCAGCAATAGTTCCCACCATGGCTTGAGGGGAGGGTGGGGGTGGGGCGGGGGAATATTTTTGTCTCCTTTTGTACGCAGTATAATAATGCACAGTGCATTTGTCTTTCTTTAGTTGTTCACTGACGAATAATGTTCAAAGGGGAGTATACAGACTGCAAGGGTGTGCTTGTAGTGAAATAATGGCAGCCTGTTGGACTGAAAATCTAA
Organism: Calotriton arnoldi; assembly: GCA_963921515.1. NCBI lineage: Eukaryota > Metazoa > Chordata > Amphibia > Caudata > Salamandridae > Calotriton > Calotriton arnoldi. The sequence goes on from CAWUFW010000379.1 coordinate 3,683,629, forward strand.
GATCTACTAACGTTGCAGATGTCTTTCCTGAAGGCAGTGTTTGGAGCATTTTCGGACCTAGTATATTTTGATTTCATTCGTGCAATTGTCATAAATTACTCGGACGTGATTGGACACGACTTGAAAATGGAATGTGTTATGCTCATGTGTAACACTATTAAATGTAAATAGCACATATTTCAATGTAGAGCTAGTATCTTATGCCCTCCCTTGTTTTTCTAAGTTATTTCTCAAGGGATTCGCTTTTATTTTGTTTCATTTTTGAAATCATACATGTTTATTTTCTTCTTGGTGTAATATTTTATCATTTACTGACCTCCTACTTGGTTTTGCCCCCTCCCCATTTCAGAAATCATATTTTTAATTGTTGCACTAACATTTTATTCAAAGGAACTACGTGTGATCTGGAAACCTAAAACGTAAACCTAGTAATTTTTCATTAAAATTACTAATCAGTATCTCTTCATCACACTATTAGCTGTAACAGCAGTTCTAAAAGGAAATATGTTTTGCTCCTTGCCGATCAAAAATACACTTGTGATCAGTTTAGTTTCCTGTTTTGATTTTTAAATCAAGAGTTGTGAATATATTGGCACACCTGAAGCTTACGTATATGCCCCTTTCTCTTGTCTCGAAATGTGCAGGTTGTTTAAAATTGTCTGGAGTAGGTTACATCTCTTTTGTGTGTTAGATCGAACCAAAGAAGCCTCCAGCCATGCCCAAATGCTGCTCCAAAAGCCTGCCTTTCGTTCCTTACAAAATCCTGCAGGATTAAATGTGTTAACTTTTTTTATTTTTGTACAGTTTCTAACTGATTTTTTGCTAGTAATGTTAATTGAATTAAGTTTATTTGAGGAGTTGGAATGAGTCCATCCTCTGTTTAAATGAAGAGGAATTCTTTCCTTTTTTTTAAAGAAATCCTAATGTGTGCCTCTCAGATTTAAGGATTTCTTGTTACATTCATTCTTGAGACCAGCAATGATTCTTTATATACAAAGATATGTTTTCCTCGTTTTTTATTAAACTGTTTCAGAGAATAATTTCTCTTACTTTGCGCTGGACCCAGTGGCTACACTGGTACAGAACCGCACTGAACGGCAAACCTTTGTTCAGATCTTTTGTAATAACCTATATGACTGTTTTTGTATATCAAATTTAATTCTTTTCACAATATTGGGATCTAGTATTAAGTTATCTTAGTATTTTATACGTTATGAAAGAAGTAGTACTTTCAATTGGTCACCAGCACAATGAGATATCGGTAATGCAGTGGTGATACTTATAATGGGTCTACAGCTGCCTGGTGTAGCTCGTCCGCCCCTTTTTTTTTCTTTTAGTAACTTGAATATAGATTACAATTATGTCACCACGAATTACAGGTCCCCTACCTTATGACTAGATCCTCTCCCATCCACATTTAATTGATATTAGTTGGACGAGCTTGTCAAAATGGGCATTTTATTATAAGCAAGGAAAAAATGGCAAAACTGAGGAAAAGGCAAAAAAAAATAGAAGGGTATCTGTGGGTCCGTGAGATGGCTGTGGAAAGATATTGTAGTAGTTTTAACACTATTGTTAATACCTTTTTAAATCATTTACCCAATAAAATATGGAAAAGACTCCGCTGGTTCTTCATGTGTTGCCTTACTTATTTCTAGCAATTGGGCCCCATTGATTACAAATTGCACGTATTAATTGAGACCTGAAACTGTATCACACCTTTAATTCTCATGAAGTCAAGGTATAATATTTTAGCACCCTTTCTGGCTATGATTGTTGCAGATATGTTGTGCATAACAATACATGCATAAACACAATAGTTTTTTGATTTTCAAATTGACATAATGTTGACATCTGCCAAGACAGTTGTACAAAACTCAGTTAAAATGTTCTCTAGAGCTTGCCTTACCAACATGGTATTTGATGCTGAAATACTATTTGGTGTTGTATTCAGATATTTTCTAAGATGTTGTTTGCACACCATAAGTCTGAAACATATTATATTATATACCATACATTAACCATTTTTAAATGTCAGTTTATTGCTGTCTGGAATGTCCTGAATCTCCTTATAAAAGCCAAGTTACTACTTAAAATTCAGCTAACAGTAGATCATGAAGCTCTGGCCAGTTGTCAACCCATATCCCAACTGCTGTAATAACCAAGATTTTTAGAGAGAGCAGTTTACAATATGCTTCAGGATTTCATCAACACAAATAACACCCTTCCATGCTCCAAGTGGGCTTCAGCCCTGTTTGTTAGTGCTGAAACTGTAAAGCAGCTGCTGAAAAGCTGAGACATCAAGCAAGTGCTGTATTTGCTGTAGAGCTGGCCCACTGGACCTGCCTGCAGCATTTGGTACCATAGGCCCTCAGATCTTGCTTAATAGATTGCTGAAACTAAGTGTTTACGGCATGGTATTATCCTGGTGAAGTGATTTTTCTCCCCGGAAGAATACATGTCACTATAAGTACACTGCATTCACTAGTCAGATCACCTGTGGTGTCCAAAATGGCTCTATATTGTCCCCTCTACTGTTTAATCTCTATATCATTCCGTTACCTTGTTTGATTCGAATGTGTTTTTTTTCTGTATGCAGAAGACACTCAGATACTGATCAAAATTAAGTGGGGGGGGCGTGGCCAGCAGCCGGCTAAGATGGCCGCAAACTAGGAGAGCTCCGCTAGCCACATAGCGGGAGCCCCGTAAAATCCGACATCCGTTTGATTGAAGTGCTCCTTGTTGAGAGGGCACCGGGTGCTTGCGGTGATCGTCTGGCCGAGTTTCAGGCTTCCAAAGGCGAGACGAACCTTAGACACTGAGCGGCAGCCGAGGGAGCGGGTGCCGCTAACATGGCGCTGCCACGCCAGACCTGAGCGGCGAGGAGCCTGACCTTGAGGCTCCAGGAGTGTGACAGTCCGGGACACCCAAAGCGGGACGATTGACGGCGTGTGGAGTGGTGGCATCGGAAATCTCCGCACGCTGAGACCAGCCAGCGCAGACGAAGACACAGCACGAGACGTGCTGAAAAGCGGCTGTGCGAGCGCCGGGCCAGGCGGCCGCGCCGAGGATTTGGGTGCGGCCCAAGGGGCCGGGGCGGCAATCCGGTGAGTGCAGCACGACCGGGACCGCGGCACCCCAGGAGGAGCCCCCCTGCTTACCTGACTCCCTCTGCCACTGGGACGTTGAAATGGCGCGACAGCTGCGGGCGCAGAGCAGATCGTTGCGCGCTCATGAGGAGTGTATGGGCCGGCCTGTGTGGGCCACACGTCTGGGAATGAGCGATTAGTGGCGCTGCCCTGGAGACGCGCTATCACGAGCAGTGGTGAGGCGACCCTGGGCCTCTAAGACTTGGGGCTGGCATCCGTGTGGTGTACCCCTGCTGGCGGTGCATTAGGAGACTGAGGGGGTGAATCTGCAGTACCCTTGGACGGTGCTAAGGGGCCCTATGATGCACGCAAGTGCCGGTTAGAGACCACGCATACAATCCCCATCAACAGCGTGGGCTGGACCCGCCTGAGACGAAGGTGGGCCCCGCGTGCGTGATTGACTCCACCCGCGGTGATACTCGCACAGGACGGTCTGGGGGTGCCCTGAACGGGGAGGTGCCGCCGGATGCCCTGAAAAGTGCCGCAGGGGAGCTCTGTTCAGCGGTGAGCGCGATTGTCAGACCCCTCAACAGACCAAAGGAACTACGACTGGCAGAGGCTGTGGACGACGCCAGCCTGGCTGAGGGATCGGGGAGCGGCCAGATGGGGCGCACGAATGGTGTGGGTACAGGCCAATCCAACCAAATCGACAAGTACACAGTCGCTATGGGCCGCGATGAGGGCGCCTCGGGGGGAGCTCAGGGACAGAAAGGTGAAGATCTCCCCCAAGACCCCTCGCTGAAGGACATACTTCGGGCCATAACAGAGCTCCGAGGAATCCTGGAGCCGAAGCTCGATTCAGTGACGGAAGAGGTCAACCTACTCCAAGCAGACTTTCGTAAAATGTCGGACAAAATGGCCTCAGCGGAAGCCGGCATTGATGTGTTACAATCAAAGGCTAAGCGCCTGGAAGACCAGGTCCTGAAATTGACCAAGAACCAGATGGACATCCTAGCGCGCTTGGATGATCAAGAAGGCAGGGCCCGGCGCAATAACATTCAGGTGGTGGGGGTGCCAGAAGGCATGGAGGGACCATCGGTAGACCTCTTTCTCAAAGACTTGATCTTAAATAAATTGAAGCCGAAGCATCTCTCCAAGTTCTTCTCCATTGAGAGGTCCCATCGCGCCCTGGGGCCGAGGCCCAAACCTGGAGCTCCTCCGTGCACGATAATAGCGCGCCTTCTCAACTACAGAGATAGGGATGTAATCCTGCAAACGACGCGCCAACAGGGGGATCTACAGCATGTAAACGCCACAATCCGTTTTTTTCCTGACTTCACGCTCCGGGTGCAGCTCCAGCGGCGAACCTTCGACGCAGTAAAACGGGCACTGCGCGACCAGAACATCAAATACATGTTATTTCCAGCCAAATTGAAAATAATTGCGGAGGGTAAGACCTTCTTCTTTACTTCGGCAGAAGAGGCAAGCGACTGGCTGGAAGGCTGGAGAGTGGCTGGGCGAAAGGGAGGTAGGGCCCATCAACACACCTCCAAAGAGCGGAATGAAGAGTAGAGAGGCGACAACCAAGATTCCGACACCTCAATGCAGCGGCAGAGACCAGATAAGTGACCATACATGGGTCACTAGACTTGCAGAATGGGAGCGTGATTGGGGGTGGGGGGATATGTCAAGCCTGCCACAGGAAGCGAGACTCTGGGGAGTAGTCAAAGGAACAATATTGCTGGGACAACTGGCTGACACTGGACTAGACATACGCATGGAGGTGCACCCATAGAGAAGATTGGGGCATGACTGATCCGGGTGTTATATAACATACCATGTGGCTGGAGGCTGTCGCGCAGCCCACTACAGTTATTACCATTATCCAGTTCGGGCGACAGGCACTCTTCATGTTGGGGTGGTGGGAGGTTTCTTACCCACCTAGCAGGGTTGCGGGGGGGGGGGGGGGTAGGGACATTGTTTAATTTGTATGTTCTCTTGTTTTGGCATTTCCAGCTCAGGACCAACAATACTTCAATGTACATGCACGAAGGGGAGGGATGGGGTGGGAGAAACCAGAAGCGGTCGAATGCAGGAGACTATTGCTAGGGCGAATGTGGGCCCCACACAGCTCAGGGCCTGGACCTTGAATGTAAATGGTTTGGGGAATAAAATCAAACGCACTCTGGTACTGCAGCATATTAAAAGACATGCCCCAGACGTCATAATGATCCAGGAGACACACATTAGAGTTAACAAATACAAGGCCTGGATCGCTTTGGATACAAACTCGTGGCCCACTCGGGGTACACCACCGATGCCAGGGAAGTAGGGATCCTGATGCGGGCGGCCTTCCCGTTCATTGTAGAGGGTGTCTGGTCCGACGACGGGGGCTGCTGTGTGGCTGTGGCAGGGAGATGGGAGGGACGATGTGTCAACTTCTGCTCGTTTTATGTTCCCCCGAGGCTCCACAAAATAGTCCTTCCAACGATCAGTACAATCCTTATAAGGCTGCCGGGGGCACACTCCTGGTTGGGGCGATGCAAATACAGTTCTAGATCCGGAGCTGGATCGATTGCGTGCCTCGGTGGGACAGAGGGACGAGGGGCTCCTCGTCAGCTTCCTGTCAGCCCTGTGCTTGGTGGACATTTGGAGGGCGCATAACCCCCAACAGCAGCAGTATACATACTACTCGGCACGGCTCGCTTTCTAGGATTGACAATCTATTCACACAGAGCGACAGGGTGGGTGACTTTCTTGCGCCTGCACATATGGCTCGGGGCATCTCGGATCATTCCCCAGTGTGTGTGTGTGTGTGTGTGTGTGTGTGTGTGTGTGTTACAGTTCAGGGGCCAAGCGTAAATAAGGGGGCATTCCCTAAAATGGACCCGTGAAGATTGAGGGACCCAGTGCTGAGAGATAAAATACGAGAAGGAACGGAGCTATACTTCCAGGAAAATGCTGGCACAGTAGATTCCTACCGGACACTATGGGAGGCCTACAAAACTGTAATTAGGGGCCAAGCGCAAGCACATATAGGGGGCCAAAAAAAGGAGGAGCAGAGGCAGATGCGATCCCTAGAGCTAGAAGTACTCCGGATAGAGAAGGAAGTGACTGAGCGGGGCGACTCAGACCTGTGCCACGCTCTGGCCCTGCGTCTGTACGAACGGAGAGTGGCGGCGGAGGGTGCGGCTCGGGCACATGCCTTGGCGGTGCAGCATCGCCTCTATGATGTTGGTGATAAGGCATCCAGATTGCTCGCATGGCTCGAGAAACGCAATAAGGAGCGGTCATGGGTCGCATCTGTCCAGGATAGGGAGGGCATTTTACACACAGCCAGCGTAGATATCGCAGAGGCGTTTGCCTCATACTATGAAGAGGTTTACTCGCCAGTCAACACGAGATCGGAAAGTGACTGCATTGAGTTTTTGAGGGATTTTACATTACCTGAGGTATCGGCAGAGGACAGAGAGGTCTTAGAGTCCGAGATTACGGAAGATGAATTATTAACGGCGCTGGGATCCCTAAAGGTGGGTTAAGCAGGAGGACCGAATAGGCTTCCTGTCGAGTTATTCAAGGGTGTAGCCTCTAGAATAGTGCCACCATTGCGCGATATGCTGCAGGAGGGATGGGAGGAGGGCCAGCTACCAGTGGACCAGCGGACAGCCACGTTAGTGGTAATACATAAACAGGGGAGGCCACCTGATCGCTGTAGCTCCTACAGGCAGATTTCCTTCCTTAATGTTGAGGTCGAGGTCCTGGCCAAGGCCTTAGCAAATAGGCTGATACCGATTATTACCAACTTGGTCCACCGGGATCGATCAGGCTTTATGCCGAATAGAAGTACTCGGCACAACCTGCGCAGGCTCTATGGGGTGTTGCACACGACAAGGGATCCCGCTGGCCCGCCAATAGCGTTGATGGTGCTAGATGTGTCTATGGCCTTCGATACCATCGAGTGGCCATATATATTCGCCGTGTTAATGAAGCTGGGATTTGGCCCTGAATTCTGTAGGTGGGTGAAACTTCTCTATCAAGATCCAATGGCCCAGGTACGAGTCAATGGGGTGTTGTCACGGCAGTTCCATTTGCGAAGGGGCACGAGACAAGGGTGCACCCTGTCGCCCTTGCTATTCGCCCTGGTGCTGGAGCCACTGGCGAATTGGATCTGGAGAGACCCTATGATATGGGGCATTGCGGCACCCGGGAGCTGGGAAGAGCGCATATCGTTATATGCAGTCGATATCTTACTTTCTCGCGCGGCCATACCACTCTATTGCCAGGGTGCTCCACCTCTTCGATTTTATTTGGGAGCTACTCGGGTTACACGATAAACTGGGCTTAGTCAGTGGTGTTTCCACTGGCGGGACCACCCAGAGACTACCGGTGCGGTGTACAGCGCCTATAGTTCTGGAGGGTTTTAAATACTTGGGGATCCAGGTGGTACGGGATCAGCTCATGTTTTTCCAAAAGAATCTCAATCCCCAGTTGGAGAGACTTCACAGTGATGTACAACATTGGCATTCCCTGCCACTGTCCCTGGCAGGCAGGGCGGCTCTCTTCAAGATGATGGCACTGCCGCGCTTACTGTACATCCTTCAAAGTACCCTGTGTATCCTATATCGCTGACGGTTTTTTGAAAAGTCGCCCAGGAGGTTCGGGAATTGCTATGGCAGACGGGCACGCCCAGGATAGCGCTGCATAAACTGCAGAGGGGTATACGATGGCGGCTTGGCGGTACTGGACGTGAGGCTCTTACTGGGCATCGCAACTGCAGGTGGTCAACGACTGGGTATACTCAGATAGGGATGAACCAGCATACAGGGTGGATCGAGACGGCATGCCGGCAGGAAACTGCGAGTCGCTGCTGTATGTGCGACGGAGTGACCCTAGTTGGCCCCCGCACACAGCGACAGTAGTGACATGTTGGAGGGAGGCAAGTCGGGCTCTGGGGTGGCAGAACAAATTGACCAGCAGGACACCGCTTTGGCATAGTGCTGGGTTAAGAGAGGTGTCCTCGCTTCAAGGGTTTTCAGGGTGGGAGACCATAGGTGTAGAGAGACTGGGAGACGTATGGAGGGAGGGGGGCCCCACTCTCGTTTGACGATCTCCAGCGGGAGTTTGGGCTGGTAGAGGCCCAGAGGTTCAATTATCTGAGACTCGGACATGCACTGTTGACACAGCTGAGGGGTGACAGCTCCCTTCCTGACTATTCCCCCCTGGAAGACAGGCTTCTGATTGACCCTATCACCGAGAAAGCAATTTCCACAATTTACCGAACCAATTGGCAGCTTTAAGGGCGGCCTGGACGGACGACCTGGGCAACATAGATGAGTGGCAGGAGGCGCTCCAAGGCCTGCGCGAGATAGCAATACGAATGCGCTTTCGCCTGATCCAGCTCCGAATTTTGCATCGGTCCTACTACCCCTCGACGCTGTTGCACAAAATTGGCAGGGCACCATCACCGCAGTGCATCCGAGGTTGCCAGAATGAGGGCACGTTCCTCCATATCCTGTGGGAATGTCCTAGGATAGCGCAATTTTGGCGAAGGGTCACGGTGATAATGGCCAGTGTAGTGGGTACTGATGTACCGCTGGATGCAAAATGGCATCTGCTCATAATCAAGTGGGAGGTGGTCTGGCCCAAATATGTCACCATATGGCTTGTGCTTGCAGCGGGAATCGCGAAGCGCAATATTGCTAGGGGGTGGGGTGCACCGCGTCCCCCTTCAGTGACAGACTGGGAGAGGGACATTGACTGGTGCCAGAGAGCAGAAGAAACGGTATATAAGAGCAGGGGATGTTAAGAAATGGGAAAAGGTGTGGGCCCCATGGCGTGCTTACAGGGGAGTGCTGGAGAGCCAGGTGGAGACGGGAGTGGCCCCCGACGTCTAGAGATTGGTACTCCTTTCATGATGTGTCTTCCATATTGGTAAACTAAGTTTTATCCCATCTGTCATGTCTCCGCCAAACCCAGGTAAAAATATCTCCAATGTGCATGCTTTGGGAAATGTTACTCTGCTGTCTACTGAGCGTGTTTAATAAAGAGTTAAAAAAAAAAAAAATTGATTAAGTGGCATAAGGGCTAAGAATGTCCATTTAAAAAAATTGTGAAACAATCATAAACAGCTTGTTAGCACCAATAGCTATCTCTGACTTAAGGTTGCAAAAGAAATTTCCTTCTATTCTGGTTTCATGTGTTTTAAAAAAAAAAAACATAACAGCCCTAGGAGTGATGAGCATAAACTGAATTTCCATACGCAGATTCGCTCATTAGTAAGTTCTGTTTTTGCCAGCTGTGAATACTGAAAAGCTGCTACTTTAGCTTTCATCAGGTGGCTAAAGAAAAGTTTTTATATCAGTACAATTGAATCATTAAAATGCCACCTTCCTATGCCTTTCAAAAATTGAACTGCATTGGCTGTAACTAGAGCAGCAGGCAAACTTATGTTCTGATGGATACATCAAAAAGGTACATCTAATGGACAAGTCTAACTGCCGCAGACTCCTCACCTTGCGAATACACCTAGTTGCCGGAATTGTTTTCTAGCAATTCCCTAGTGTACCCATAGGCGTCATCGCACATCTCTGCAATGATTTTGTCCCAACAGAGAAGTGACGCCGGTGTCTAATATAATCGTCACTCCTTCGCACTGACATCCGATCTTTCTTTCTGCACCTTGTGACATTGTTCCAGAGCTCTCTTCCTCAACTTGTTGTTTGACAGGATTGTTTTTTGACTAATCTTTTCCAGAGTGCAAGGAATATGTTGCCTTCAAAGACTACATGATTCAAGCCCTGCCGGGACTGTCGCAAACAGATATCTTCGATAGGCCCTCACCAGGATTTGTCTCTGTTACTTGGGTTTATTGCGTGACTCAGTCATGTGGCAGGGACTGCACCAGGATCTTTGTCTGATGGACTTTTAGCTGCAGATTCCTCGCCTTTTGAATATTCCCTAGGTGTCAGACTGGAACCAGAAACTTTTCAGTGGTATGTCAGCGCCTCGTCAAGTAATGCTGTGCAGCTCTTCACTGATGCCGTTTTGCTCCAGAACTGAGGTGCAGGGTCCTTACAGGCACCACCCCTGTGCGCTATCAGTTTGTTTCTTTCAGCACCACCAGATGTGGATTCTGAGCTCGCCGTATCTCTTGGAGACATTACCTCAAAATTTTTACTAGTGTGCAAGGGATGTCACCCCCACAAATGATGGGTTTCAAGCCCTATAAGGGTTGTCGCAAACAAATGTTTGACAGATCCCCATCAGGTATGCCTATGGTGTCTAGGGTTGGGCCATTACTCAGAGGCCTGCAGAGGCTGCACATTGATGAACCCGAAGGCCATCGAGGACCGCAAGGCAAAGCTGTCAATCACCACAGCATGGCGTGTCAGTGAGCATCAGGCTCTTGATGTTAATCCACCACATACCACCTTCTTCCCAGACAAGTTTGTTCTGTGGATTCTGACATTTTTTCTGCCATAATTGTGATGCCGTTCCACGTCAGTTAAACCATTACCCAGCTGGCAAATATATGCTCCGCCTCTCTGAGGAGGAGAAACTCCATTGTTTGGACCCCAAGAGGGTGCTGAGCCTCTACATGGATCGTACCAAAGACCAGAAGGGGATGATCGGCTCTGTGGGGCTAGCTTGTGCAAAAAAGGCAAAGCTGTGCAGAAGAGAACCATCTCCTGCTGGATCATGCTCTGCTTTAAGATCTGCTATACAGTGGCTGAAAAGCAGCCTCTGGAAGGTCTGAGTGTTCATTCTAACAATGACAAAGCTGCTACCACAGTGCTAGCATGCGGAGTCCCTGTACTAGACACATGCCAGGCAACTATGCGGGTGTCTCTCCATACCTTCATGAAGCACTGTCTGGACAGTCGGGCCTGCCGAGAAGGGTATTTTGTCCACTCGGTCCTGCAGGACTTTCGGATTTTAGTCCATTCACAGACCCGCCTCCAGTAGGTATTGCTTTATCTATTCAAAATGTGTGGGATCTGGGGCTGGAAATCTCTATCAGAAGAGCAAGTTACCTGCCTTCGGTAATGATTTTTCTGGAATATACTGTCTAGCCACAGCCTCCTCACTGATCCTCTTGTCCTCCCCATTCTCTAATTGGACTTTTTCCATTAATACGATCACAAGTCAAGGAATCTGCACACTGATCATGAACAATTCGCTCATGGGGCTCTGCCTCTAGTGGGAGCCGACTGCCTTGAATGCAACTGACGTCAGCGTGCAGAGGTGGCCTCTATATGAGCCCACACTTCATTTCCAGAGCTGAACAGCGTTAATGCGGAGCCACCTGACAGTACGCCATGGTACTACTGAAAAGTTTCCAGATCCAGTCTCATGCCTGGGGAATATTAAAGTGAGGCATCTACTGCTAGATGGTCTCCACTAGAAAGAGCGTTACGGAAGGTAAGTAACTTGTTTGTCACCGAACATGGTCTGAAGGTGTGTAAAGACTGGTCTCGGTCAAATCAAGGATTCGGACTCATTCCCACACTCCAGGCCATTCTCGGGGAAGGTCCTTTTCTCATTTTAAGTTGTTGGACAAGTCAAAATCTAGGAAGACCGGTCGAAAAGTGGCTCTCCTCTTTCCTGCCACTCTCGTCAGAAGTTGTGTGAACATCAGGGTGCCTCTCTGCCTCCTACTGTGGTGCTGTTCCCACAACTTATTGCAATCTAACCTAAATTCCTGGGCCCATCGACGAGGCGTCAACAAGTTGAGGCCTTCTAAGAGGCCATGTTGCGCATCTTTGGCACCCTTCCTGTTCTCTCTGGGCTCCAAAATCCGAGGAAGCTTCCAGTCAGATTACAATTTGTGGATCTGCCCTCAACACAGTCTGAGCACCCTTTACTTTGCTGCGGGGTCTGCCACGACTCCAGTGCTGATACCTGTCCCAATGCCACACCCTGTGCAGACACTGATGTCGCTGACACAGGCGTTGGAATGTATTGTTCTTTTGGACTCTAAAGCAAATTCAGCATGACCTTGACCTAAGTCCATCCTAACGCAGCTGATTCAGCCGCACTCAAATTCAGAGATGGGACAACGTCTGAATGGTGAGATTTCTAAAGCGCACATCTACTTTGTTTCCTGGTGCTGAGCAGAATGTGAGAGCAGACAAATAGCAGTACTAGAGGTCTTGAGTTTTCTAAAAGGCCTCTCACTTTCAATTTGAGGCAATTCAGCAGGAAGCCTGTTCCAGGTTTGAGGGCCCAGAAGAGAGAATGATCTGCCTTTTATTTTCCCCAGCCTGACCCTAGGAACTTTAACCATATGGCCACGGGAAGACCTCCGAGTACTAGGAGTGTAATGATGTATCCTAGAAGATAGGTACTCCAGACCAGAGTGGTTCAAAGCTGTGTGCGTAAGGACCAGAGTCTTGAATGGGATCCTCTCATTAACAGGGATGTGACCAGGCCGAACAGACTGCTCAGTTTCCTGCCTGCCACCAAACCCCTTTAGCTCGGCCTCTGTAGTTCATGGCAATCTTGTTGGTTGCAGATTATGGTATTGGCTCCACGGCTCGCAGAGCTTCACTTCTGTCATATAGGTACTTCAAATTTCTCAGGATATGCACTTCCATTGCTTTCTACTCCACCGCATATACCACCTACACCAGAGCAGCTTCGGAAGACCACTTGTCCAGCCGGAAGAAAGTCCAGGCTATTTGCAACAAAAGAGCTATTAAGAGGGTCCCTGTTTCAGATATAGGGACTGGATGTTACTTCCTTTATTTTCGTAGTACTGAAGAACAGAGGCCTTCATTCTATTTCAGATCTTAATCCTCAACTTTACTTAAGAAATACAAGGTGTAAATGCCCACACTGGCCCATGTTCTATTTGCCCTGGATCCAGGTGACTGTTTGGAAGCGGTGGACTTTCCAGATGCTTATTTCCACATCCCTGTCGTGCAGTCCCACAGACGCTGCGGTTCATGGTGGGTTGTGAGCATTTTCACTTTTCTGTGCTCCCTTTCGGCCTCACCAGTGTCTCTTGGATGTTCACAAAAGTGATGGTGATGGTCGTCGCTGCTCATATTTAGCGGTTGGGAATTCGTCTTTCCCTGCCATGATGACTGGCTGCTGAAAGCAGACTCACCAGTCAGTTGTAGACCACATCCAGACGACAGCAAACCTCTCATTTTTTGGGTTCTTGATCAACATTCTAGTCACACCAAGTCCTTCACAGGGGCTCCCATTCATCAGAGCTGTTTTTGACACACTACTCTTTCAAGCGTGTCCACTGGCTCAACAAGTCCAGGACATTTAGGCTATGATCCCGATATTTCATTCTCGTCGGCGTCCGTTCTGACTGGTCCGATTGGGGGCCCCCTTTCCATTGAGTTTGGGTAAGTCTTGAGCATTATACCACCAGGCAACTGAACCCGCCTGCCCAGTGCCCTGGTGGAGAGGTTTGCACTGGTCTTGCATATGGTTGCAAACTTAGCTTTTTCAACTGATCTGCCTGTAAAATATTTCAACAGTATGTAGAGGGGCCTGCGTTGACTGTGTATATGGTTAAAAACCTAGCTCTATCAACTGACGTGTTTGTAGTAAGTTTAATTGCATGTAAACACCACCGGCTTTTTCTGTGGTCATAACTGTTTATGGTGAGCAGCATGCACTGACACAAATTGCTATTTGCATCCCCGTGTTTTTAAATGTTGCTTTCAACATGAATGTTTTTAATGTTCTCACTTCCTCCCATTTCCCAAGTCTGTCCCCAGAAGGTATGCTACATATTTGTGATGTATGCAGGGCATGTTTGTTTTACACACACCAATTTACCATCCCTGATTGAGTAGTAAAGGATCATTGGTCCCAATGAAATGCCACAATCCTACCGGACAGTAATATGCATGAAACATGTTGACCCTTGACTCACACTAACTGTAGCTAGAGTAGGCCGTTATATCCATCTCTTGCTCAACCTACGTTTTTAACCATGACAAAGGGACCCAGTGATTAAAATAGCCTTTGGACCCCTTTAGTCATTTATAATTACACATTTCTTTCCGGGGTGTGTGAGGGCCCTTGCTCCTAAAAGGAGAACTCACCTTGACCTATTGGTAGATCTAGAGTCCCACACAGGAACTGCATGCAATTCCACCTAGCCCTTACCATTTCACCATAGGGTATGGCTTTAATGGTGGACTTAGGTTGGGAGCTGGTGGCTTGTAACACTATTGTAGGACATAGGTTTTTTTGAAAGTGTCACTGTGGATGGCATTTTCATGTACGTACAAACGTAGATCCAAGTAATCAATCTCATGAGGGTTATATTTGATTCAGTTTCACATAAATCTGTTTTTACTTAAAAAGGCATGATAAGCCACAAGATCGGTCACCGTTCTATTCCAAATAATCAGAATGTCATCTATGAAACCTCCATAGAAGATTTTATTAGCCCAGTTGTGTGCGTTTGGGCCCCAGGCATGCTCTGCCTGAAACAACCCCATGAAAAGGTTAACACAAGACAGGGCAAACCTGGAGCCCACGGCTTTTCCTTGTTTTTGGGGGAACCACACCCCATCATGCAGGAAAACATTTTTAGTCAGGACGATCTTAGCAATTACAAGCAACACGGAAGTGTGTTCAAGGTGACAGGCATTACCGTTAAAAGGGTAAAACCTAAGGGCCTCTAATCCATGTTCTGTCTGTATACAAGTGTACATCCATGGTGACGAACAGAAGATCATTATTGTCCTATTGAAAGTCCTCCAGCTTGCTCAAAATATTTTTGCTGTCTCTTAGATAGGATGGAAGATTTTTGACAAAGGGTTGTAGGAAGCAGTCTGCACATTCAGCCATATGTTCAGTAGGGGAGCCATTGATAGAAATAATGGGCCTTCCTGGAGGGATAGCACCCAGTTTATGGATTTTGGGTAGTGCATATACTCAAGTATGTCTAGAATGATGTACACAGATATTTGTATTCATAGTCCGTTAACAGTCAAGATTCATGCCAGTCTGAGTCTGGCATTAATGTATTGTTGGATGCCAGTAATAGGATTGGAATTCAGTTTTTCATAACAGGCTGTCTCTTGTAACTGTTAATCTCATCAGGCTTGTTCATGTGAACAATGTCCCCCACCCCACCCCTTTTGTCGGCTTCCGGTATGACTAGACCGATGTCATTCTTAAGTGCATTTAAGGGCTCTCTATCACTTTTGGTCATGTTTGAGCCATGTACACAATGACTGCCATTACAATGTAGATTTTACATTTTATACAAGAGTCATTTCGTGATGAAATTCATCAATCATCGTGTCTTGCATACTGGGTGGCATGAATTTGGACAGCACCCTTGAACAGCTATCACTAATCAGATCTTCTCGTACATTTAAATCATTTGCCAACTAGAATAAATCACCCAAATCTTTAGATTCATCCAAGGATATAACATGCATATCATTAATGTCAGGAATAGATAAAGCAAAGTTATTTGGAGTACAAGACACAGCATGGGATTTGTACAGATGCTCACTGAAATGTTTCTTTAATTTAAGTTTTCTTGTGAATTTAAACAAATCTATATTTAAATCGGCAAAGTTGCATTTTTCAGTTGGGCAATAGCTCAATCTCTTACTAAGAACTGACATTTCTTGTGAGGTTAGATTCTTTAATGAAAGGTTGACAGTGCGCATTTTATTCAGCACTATATTTGTTGTGTTTGCATTGGGCTGCTGAACCCCGGGGTTCATTTTTTCCCCTGCCTGCAATCTTTTCGAACACCTGTTTTTATGTTTTTTGCCTCCCCTCTTGGTTCTACTCCTCTTTGGTTTTGAGTTCTCTTTCTGTATCCTAATCTGTATCATTGTACCTCCCATTAAAAAAAAAAAAAATGGAGGGCTTGTCAGTTTTTTCCCTACTAGTCCCCTCCCCGGGTCACTCAGCAGATAAGGACGTATTACTTGAGGAAATACTGGTGTCTCTAGTATTTTTAGCTGAACCTGCCCATATCCTGACTGGAACATCATATCTTCTTGCAAACGTAAAAATACGTCCTCTCTTGTAGTCACTTTTGTCACGTTTTATTTTTTTCTGTTTTGTCCTTTAGATATAAACTGGTTGTTGGTCATTTCCTTTTTCAGGATCTCCTAGTTTTTCTATATGACTTCATGCAAGTTTGTATCATTGATTTCTTTCTCTAATTTGACTGTTTCTTCTCTTAACTGTTTAACCTTCTTTCCTGAGTTAACTACTAAAATCCCCATCATTTTGTAGGATGCATCGTATAAGCCCTCTTCCCATTCTTGCAGAAGATCCATTTCAAGTTTGGAAAGATAAGAATACAGAGCCCCCTCTGTATTTTTTTTATTCTCAATGTTCTTTTTAAGGGTGGCCAGTCTCGCCATTTGGCCAGCTTTTGTTTCTTTACTCTCTTTAATCTGGTAAATTTGTCTTTTGATCCTTATTTTTTGTCAGAGAGTGCGTCTATTTTAGCTTTGCAACCCTCTCTTGAGAAAAGGTCACCAAGCATGGCCTCTCGATTATCTTCAAAATCCATATTCATTATTGAATCCAGTGATAGTGCAGAAAATGACCAAAACACATCAAGTGATTCACAAAGAGAAGGCTGAGGCACAAAAATACCACACACAACACTTATTTCACTCGTCATTTAGAACATGGCAGTGCTAAAGTCTAGGTGGCCAGCCATCTTAGTCTCCAAAACAGGAGAAAACACTCCAACATTTGGCAAGATTATGGCTCAGCACCCACACCTCAAATTTATTAATGGATGATAACCTGACTTGTAGCAACAGTAGTTTAGATTTAAATCGTTTTTTATTGATTTTGCACAAGAAAACAAATCACTCGCCTACAACCAATGGCTGGCGAGGAACAACACGGTAGGGAGAAAGGTCTGAGGGAGGGAGGAGGTGGGGGGGGTCCGGGGATAGGAGGGGGATGGCAGAGAACCAGAAGCAAGAAACAATGAGGTACAGATGTGCAGATAGTGGAGCAGCCATATTTCAACATCCCTTCAGCGGATTAGGGCGTTGAGGTGGTCTGAGTCGTCTACAGTAAGTCAAAGTACTCACAAGTATATTGGGCAAGAATGTTCCCGCAAGGTGTGAAGAAATTTCAAACACGTCCCCCATGTCTCTTCAAAGGTAGGGATTGTATGTTCTACGATAGAGGTCAGCTTTTCCATACTGAGCAGGTCCCGGAGCTTGCGCAGCCAATCCTTGTGGGTGGGAACAGTATTGGTACCCCATTTAGATAACAGAACTTGTTTAGCAGCACAAAGTGCTAAGGTAATAGCCCTCCCTATCCTCGACTTCAGTGGATACGTTAATGGGTTAGGTAGACCCAACAGAATGTAGCTCGGGAAGTGGGGCAAGTAGGTGACAAACATCCGGTTGATGTCCAAGCAACTCGGTCCAATAGCGGTGTAATTTAGGACAGTGGCACAGGAAATGCGTAAGGGTTCCAGACGCCAAGCAATGGTGCCAACAGCGGCCATCGTAACCCCTCCTCCACCGGGCCACCCATTCAGGTGGTAAATACCAATAGTGAGTAAGCTTGAGAAGGGTTTTCCTACCGGACGTGCTGCAGGCGGACATGCCGGCCGGGTGCAGAATGTCCAGCCATTCCTTATCCGGGAATGGTCCGCACTCCGTCTCCGAGCGCCCCCGCAGGGGCGGACAAGGAGCCCGGAGGCACATGTAAAAGGCATAGATATCTGGGAGGAGATGCTTATCGTCCTGCTGGGAAAGGAGTCAGCGCTCAAAGGGTGTAAGTGGTCTACTCGCATGGGGCGCACCTGCGGACTGCAACGTAATGCCAGCGCTGAGTGGCAGGCAACCCGAAGTCCCTCCACAGCTGTGAAAAACCAAGAGGCGTGAACATAAAAAAAAAATCTTCTTACAATTGGTTTCCTGCCAACAGAGGAAGGATGAGCTATGCAACTTTGGAGGGAAGTCAGTGTTGTCCATAATCAGTGTGAGGGAGGAGGGATAAGTGGAAAGTTGAGTAGATACACATACTCTGTCCCACATGCTAATTGTAGCTCGGACCACAGGGGAAATATACACCCCCGGGGGTCGATGCTTGTTCGAAAGCCACGGAAATTTCCAAATGTGAACCCCTGCCACTTCCAGGAAGCACCAGTGCTTCTTCGTAAGCAGACGCTGCCATTCCACCAGGAAGCTTAATTGCACCGCCTGGTCTCTGCAGGATACCTAGTCCCCCTCCCCCCCCCCCTCGTCACCTGCAGATAGGAATGCTCCTTATTCATACGTGCCCACTTGCCACCCTAGACAAAGGTCTCCAGTAGTCTCTGTGGCCTATGCAGACAATGCGGCGGGGGCGAGAGTGGCAGCGTCTGCATATGGGACATTTTAACCGCAGCGATCTGGCCAACCAATGTGATAGAACTCCCCTATGCCTGGATTGAATCATAGCACGGGCCTCCGTAAGCAGAGCCGTATAGTTGTGCATTGCTATTTTGTCTAACTTAGAAAACGGCTTGATCCCCGGTTTCGCCCAAGTGAAAGCAAACCATGCCACCAGCTGGGCCCGCTCCCCCAGCGGAATATTTAGGGCTAGGGCCAGTGATTTACTGGGGTTAATCTTGAATCCTGAGGCCTTCTCAAACAAAGCAAAGAGGAGCCATGATAGGGGACAGCCCTGTCGTGTACCCCTAGAAATGGAAAAGGGGTGGGAGAGTGCCCCATTGACTCTAACAGACGCCACAGGCTCCACGTAGCTAGCCCAGACCCAGCTGCGGATGTGGGGTGCCAGGTCCGCCGCCGTCAACACAGATTGTAAAAAGGGCCAAGGAACCTGATGAAAGGCCTTTTCGGCTTTGATGGAAATAAGTTGGGTAGGGGTCCCGTTGCGATTGGTCTTGTCAAGGAGGTGGAGTATCCTCTTAGTATTCTCTCCCTAGCCACATCCTGGTATAAAACCTGACTGGTCAGGTTCTATTAACCCAGGCATGTACTGCCCGAGTCGATCTGCTAAGACCCCCTGAAAATCTTTGCACCCATGTTCAGTAGGCAGATAGGCCGGAATGAAGCACGAAGGGCTGGGTCTTTACCCTGCTTGGGTAAAACTGTTACGATAGCTGCTTTCATGGTATCAGTAGTAGACTCCTGGGAAGCGAAAGACTTGTACAACCTTATCAGCAGGGGGGGTCAGTTGGGAAGCAGATTGCTTGTAGAAGGCAGCAGTGAACCCATCTTGACTGGGTGCTCTGTCTGGCTTATCTCTCAATGGATCCCAGAACTTCCTGGGTTGTAATGTCACCATAGAGTAGGGATGCCTCCCGCTCCGGGAGCCTAGTCATGGGGATGGAGTAGTTCAGCGGAGTACAGCACAGCATAAAAACGGCTGAATTCTTCCTCAATTTCGTCATCTCCCCTGACCGGAATAGGTGGATACTTCAGGAATCCGCCGGCGGCAAGCCTGCGCATGCAAGTGGTGAGCGAGAATACAACCGCCTTATTTCCACTGGCATAGTACTTCTGCCTGGTGCAGAGCAACGCGTGCTCTGCTGCGTCCATGTCTAGTGCCCGGAGCTGCTTCCTTTTCGTCATGAGTTGCCTACGCGTTCTATGGAAACCAGTCTCCCTATGGGCCCTCTCAACCGTCGTCACCTCTGATTCAAATGCCGAACGTTTGAGATTACGATCTTTTAGTTGTGCTGCTATTCCTATGTATGCCCCCCTAACCACCGCCTTAAGTGTATAACACAGTAGTGCCACCGATGTCTGGGCGTTATCAGTTATATCGGACTAAGATCATACGTTAAAAGCTTGGGGTTAAAATGCCAGGTTTGCTATTGAGCACTGCGAGTAGGTAGGCGCAGGGTGATCGCCACCACCCCAATATAGCAACAGTAGTTTAGACAGCAAAATGCATAGACTCCCAGGATTTTTTTTTCCTAATTGGTTTTTTTTGTTTTACTTTCTTAAACAAGATTCTGTATTCATAATTTTCTTTCATTAAACCACTTTATTTTATTATTTGAATTTCAGCTGTAGCCAAATTCAAGCTGAAATTCAAAGAAGAAAATGAAATGTTTTGATGAATAATGTATGAATAACAATCTTGTTTTATTAAGAAAAAGATTCTAGGAGTCTGACCATTTTGCTGTCTAAACTACTGTTGCAACCAATCAGGTTATCAATTAATGAATTGGTTGAGGTGTGGGTGCTAAGTCATAATTTTGTCAAATGTTGCCGTTTTTTCTCTCTGGTTTAAGAGACTGAGATGGCTGGTCCCAGAGACTCGAGCACCACCATGTTTTAAATCAAGATGGACAGTATGTGTTGTGTGCTGTATTTTTGTGCCTCAGCCTTCTCTTTGTGAATCGCTAATCATATGAAAAATCAGAACGTGAAATAAATTTCCCTTAAAAAAAACACACAAATTCAATAGTGCGTAAATTGTGTGGAGGACATGCCTTCTTTTCAAAGCAATTAACCAAACAGATGTCCATTTGGCCAAGGTGTTTGAATACTTGGACTATTTACCATCGTTCAAAATATTATATAATATTACTGGTTCTTTCTTCAAGCAGACTGTTTTGTCTCATTTAACATACAGTGAGGGAAGCCTTCTTTCCCTACAGTTGGGCAATTTAAGCATTTCTTTATGGCATACACTTTTGAGATAATTGTAGAATCGACCAGAACTATGCCAACACCCTAGGTTATTCAGCATTAAAAAAAACTTAGTGTTGTGCTTTATCATAGTTAATCACTACATTCGTGCCTAATACGCCAAAGCTCATCGTCATTGCTTCAGTTTCTTTTATTAAGTAATTTTCATTACTGTAGGACTCTCTTCAAGAATACAGAACATGTGCTTCATCAAAAGTAACAAATGATGGACGCAATGCTGAACAATGCAAACATTTAACCCAAATCACAAAGATCTGGGTTTAATCCATCGTTCTTTTGCTCACTATGCCACCACAGCTTGGACCCAGCCATATGCAAAACAATCTTGACCCTGCTCCTTATGGGATCAACCCAACCCAAACTGCCAAGCCAGGTTCTCCCTGGACCTTAAACAAGCATCCTGGGACTGTTTTCGGGGCATCACCCCTCATCAGCCAGGCTAGCTTGAATCCAGTGGCGCATTGAGCACGGGACCCACGTCTGGGCATACCATTCCCACTTAGGGCAACAAAAGTAAGAGGAACAAATGATTGACAATGCTGAACAATGCAAACATTCACCCCCAGTCACAAAGATCTGGGTTTAATCCAACGTGCTTTATGGCAGAGCCGCTTGTACTTTCCTCAAAGTAAAGGCATACATTGAATGAACTTGTTAATGTATGTAGATGCATTCTATGAAAATTTAAACATACAAGTTATCAATTTGTAAACATAGATAGTATATCACAAATGTTTATATCCTACTCTATATTAAAATAATTGCATGAAAGCTCTGTGTGTATATGTAGACTTTTATAATTCATCATAACGGATCCGTTACTTGCTAATTTTTGTTCTTTTGTTTAGTTGCTTGTCCAATCAGTTACAATTGTAAAGTCACTTTTAGAACCCCCCTAACAGTTTTATGCATGGTTTGATAGCAGTATTGAGTCACCATTTTTACATACGCCACATGTTGATAAACTGTTTTGAAAAGAAGAAAGCGCCGGAGCGGAGTATATTTGTCATTACATGTATACTGACATTTTTAAAATGTCTTTTTTTTCTTGCTAAGAAATAATTAACTTGTACCTCTCCATTTGGTATCAATATATAAGCCTTAATACATTCAACTACTTACATAAAAAAAAATCCCTGAGTTTTCATGATTTGTTATATTGAATGTCATTTTAGTTCCGAAAATTAAACAAATCTCCAATTTAGTTATCATTTCTGTTCTGAAATTTTCTAAAACAATTTATAATATACCAGAGGTCCTTACCGCTTCAAAGAAGCAGATAAAAAGCCTCTATATCAAGTGTGCCTACATCATAATCACAATAGCCACCTTTTTTGTGTTCCGTTTTTTACTAAAATAGTCAGCAATGTTTTTTGGTGTCTTGACTCCTAATACTATGCAGCTTAGTTCTTTATCCCAATTTCCCTAAAAGGCACAGTAATTGTCCAGATCGCATCATCCTCTTTATTTAGGAAACAGTTGTTTCTAAATACCCAGCTGAAGGAAGTCTTTGGGAAATTATCTTATTGTGTTTAATGTGTTATCTAAAATCTCCATAGATCTAATATCTAGGGTAGTTGCTAGTTGAGATTTATAACATTGGAATGTGGAGCACTCCATTGAGTACAATGGAGTGCTCCGGGCTTCTACGGCCCTGTAGAAGCCCGCAGAGCAACATTCCAATGTTTTTGTTCACAGCAGCTACTGTGAAAAAAGGCCTCTCAGAGCCCGAGGGGATTTAAAACCCCTCGGGCTCCGAGAGGCCTGTGTTTTTAGTAATTAGAACATTCTGCCCTCTAGGGGGCGGAATGTTCTAATAGCCTTGGAGCCCTCTTAGCGGGCTCTACCGGCCATTAAAGGCCCGCTCCCTTGTTAAAGGCCTTCGGCTCTGGCCTTTAACGCTGCAGCGGGCCTTTAATGGCCGGTAGAGCCCGCTAGGTCGGGCTCTAAGGCTATATTAATGACTAAGGTAACAGGTTCAAGACTGGTATAATTATATCCTATAATATGGACAGGTATTTGAAACGTATGATAATTGCCTTTTTTATAAAATGACATTTAATATTTATAGAGATTTTACAAACAATACATTAAACTTGATTAGTTAATTGCAAAATACTTTCCTTGTCTGGCGTTTTTAGGAACGTCTGTTCATCAATTAAAGTGTCACAATCTGAACAGATGAAATAAGACTGGTACTTTAATAGAACACGGGATAAGAAATGCTACTGACCTTTAGAGTAGGAATGAAGATGCTAAAAACACGAAGCTGACTCTGTTCATTAAAGCTGATACATAAAGGACGATCATTTTTTTTTTTTTTGGGAAGTATGGATAGTGAAAGGGTGTCTGCATTAACCCTGGGCATAATACTTTGCTACGCTCACGAAGCATGCAAAGTTTGTGCTACTACGCACTACGCAAATTGCACGTAGCAGAGTGAATAACTGTACTAATAAACGTAGCGTAGCAGGAGTATAATAAACTCCTTCAAATGCTTTGATAAAGCAATTTTTTATGCTAAAAAGCATATAACCAATTCACAAAAATGAATGTTGACAGTAAAATATCAAGCAATGAGAGAGGTGATGATTTTGGAGTCCCCCTAACCTAGGGGAGGACCAGCAGATGCCTTGAACACAAAAAGCATATCATGTGAACGATTCAATGGTGGTCCCTTCCTCCTAGGACCACCTCAAGCACAGTTATGGGCAAAAATACAATCCCAACTAAGGCTCTGCAGCATTATGGGACGAGATTACAGTGGGCAGTGAATATTATAGTGTCCAATATCAAAATAATTCTACAAAGAGCTGCAGTTCAACTAGCCACTGAGTGTCGTCCCTCAAGAGTGAAATGCAAAAGTATTGAAAACCTTTCATGAAGCTTTTGCATTTGACTCGTGAGGGACGACACCCAGTGACGACTAGTTGAACTGCAGCTCTTTGTAGAATTATTTTGATATTGGACACTATAATATTCACTGCCCACTGCTAATCTCGTCCCATAATGCTTTGCAGGGCCTTTGGTTGGGATTGTATTTTTGCCCATAACTGTGCTTGGGGTGGTCCTAAGAGGATGGGACCACCACCTAATCATTCAATAAGATGTGCTTTTTGTTTTCAAGACATCTGCTTGGTTCTCTCCCTAAGTTAGCGAGGATACCAAAATCATCACCTCTCTCACTGCTTTTTGTTTTCACTTTAGTGAAATGACTATATGCAATTTTAGCATATAAAGACAGAGATATTTATTTTATCTTAACTTGCACTGTACAAGTTTGCTTTTGGTAATTATTGTACAGTGCAGTGAGTCAAGCACACAGCTAGCACTACGCCCAGGCTTAATAATAATAACAAACTCCTTCAAATGCTTTGATAAAGCAATTTTTTATGCTAAAAAGCATATAACCAATTCACAAAAATGAATTTTGACATATCAAGCAATGAGAGAGGTGATGATTTTGGAGTCCCCCTAACCTAGGGGAGGACCAAGCAGATGCCTTGAACACAAAAAGCATATCATGTGAACGATTCAATGGTGGTCCCTTCCTCCTAGGATCACCTCAGCACAGTTATGGGCAAAATACAATCCCAACCAAAGCCTTGCAAAGCATTATGGGACGAGATTAGCAGTGGCAGTGAATATTATAGTGTCCAATATCAAAATAATTCTACAAAGAGTTGCAGTTCAACTAGTCGTCACTGGGTGTCGCTCCTCACGAGTCAAATGCAAAAGCTTCATGAAAGGTTTTCAATACTTTTGCATTTCACTCTTGAGGGACGACACCCAGTGACGACTAGTTGAACTGCAGCTCTTTGTAGAATTATTTTGATATTGGACACTATAATATTCACTGCCCACTGCTAATCTCGTCCCATAATGCTTTGCAGGGCCTTTGGTTGGGATTGTATTTTTGCCCATAACTGTGCTTGGGGTGGTCCTAGGAGGAATCGTTCAATAAGATGTGCTTTTTGTTTTCAAGACATCTGCTTGGTTGTTGGTTCTCTCCCTAAGTTAGTGAGGATACCAAAATCATCACCTCTCTCACTGCTTGTTAACTTTTTGTTTTCACTTTAGTGAAATGACTATATGCATTTTTAGCATATAAAGACAGAGATATTTATTTTATCTTAACTTGCACTGTACAAGTTTGCTTTTGGTAATTATTGTACAGTGCAGTCAAGCACACAGCTACGCACTACGCAATTTGCATAGCTACGTGTAGTTGAAGCTGTACTTCACGTAGCTACGTGAAGTGCTACTACGCAAACTACGCCCGGGCTTAGTCTGCATTAGGATTTAGAATATAACCTGAGGTCTTGGGAGATCTCAAATAAAAAAAAAAAAGGATTACTAAAAAGCATTTTATGTTTTTTTTTTCTTCTATCTGCTTTAGTAAATAAAAATCATTTACACCTAACAGAAGGATGCAGTTTTTTCTTCTGAAGGTAAACCAATTCAATTAATTTTTTGGTTGTGCCTTTGCTGCAATGGTTCCAAGTACACTTTCCTTTTCTTCTTTCCCAGCCCTGGATTTACCTTAGCTGCGATATGTGCTGACCCATTGAGCCAACCGTGTTGTTGCTTTTATAGTCTCATTGGGAAAACTCATTGCACTTTTGAGATTTTGTCACATCTAAACTGTGTTTCTGCAGCTCTATTCCTTTTCTTTAGATGCACTGCGGAAGTAGCATTGATTATTAGGAAGTGGAAAATCCTCTGCCCATGTTTACATGATTGGTATGTGGAGTACATTGGAGTAGTGCAGTGCACATATGCAGGACCTCCCATTCCAGCAATGCCTTCTGTTGAAAGCAGGTATGCCTTTGTGCCAAAAGGGAGCACTCTCTAGTCCCTCCTTCCAGTGAACACTAATTCTAATCTTTTTTTGGACAATTGTTTCCTTTTTAGGTCGAGCCTAGGCAGCGCATGCGCTGTCTGCGAGACTGTTGTATCTCTCCTCTGAGGGCTTTAGCCATGCCCATCATTGCCATTCGTTATGTCATGCCATTCAGAAATACTGCCTTTTTATTGGTGCATTTGCTGTAATTGTCCCTCCTTTGGGTGCTTGGTTACCTCCCAGGCGAATTCACTAAGGGAATCTTCTTGTTGCCCATCACGCTGTGTATACCTTTCCTCCTCTCACAGTGCGTGATGCCCCTCCTCCCGTCTGGGCAACTGCAGCCTCAGTCAAAACACAGTGTTCAGAAAGGCACTGAAGGTTTCGTTTGTTCTTGTGCCTCTGCTCGGGTATACTTAATTGATGTGTTGTAAGCCACCATTCACTCCACAGATCGTGTTTCACCACTGCTGTCATTCGTTACGGTTTTCCACAAAACAAAACCACACCACTGCTCCTATTATTAGTTACGGCTTTTAAAAAAAGGCACATTTCTGTGTGAAGGACAACAAGAACGTGCTTGTCTTGCAGGTTATGTTCGTTAGAACACAAATTATAATTCTAATGCTGACGTTTTAGCGGTCGAGCACAATACATTAGAAAGGGGACTTCACACTTTTATATTACCAAATAAGAAAACATTCATGTATTGGCTTGTATTTTGTTATATGGGTCGTGGTGTAGGCCTTTAATGATTTTTTTAAAAACTTTTTATATAGCCCAAACTCGACCGCAAGGTATCAGAGGCTTCACATGATGAGCAGCGGTTGAGTTACACATTCATTTTGTTAGGCATTGAGAAATTAAGTGCTTTGCCCAGAATCACAGGATATTCAGCTTCCCTGCTGAGACTCTAACCTGGTTCCCCAGCTTCGAGGTCAACCGCTCTAGCCGTTAGGCCAAATCCTATCCATTAACAATAACAGGACACTCATCTTGTGAGCTTTAAGGGTTCAACATATGTCTCCAAGGACACAGTGTTTAGAAAGGCACAGAATCTTTAGTTGCTTTTTGTACCTATGCTCCGGTATACTTCATGTTTCACAAGCCACCTTTCACCTCGGGGATCGGGTTTCCCCACTGCTGGTATTAGTTACGGCTTTATATAAACAACACGCTTATTTCTGTGATTTACAACTGGAATGCCTTCTCTCTCTCTCTGTTCACTGTGCCGCTCTGATAACACCATGTGTTTTTTTAAAACGCAACGGACCAATCTGGTTTACTGGCTTAAACCTGCTCGTTTCAATCCCCATTGTTACAACGCGTATTTTTCTATAAATGCATTTTGTGTCGCTGAGCACGACCCCTCACAGTTGTAACTCTTGTGCAATTTTACTTTTAGAAAAACACTGAATACTTCTAGCAGTTGAGAGATCTGGACAGGTTCTTTCACTTCCTTCTTGCCTCGCTCTCTCTGTCTCTAACTCACTCTTGCTCTATATCTCTCTTTTCTCTCAGTGACTTTTGTCTCTATGTTCACTCTGCCTTTCCCTTATCTCTCCAAGTATCTTTCCCCATCTCTCTCTCATCACTTTATCTCTTTCTTGCACATTGTCACTCTTTCTCTCAATGCCTCAGCTTCCCTCCTTTTTCTCTATTCTCTATGCCTCTCAGTTCTCTCCAAATATCTCTGTCTTGCTTACTCAGCGCTCTTTCCTTATCTTTATACTTTCTCTTCACTTTACCTTTGCAAAAAAATAATAATTGGAAATATAATTGCTATAGTACTCTTTATCCCATCTCGCTCTATATATCATCTATCTATACTACACATTCTTCCATTCACTTTATATTTCTGTTCACTAGTCGGTTTGTCTTTAGCCTGTTTCTCAGTGACCTCTATGCATTTTTTTCGGTATCCATTATCTTAAACTATACTTCTCTATACCTGCAGTCCCTCAGCCCTCTGTGCTATGCCCCTTTCTCACTATAACCCTATATCTCCATGTCCCTATGTATCAAGGCTGTGTCTTTCTACATTCTAGGTATGCGTTATTTGCTTCATGCTTACTGACTTAAACTTTGGGCCAATCGTCATTAAAATTGGGAACGCAATCATGTAACTGGTGCTGCTGCTTCAGGAAGGCTGACGTGCAACATGCACAGAGAGGCTACAGTGTTGGGGTTGTGGAAAACATTTACGCAAGCAAAAAAAAAAGCTACCTCGCTTGAAGCACTTTGTTCATTATCTACGTTCCTATCTTTTGGAAAACTGAACTAGGCACCCCCAAACAAAAGAAAGTGGATTTAAACACATGCTCCTACATTTTACATTTATTAGAGAAAAATCTGTATTATTTTACAACACTGTTGGAAAAGCGTTCACTTTCTTGTAAAAACAGCGCTGATATTGACATCGGTTGCGTTTAAATACTCCATACATTCTCTTTAACCCCTTCGCTGCTAGGCCTTCTCCCGCCCCTGTGCTAAGCCTTTTTTTGGCTATTTGCGGTAGTTCGTGCTTAGGCCCCTGTAACTTTTTGACCACATAAGGTATCCACACCAAATTTGCGTCCTTTTCTTCCAACACAATGGGGATTTTAAAGGTACCCAGGGTTTTTTTGATTCCCCTGGAAGGGACCCAGAAATTAGCCAAAATACAGCTAAATAATTTTTTGGGGGGGAAAAAAGGGCTGCAGATGAAAGACTCTGGTTTTTACCCTGCAAATAGTATCAACAAAGGGTTTCTGGTGCTGAAATCACCATCTTCCCGGCTTTCAGGGACTGACAGATTTTTGTCAGGAAACCAAATTTTTTTTTTTTACAGTTTTGCCATTTTACTGGGACATAGCCTATTTTTTGTGCTTTCAACCGCCTTCCAGTTAATGGTAACAATAGGTATGAAAGCAATGATGGATCCTGGAAAGCTATACATTTCTGAAAAGTAGACACAATTCTGAATTCAGCAAGGGGTCATTTGTGTAGATACTTTAAGGTTTTCTTATAGAAACTAACAGTTGAAAATAGGAAAAATTGAAAATGAGTTACAAAAAAACAGCCATTTGTGCCAGCGTTTTCACCTGTAACTTCTTCTAAGTATGACAGATTTTTGAAAGCAATATACCGTTACATCCGCTGGACCCTTTTGGTTGTGGGGATATATAGGACTTGTAGGTTCACCAAGAACCCGAGGAACCCGGATCCAATAACTGAGCAGCGTCTTGCAATGGTTTTTTTATTGTGTACCCGGTATATAGCAATTCATTTGGGAAAATATAAACGGGGAAAAATCGGTATAAAAGACACCTATGTATTTCTGAAATGGGAACAAAATATAGAGTTTAGAAACAGTAGCTATATGCACATCTCCGAAATTGTGGGTACCCATACCAGCATGTGAATTATAGGACATTTTTCAAAGTGACTTCTTTTTTACACATTGTCTTACATTTGGAAGGCAGAAATGCATTGAAAGTCGATGGGCAATAACAGTTGCTCTACAATCCTGTGTTCCCTTCAGTTTCCCGATAAAAATGGTACCTCACTTGTGGGCATAGGTGTAGTGCCCGCGACAGGAAACGGCCCAAAACGCAACGTGGACACACCACATTTTCACAGTAAAAACGGACCCTTTTTTTGCAAAGTGCCTAGCTGTAGATTTTTAACCCTAGCTCTGCCGGCACCTAGGGAAACCTAGCAAACCTATACATTTTTGAAAACTAGACCCCCAGGGGAATCCTGGATGGGGCGACTTGTCTGGCTCTCATCAGGTTCTGTTACCCAGAATCCCTTGCAAACCTCAAACTTTGTAAAATATGTTTTTAAAAAAACACATTTTCCTCACATTTCTGTGATGGAAAGTTCTGAAATCTGCGTGGATCCACAAATTTCCTACCACCCAGCGTTCCCCCAGGTCTCCCGATAAAAATGGTACCTCTCGCGTTGATGCTTCAAGTACCCGCGACAGGCCCAAAACGTATTGAGGAGCCATCAAAATTACCTATCACAATACAACCTGGTTGTGCAAGGGGGGTCACCTGGGTTTTTGGCCCCGGGCTGGGCGGCCATCTTGGGAAACTACCAAACCCACACATTTCTGAAAACTAGACACTCGGGGGGGGGGGGGGGGTCCAGCGAGGTATAGCTTGCGTGGATCCCCCAGCATTTTCCTACCCAGAATCCCCTGCAAACCTCAAATTTAGCTGAAAAAAATCACATTTTCCACAATTTTGTGTGGAATCACCGTGCCGGCACAAATGTCCTACCCCACAGCATTCCCCTCAGTCTCCCGAGTAAAATGATACCTCACTTGTGTGGGTGTCCAATGCAGAATTGGGTACAAACTTAATTTTTAAAAAAAATGTAGCGCTTAGAATTCTTGGTGCTATACCCTTAATCCCTATGTTTTTGGCTCTTCCCAGTCACAGGCCCTTGCCCCACCAACTCAAGTGAAGGGGGGGGTGCCCCGAAGGGGGGCAGAAAGACTGTGGCTATTTGTTTGGGGGGGTGGGGGCATTGGTATGCCCATCCTGGGCAGCCCCAATACATCAAAAAGCCAGCGTAATCGCTGGCGCCTAGTGGGCTCTCTGACGCCCCTGGGGGGGGGGCAGATCAGGGGCTACTGCCCCATCTATCTTCTGGGGGGGCCAGAAAGACGCATTTTTTGGGGGGGGGGGGGCATTGGCATGCCCATTCTGGGCAGCCCACACCCCTGAATTAAAAAAATATATATATTCCCTGATGCCTATTGGGCTTTCTGCCCCCCCCCCCCCAACCCCCCTGGAGGCAGAAAAGGCGCTTTTGCCCCTATGCCTCCCGGGGGGGGGGGCAGAAAGACTGGCAATTTTTTTGGGGTGGGGGCATTCTGGGCAGCCCCCACCTCTACGTGTATATATAAAAAAAAAAATCCTGGTGCCTTGTGGGCTATTGCCCCATCTGCCTCCTGGGGGGGGGGGGGGGCAGCAAGACTGTGGCATTTTTTTGGGGGGGGGAGTGGCAGCATTGGCATGCCCCATCTGGGCAGATAAGGGGCTATTGTCCCATATTCCCAAAGACTAGCATTTGTTGGGGGGATGGGGGGCATTGGCATGTCAATTCGGGGCAGCCCCCACCCCTAAGTATATATAAAAAAAAAATCCCTGGTCCTTGTGGGCTTTCTGCCCCCCCCCTCCCTCTGCCTCCTGGGGGGCAGAAAGACTGGCATTTTTTTGGGGGGGGTGGGGGCAATGGCATGCCCATTCTGGGCAGCCCCCGCCCCGACCTTTTGAAAAAAAAATCCCTGGTGCCTAGTGGGCTCTCTGCTCCCCTCCCCCCCGGGGGACAGAAAGGCTGTCTGGCAAAATTTTATGTGGGGGAGCAAAGGCCCTTGCCCAAGGGGCTGCGCCCCCCTCCCTGGTGGCTAGTGAGTGGATCCCTGCTTGGGTATCCCCCTCCTGGGGCGATCCCCAAGCAGGGAGCCACTAGGGAAGGGTACCATTGGAAAGGGGAGATTCTCCCCTTTCCAGCGATACCTCTCACATGTTTTTTAGTGCTCGGGGGCTGAGATAGGCCCACAAGCACCGAAACTGTGAAACTGAAACTAAGTTTCAGTTTTGTTTTCACTGTAATGACGACAGCGCGCCATGTGCGCGATCGTCATTACAATGAAAACTCAATCCATGCTTTGGGAGGTTGGGAAAGCTCTTCCCCACCTCCCAAAGCAACAAAAATAAATGGGAAATCCCTCTGATGTTTACAGCAGAGGGATTTTTTTAAACTGTGCTCATGACAGAACCATTCCGTCATGAGCATGGAAGGGGTTAAGCTCTGGTTTAAATATTGTTTGTGTACAAAACAAAAAGCTTATCTTATGCTTTTTGCACATCATAAACACACTATATGATTTTGTGCAGCGTGGTTGGGTTACTCTATACTGTAATTAGTTTGCACTTTTGGGCTTCGGTGCTGGCATTTCAACTTTTGCAAACATATGTTTATTTACTTTCAGTACCCCAGAGTGTGAGAGACAAGATAAGTTTTTTGGGTTTTCCACTCAGATCCTCTTCAAGGAGAAAAACATTTATGGACGAAATGAAAATGCAACATGCTTATACTGTGCCATTTCACATTCTAAACATGCGGTAAAAAGTATTAAGAAGGTGTTATTTGCATTGCGTACTCTGGATTTAGTTTAGGCTTTTGCGCTTAGGTGGAACAATTGTCAATGTTTTTGGCTACATAATTACACTCTACTCCATACCACATAAATACACTCCATGCCACGAAGCAACACTCCACATACACACCACACCAAGCCACATAATACCACTCAACATAATTTCACTCCACACTGCACAGATTCATGCCACACACTTGAAAAAATCACAGAATTCCATCCCACACTACATAATTCCACACCAAAACACACAATTCCACAACACACCACATCCATCATGCCACAAAATTCAATACCACACAACATAACTCCACGCCACTCACGACAGTTAAGGGTGGTAAGAGGACAGAAATAAACATCGGTTCACCTCCCATAAATGCTGCTCCCTCAGCACTGCTGTACATAGACAACAAGCATTCAACTCCACACAACGCCACACAATTCCACAACACACAATTCAGCACCATGCAATTCCACACAACCTAATTACACTCAACCTAAAACGACTCAACACCACATAATTTAGCTCCACCTAATTGCACTCTACTCAATACCCCATAAATACACCCCACATAAATCCACTCTAAGCCTCATAATCCATATAAATACACTCCACACCATGCCACATAATTCCACTCAACGCCACACTGTTCCATGCCACACTATTCAACTCCACACAAATCCATTCCACACCACGTAATTCAACACCAGACCACAGAATTCCACTCCACAATTCCAGTGCACACCACATATACACAATTCACAACACATAATTCAACTTCATACCACAACATCCAACAGCACACCACATAATATAACTTCACAACACAAAATACTACTCCACATAATTACACTCCATGACACGTAATACTCAGATATGCTCAATAACACATAGGTAAAAGACATTGCCAATTACAATGGCAATAGCTCTAACAAACAAATGCGAGACCTATTGCATTTCTAATGCTTGTTCTAATAGACTTCTAAATGGAAATCATTCTCTCCTGTGTATATTGTTTTTGTACCAGAGTGCTCCTGGGAAACTTCGATGCATGCTGGATTTCTGTAATCCTCTGGTAAGGGTTGGTAGTACACCTAAAACCAAAATAAAGATAACATTTTTTTTGTTACTAGTTTGAACATTTACCATAAAAACAAAAGCTGATCATACAATGGCATTATTGTTGGTTTAGATATATATATATAGGCAGATGCCTCATTCAATGCCGTAATTACAGTGTTAAGTCCTAACAAATAGTACAGTAAAGAATCCTGCCTCCCACTGCAATTTTAATAGTGGTGTTCTGCTTGGTTTACGTCCTTCCCAACAGCTGAAAATGTTTTCCTCAGGCAGCCTGGCTTTTATGCTCGTTGAATGTTGTGTGCCTTCTGGGCAAGTAATCCATGCTTTGAGAAATTTCTAGCAAGATCTTGCTGGCCGTTCCAGAGGACCTAGAATTCTGTGCTACAGTAGTTCAATGATAGTCAGGATACAGCTTCTTTCTTGGGGTTATTGTCCCCAGCGAGACAATTTCACCAGAAGTTTAGAAAGGGTAGGGGCTGTTCCAGAATCCTTGCTTACTGGTAGCACCAGCCTTCGCAACCAGTGCCACAGGAAACAAAACCTTTTCAGGACAGAGGGCATGGTGGTGATCGAGGCAGTTTATCCAGCAGAGACAGCAATCATCCAACTCTTCTCTGCCGCAGCGGTCTCCAAGCCACTTTGATTAGTCCTCTCAAGCCCCTGATCAGCCGGGGGGAGGGAGGGACGCAGGGTATGGTTTTTCCTCCCCAATTTGATATCATGTCAAACCAATGAGCTTCACAAATTTTTTTAAAGTGGTTACACACCTTAACTTTTATTTCATCTACTCCTCTTAGTCATCACCACCCCTCACCCCAGCAGTTTTCGGCAGGGCACGCCTCTGTCTTGATGCAAGAAGTCGATCTCCTGCCGGCCAAAGGTGCCATCAGCTGAGTGGTAGACGAGGAGAGGGGTGCTATTTGTTCTCTTATGACTACTAGTAGAGCATGCTTCTCACCTGGATGGCTATCTAAGTGCTAGATAGGAGACTGTGCTGTCTGAGGCCCGGGTAAAGAGCCATGACTTCATTTTTTTTTGTTGCAGAAATCGAGGACTGAAGTGGCTGTTCTGGTTTGCAGGGAGAGGTTATTCCAGACCTTGGGCACGAAAAAGTGCAGCCTTCACCTCTGAAGATGTATGTGATGTACGACAGCAGGAAGCTGGTCGAGCGGCTGCTGGGTTTTGTATGCCCTGCAGTCTTCTGATCAGTTGGGCTATGATGCTGACAGTGTGTGTTGCTGTAGTCCAGTTTACTGGCGGTGAGGGCCTGGATGACCGTTCTGCATATGCTGATTGAGAGCCGTTTTAAGATTTTATTTTTTAGGATCTTTAGAGTTTAGAAATGGTAGGAGGAGACCATGTTGACTGGGATGATAGGGAGTTGACTGTCCACCACTGTACACATGTTCTTGGTTTGATTGACCGGGCACAGTGTTGGTCTGAGATCTGCTGGCCACCAGGTAAACTTCCATAGGGAAAATTTCTGTTTTGTCTGTGTTGAATTTCAGACAATTGGGTTTAATCTTACTGGCACCTTCAGACATCTAGGAGATGAAGCTGGTCTGGGTGTTGGATGTTTTGTTGGTGATGGAAAGGATGAACTGGGTCTCTTCGGTGTAGGCGATGTTGATTCTATCGAATCGGATGGTGTTGGCTTGTAGTGCCATGTAGGCATCGATCAGCATTGGGCTGAGAGAAGATCCTTGAGGTACTCCGTAGATGAGGTTGGCAGCAGGCAAGGTGTAGGTGGCCAGGCTACCTGGATGCCTCCGGTGAGGAAGGAGCAGATACGGCGGAGAGCAAGCCCTTGAATTTGCACTACTTCCTTGGGGTAGAGTCAGGTCTTTATTTTTCTGAAGAACAAATTGAAACTGCTCACTCTAGCTCATGCCCTTTTTTGCTTGGGATCCAGGGGACTGGATGGTGTCCCTGAACTTGCAGGACAAAGTTTTGTCATATGACAAACCTGCTGACCTAAAGATGCTATCTGTGGGTCAAAGTAGGGTCGGAGCACTTCTGATTTGCAGTGCTACCCTTTGATCTATCCTTGGCCCCTCAGAGTTCACAAAAATGTCAGTGGTTGTGGTTCCTCTTCAGAGGTTGGGGGATACAGGTGTACTCGTCCCTCAACAACTCAAGGTGGGTTTGCTGTAATCAGTCGCAGACCACCTCTGGACAAAGAGTTATATATCAATGGGGTAACCCGTAAGACCACAGGACTCGGGTAAAGGGCAGTACAAAAAGAGAGCGTCACAGTGGAAATGAGTCTAACAACATTAATTTAGTTATATAAGATTAATGCTTATATTTAAGTCATACACCACCTTAGAAAAAGGCCAAAGATGGCTATGAATTTTATTTTGTCAGATCTAGGAACAAATCCAAAAGTAAAACAGTCTGTAGAACAGTATCAATATCAATTGAACAATTGAAAAGGTGCATTGGCAAGGGATGATAGTGCGTGAGGGGTTAGTGAAAGTGATGAACATAAGGGAAAGGTAGTGAGCATATATACATCAAAAAGCAGAGTTTAAAACCTATCCGGCCAGGCGACTGGCATCCATATAAATGATAAATCATAACACACAAAAAAGAGAATGCAGATATCTAATCTGTCATCCATGTTTGATAGGAACAAGAAAAGTCAACGTTTCGACCCCTATAGAATACAGATTAGTTGATACCTTGAGGGTGGGGTCTTCATCAGGACTGGGTAGAGAGGGGAAATGCACCTATGAACAAGGAGAAATTAACGTCATAATGGTGGTGTGTACAGGAGAAAACATCTCGGGAGTAGATGTATCTAAATGGTTTACCAAAAGTACAGCAAGAAAGCTTCGAGCTGACGAGCGTTGCAGGGGCTCCTGTAGGGAAAGGGAGAAAGAGACACAGGCCCGCTCGTAAGAACATAACATAACCAGTGGAAGGAGTATTAACAGGGGTTTTAAAAAGACTTAAAAGGTCCAGAACTTACGAGGGTAGATGATTAATCCAAAATGGGGATGCCTTGGTTGTTGAGTAACCTGAGGCTGAAAGAAAAGAAAGGAAAAAATCCGTGGAGTGGTTGACTTAAAAAGGTAGCAATTTCCAACATGTGAGCACCATAAATAGTGACTGGGATCTCGTCTTGACGTGAAAAACGCGTGCATCTAGTGTGAAAACTCAAGAGAGATGGAGTCAGGAGTTAAAAATGGCCCTTAATCCAAACACGCTCAGAAGCGGGGGCTCCCGTGCATGCGTGGCGCGCTTAACCTTGCCATGAAAATGATGTGTACGTTAAAACTGAAGCGTGAAGGGAGGCCTAGAGAAGAGTCTTGACTCTAAACACCGTGAATCCATTAAAAATGATTTGGGAAAATAAAGGACACTGGCCATAATCACATTTTACCGTAAGCGCTCGAGAGAGCTGCCTGCGTTGTTAAATAAAATGGAACACACACGTCTTGAAATTACAACGTGAAATAAAAAAAGGACAAAAGCCATAACCACATTTACCCTTAAATGCTAGCGCGGGCTGCATGTATTATTTCGCGCAATAAACAGACCACGCTGATGTCTTTAAGCGTAAAAGGCCATTTATTAGGACCAGGCTGCACAATAATGAACAATAACCAATAACTTCAACATTAATAACAAAACCCCCACATCAACTCTTGTATCCCTCCACTCTCTTCGCCCACTCTGACTCACATCTCCAATCACTCCATGCCCATTCCGTTCCTCAACCATTTTCCCAAATCTCCTAGCATTCTCCCCGGTATCACCTGGCATTCCAGTCCTGCCTCAGCTCCCCCATCATCCAATCTCCCCCCGAGGGATGGGTTCGCCCGCTATTGACTCCCCCACCCCTCCAAAGTATCGCCTACCCTGCAGCCCGTCCTAAACTGGCACGCCATGCCAACCCTACCTCCAAAAACCCTAGTAACTGTAGGGCGGGTGGGTGGCCTTCAAAACTTCCCTCCCGATAGTGCCGAGCGCAGGAAGAGGAAGTTGCCTTCCTCCCCGCGCTCTTATACCCACCCCCTAACTCCACCCCTTGACCCTGCCTGGTCCTCCCCTGCGCGAAAGACCCCGGGGAAGACTAGTCTGCGACTCTGCTTCCCCCGGGGCCCAGCATCGCGCAATAAACAGACCACGCTGATGTCTTTAAGCGTAAAAGGCCATTTATTAGGACCAGGCTGCACAATAATGAACAATAACCAATAACTTCAACATTAATAACAAAACCCCCACATCAACTCTTGTATCCCTCCACTCTCTTCGCCCACTCTGACTCACATCTCCAATCACTCCATGCCCATTCCGTTCCTCAACCATTTTCCCAAATCTCCTAGCATTCTCCCCGGTATCACCTGGCATTCCAGTCCTGCCTCAGCTCCCCCATCATCCAATCTCCCCCGAGGGATGGGTTCGCCCGCTATTGACTCCCCCACCCCTCCAAAGTATCGCCAACCAGGGAACCCCCTCTAGGGCGGTTACCTGCCCCCCCGGGCCCACGCAGTGCACCTGTCGACCACCTCAATTCACACATTCCTACGACACCAAATTGACTCGTTCCACAGCTTACTAACCACATCTCTCATCTCCATCATATAATAAGCATTCCCCATCAATGACAGATGCACCCCGTCATCCCTAAAAAGTAGCGGTTCCTCCAGTCTCAGTCCAGCATGAGCGATAACCTTAATGTCCTTGTCCCCGCAAAAAAGTCTCATCGCTCTGTTGAGCTTTCGTCGTGCCTTTTCCACAGCCCCATGCTTAATGGCACCCCTCCAAACTTTCCTTGGGACAAATTCCGTCCAGGCAATGCAAGTCCCTGCCAGCCTGTGTTTCAACACTTCCAAATCCCTCTGCATCAGCTGTAAGAGCGCCAAACCCGACAGCCGAACCAAATCATTCTCCCCCAGGTGTATGATCAGCAGATCCGGACAACCCTTCTGGGGGACCATCTTCGCGAGCCAGGGCAGTAGTGCCCCCCATCGCATCCCCCTTTACCCCACCAATGCACCTCGTGATGTTGTCCTTTGAGACCCAGGTTACGGCCGTACACCTGTTGCTCTGCATACTTGGAGGCCCAATGCACGAAGGAATGCCCCACGATCCAAGTGACCGTCTTGGCCCCCGGTCCACCCACGCAACCTATGAAAGAAAAACATATTAGCAAGAAAACGGGCACACATAACACCCCTTCCCCAGCAACACCTCCTGCTCCCCCCGCTCCTCACTTGCGAACATACCGTTCACAACACCTAGACTTCCACCTCCCAATCTGCCGAATCCTGTCCCAAGACCACCCCAACCGGGCCGCCGCTGTGGCCGCTCCAATACGAAAGGAGTGAGTCCCAAAACCAGCCGGATCAAAACCCAATCGCCTTAAGGCCATGCGCAGCACCCCCAACAACTGTCCGGACGTCACCCTCGCCCCAGACCTGTGGCAAAAATCTCTC
This sequence comes from Calotriton arnoldi, assembly GCA_963921515.1. Taxonomy (NCBI): domain Eukaryota; kingdom Metazoa; phylum Chordata; class Amphibia; order Caudata; family Salamandridae; genus Calotriton; species Calotriton arnoldi. The sequence goes on from CAWUFW010000379.1 coordinate 3,721,900, forward strand.
CACTCGCAACCCGCGCCGACAGCACAAACGCCCTCCATTCCTCCACCGGGCACACACCCCCACAACCAGCCTCGCACAACCAAACCCACTTACCCCGACCCAACTGATCCGTTTTCGAGTGCCCCAGCCAAATCCCCAGGCGCCCGCCATCCAGCCGTATCTCCTCATACCGCCTGCCACCCACGGACCGCGTGCCCAACAACTCAGACACCCGGAAAGCCCCAAAAAACATCCAAATCATCGCCAAACGAAACACGCGCACTTCAAACACATCATAACAACAAAGCGACAAAACCGCGACCAACTGCACCAACAATTCAAACGTGATCGCCTCTCGCAACACCCCACCCCCTCCTCTCCCTTCCCCAACCTCGGAGTACCCGACTCAGTATCACATCTTTCGTCGGATCAAAACCAAAAAACAAACCGCAATAAAATGCTACCCCTGCCAGTTTCCCTGATATAGTCGCAGCCGTCAGCCCCTTATCAATGCAACGCAATACAAACTGCAGCACTCCTTGCTCCATCGCTGAGCTATCTTCAACAGCAGAATCCCCACTCCATCCCATAAAGGCTCCAAACTCCGCCCATGCCAAACGATATGCACGTCGCGTGGTCTCAGCAATAGAATTCTCCACCAGGCCTATCACCCTCACTCCCCCAAGGCCCAGATGCCGTCCGGCAGCTTGGTCTTGCACTGATCCGCTCCTGGTGCCAATCGCCGGAACCGCTGCCACTGCGAACGAGACAAAGCATCCGCGATGTCATTATTCGCTCCAGGGACATGCTTGGCTCTAAAAACCACATTCAATCTTAAACATTTCAACATGAAACTTCTCAGCAATCTCAGCACTCTCAGGTCCCGTGCCCTCTGCCTGTTAACCAGCTCGACCACCGTCATGTTATCCACGTGGAACAACACAGACCTGTTCCGAAACTCAAGACCCCACACTTCCAGTGCCACCAACAAGGGAAAGAACTCCAGAAACGCAATGCTCCTCCCCTGCTGCACCCAATGAGCTGGCCAGTCCTCCGCACACCACCTGCCATCCCAGAAGATCCCAAACCAGCTGCCCCAGCTGCATCCGAGTAAATTTGACATTGCCAAACCATCCTGTCGTCTGCAAAGTCCAGGGACACCCCGTTGAAATCCGTCAAGAAAGTCAACCATGTCCTCAGGTCCGCCCGAACCCCCATAGAGATCCGGATCCTGTGGTGCGGAAGAACAGCCCCCGACATGGCCATGCCGAGCCGCCTGCAGAACGTCCGTCCCGCCCGAACCACCCTGCACGCAAAGTTCAAGAAACCCAACAGTTGCTGGACCGCCCTCAACGCGATCCTCTTCTCCCCGATCGCCCACCATAGGCACGCCTGAATCTCCGTCACTTTAGCAGCAGGGAGTCGAGCTATCCACTGAAGGGAATCCAGCTCAATGCCCAGGAATGTCAAAGTGCAGGATGGACCTGCCGTCTTTTCCGGGGCCAAGGGAACCCCAAAGTGCTGCGACATCTCCTGGAACCGTGACAGGGCCCTGCCACAATCCCCGGAGTGAGCTCTTCCCAGAAAGAGAAAATCGTCCAGGTAGTGAGTAACATCCCGATGCCCGCTAATCTGTGTAAAAGCCCACTGCAAGAAGGTGCTAAACAGTTCAAACAGTGCACAAGAAATAGCGCATCCCATGGGCAAAACTTTGTCCACGTAAATGGCCCCCTCGAACTGCATCCCTAGCAGCGAGAAATCCGCGGGATGTATGGGCAGCAGGCGGAAGGCAGACTTGACATCACATTTTGCTAATTCCGCCCCCGGCCCACACACCCGCACAAGGCGGATCGCGTCGTCCACTGATGCGTAAAGCACCCTAGAGTCCTCTTCCGCGATGAAATCATTCACAGACTGTCCTTCAGGCCACGAGAGGTGATGTATCATACGAAACTCACCCTCCTCTTTCTTGGGCACCACCCCCAGCGGAGAGATGATTAGGTCATCCGCTGGCCAGTCGCTGAACGGGCCAGCTAATCTCCCCTCCTCCACCTCTTTCTGTAACTTGGCAGCTACCACTCCCGGCAAGGATGTGGCAGATTTCAAATTGTCTGCCCATCTCCGCACCCTGGGACCTTGATAGCCCACCCGAAAGCCCTCCGTGAAACCCCACTGAATCCTCGCCGCCGCTTCCCTATCGGGGTACCCCGCGAGCCACGGGGCCATCGCCTCCACCTTAACCGGTGTAGGCGCCCTTTGGTCCAGGCTGTCCCCTCCCCTTCGCGTTTCGCCATTGCTCCGATGGCGTGACCAGTGTAAAGCATTGGGTAAGGGCGTGCTTCCCTCCGCACTTTGAGCACTCATGCTTGAACTTGCATGGGTAGCGGGAACAATAGCCCCGGTTATAGCTCCAACATGCCCCAGTGTTAGCCCCGCCCGGCTTAGCGGCCTGGCCGGCACTACTGGCCCCAGCGGTGTTCCCCCCCGCCCCGCTTTGGGCGGGACGCGGCGGAAAAGACCGGTAAGTAACCGGCAACCCGCTGGCCGTGTGCGTGGAAGCCGAGGAATGCGTGGACGCCATCCACTGCATCCATAATTCCTGATCCACCTCCCCCCATTGCTTGTCCGGGTTGGCGCTGACCCTGGCCTCCTCATCGTAACTAAGCCAGGCGAACCCCCCAAACTGCATCTGGGCCTTCCTAATGATGTCCATGTATTTCAGTAACGCTATGGCCCTATCCTGGTGCTTAACGCAATAAATACTGGCATAGATGAGGAACGCCGAGGTCCAATTTTCCATCGTCACCGGAACCCTAGGCCGCCTAGTCAATTCCCACTCTTCTTCTTTGGAACCCTCCTTCGCCTGCACCTCCCTGTGCAGCAATTTAAACACGTCCACATACTCGTGTTTCCATATCCGTCCCTTAATCTTGTCAGACAGATGAGACCCCAGGGGCATAGCCAGCCCCATGTAGGGGAGCTTCTTCTGGTGTTTGTCCTCAGACTTGTCCCCTTTCTCGTCCTTTCCGTCCGCCTTGTCCGTCTGAACCCCCGCCGTAGCTACCAATTTTCCTCCCACCTGCTTGACCACCCTTGACGGCTCGTCCCCCGGCACCTCTCCGGTCACCCGCACCGACCCTTCCCCCACCCCCACCGACCTACAAGCTTTCTTCCTACCGCCCTGTGGCCCACCATCCCAAGCCGACCACCAAGACCCCTCACCTGACAGCGCCGAGTGCGTCTCGCCGGGCCGTCCTCTGGATGTGGCAGCCTTGGAAGTCTCCGCCTTTGCTTTGCCCGACGTCGTCTTCTGGGCCTGGAAAACACCAAATCCACTGTGGCTCTGCACCCCCCCCGTCCTGTCGTCGTCATCCCGCACTTCCCCTTCCTCAAGCTCATCACTCTCCTCCGCATAATCCAACTCCACTTCCGGCTCCACTTCCACAGGCGCCCACAAAACCTCTCTCACCGCACGTTTCACACCCTTACTTTTACCAGCACCCACACCCCGGCCCCCCGCCATACACGCCGCCGTTGCCCGCTCCCGCGTTGGAGGGACGGCCGCCGCGGACCGCCCTGCCACTTCATGCCGGCGTCCAGAGGCCGTCTTGCGCCCCGCCGGGCCACTCTGCCGACAGCCGCCGGCTTGGATCCCCCCCTACCCCCCAGGCCGCTACAACCTGGGTGGGCCCCGGCACCATCGGGCCTCAAAGCCGTCCCTACCGGGCCCGCCGGCCCCTTGCCACCTCCAGCTCCACCCGGCCCAGCCCTGCCCAAATCCTCTTCCTCCGCCCACCTCTCCTCCTCCGACGTGGGGGTCGGGGGCCCCTCCGTCTCTGTGGTCCAAACTGCTCCAACCCTCTGCACCTGCTGCTCCGCCCATCTCGCCTCATTCAGCTGCACCAAAAGGCGCTGCTCCCTGATCCTGTCTTCCCAGGCCAGTGACTCCCAGCGGGGGAGGGAGGGGGGCGGGCAGTAGCCCTGAAACCCCCCTCCCGGCTGCCAAAGTGCCGGCCGAGAGGACGACCCCTGGGCCCCCCCCACAACGCCCCCTGCCCCCCGGGCCCCCCGCCCCCCCGCCACCTGCACACTCTCCGGACCCGGCCGAACTACCCTGGCCCCTGCCGAGAGGTCAATGGGAGCGTCCCCCCAATGCCCCGTGCTTGCCCCCATACCTGCTGTGGCCACCCCAGGCTCCAAAGGCCCCCCCCTTCAGCCCGCTCCGGCGTCTCCCCCAAAACCGACTGCTCTTGCTGGGGCCCCACGCCCCCCTCCCCCCCTCCCTCCTCCCCTCGCAGGCAAGCCGGAGTGTAGAGCAGCCCCCCAGCGGGGCCCAGCCCCACTGCGGGTCCCGCCGGTCCTGGGGACACAAAGTCCAGTCGTGGGAATGACAGGCGCGGAGGCAGGCTCTTCCTACGGCCTCCGCGCACCGGCTCCTTTTTTGGCCCGCCCCGCCCCCACCCGGCCGCGCCCCCCACCAGCCCTAAGGGATCGTCCTGGCACGCTAATACCGCGGCCGCCACCCCCGCTGACGCCGCCCTCGGGGCCCGCGCGAACCCCACCCACGCTTCCCCCAGCACACCGGGCCGGAGGAGATCCTCCCGCCCGGCGCGTCCGAGCACCCGCAAAGCCTCTCTCACCTCCTCAGCTGACATGGCCTTCACGTCGCGATCTCGCGCTGGCGCCCCGAACCACCGACCAGTGGCTCCCGCACACGCAGACAGACCCGACACGTCCGCCACTCCGCGCGGTCCTCGGCCTACACTGCCAACTATCCCTGCAAACTCCTTCAAAACTTCCCTCCCGATAGTGCCGAGCGCAGGAAGAGGAAGTTGCCTTCCTCCCCCGCGCTCTTATACCCACCCCCTAACTCCACCCCTTGACCCTGCCTGGTCCTCCCCTGCGCGAAAGACCCCGGGGGAAGACTAGTCTGCGACTCTGCTTCCCCCGGGGCCCAGCAAAATGAAGTGGAAAACAAACCCGTAGGTTGAAAGAGAGAGATGGAGAGGCGCCCAGAGGCTGCGATGCATACCTGCCGGTTGCTGAGCAGTTCTGACAGCGTCTCCCTGTCAATGACGTGGCTTAAGTGAGAGAGCACGACGTGCATGTTAGGCACGTTCCAGTTGGAAGCCAGCCAAGGTCAGTCACGTAGTAGAAACAGTTGTGCGTGGGCTGACAGAGCATGACGGGTGGAGCATTTCATTCCCGTGCATACCAATGCACAAAATGATCGGTGGCAAATTAGGAGAGTTTATGGCATTAATTCAGATATGAACCACACAGACAGTTTCTCACCCCCTCTGACATAAGGTACCCATTATCTGCCGACATTCTGAAATATGGTTCATATTAGGAGTACATAAGGCCCCCCTTATACATCACCTAATTCATCCTGTGACTACCGAACAATTAATTGTATAAGTTGTTTCTATTTAAGATGTGCGCTACCTCTCAACCCCGCTTTGACAGTCTGTACCCTATATGCTAAGTTGGTACCGTGATTCACATTATATTTACATCTGAAATAATGCCATAAACTCTCCTAATTTGCCACCGATTATTTTGTGCATTGGTATGCACAGCAATGAAATGCTCCAACCGGCAGGTATGCATCGCAGCCTCTGGGCGCCTCTCTATCTCTCTCTTTCAACCTACGGGTTTGTTTTCCACTTCATTTAATAATACATGCAGCCCGCGCTAGCATTTAAAGTTAAATGTGGTTATGGCTTTTGTCCTTTTTTTATTATTCACGTTGTAATTTCAAGACGTGTGTGTTCCATTTTATTTAACAACGCAGGCAGCTCTCTCGAGCGCTTACGGTAAAATGTGATTATGGCCAGTGTCCTTTATTTTCCTAAATCATTTTTAATGGATTCACGGTGTTTAGAGTCAAGACTCTTCTCTAGGCCTCCCTTCACGCTTCAGTTTTAACGTACACATCATTTTCATGGCAAGGTTAAGCGCGCCACGCATGCACGGGAGCCCCGCTTCTGAGCGTGTTTGGATTAAGGGCCATTTTTAACTCCTGACTCCATCTCTCTTGAGTTTTCACACTAGATGCACGCGTTTTTCACGTCAAGACGAGATCCCAGTCACTATTTATGGTGCTCACATGTTGGAAATTGCTACCTTTTTAAGTCAACCACTCCACTGATTTTTTTCTTTTCTTTCAGTCTCAGGTTACTCAACAACCAAGGCATTCCCATTTTGGATTAATCATCTACCCTCGTAAGTTCTGAACCTTTTAAGTCTTTTTAAAACCCCTGTTAATACTCCTTCCACTGGTTATGTTATGTTCTTACGAGCGGGCCTGTGTCGCTTTCTCCCTTTCCCTACAGGAGCCCCTGCGGCCCTGCAACGCTCGTCAGCTCGAAGCTTTCTTGCTGTACTTTTGGTAAACCATTTAGATACATCTACTCCCGAGATGTTTTCTCCTGTAGACACCACCATTATGACGTTAATTTCTCCTTGTTCATAGGTGCATTTCCCCTCTCTACCCAGTCCTGATGAAGACCCCACCCTCAAGGCATCAACTAATCTGTATTCTATAGGGGTCGATAACATTGACTTTTCTTGTTCCTATCAAACATGGATGACGGAGATTAGATATCTGCATTCTCTTTTTTGTGTGTTATTATTTATCATTTATATGGATGCCAGTCGCCTGGCCGGATAGGTTTTAAACTCTGCATTTTGATGTATATATGCTCACTACCTTTCCCTTATGTTCATCACTTTCACTAACCCCTCACGCACTATCATCCCTTGCCAATGCACCTTTTCAATTGTTCAATTGATATTGATACTGTTCTACAGACTGTGTTTTACTTTTGGATTTGTTCCTAGATCTGACAAAATAAAATTCATAGCCATCTTTGGCCTTATTCTAAGGTGGTGTATGACTTTAATTTAGTTATATAAGATTAATGCTTATATTTATGTTGTTAGACTCATTTCCACTGTGACGCTCACCTCTGGACAAAGGCCAGGTTCTTGGTATCCTTGGAGTTTTCCATAAATGAGCCCAAGTCCCACCTGAGACCTACACAGAAGATTCTCTTCATTGGGGCTATCTTGAGTATGGTAGGCTTTCCTGCCTTTGCAGTGCATCTGGGACATTCAAGATAGGATCCTAAAGTTTTGAGTCAGTCCTGTGTTTCAGTAACACCGGTTCTGAGGCTTCTTGGAATCCTGGTCTCATGCATACTCCGCGGCCCGTATGCCAGATGAACCATGTGGACCCTGAAATGGAAGTGAAGGTTTAAGTGGGTCCAGCCCTGGGACTGCCTCTCTGACTTGGTCTAGATCTTGCAAGAAGCTGCTCAGGGCCTCTCAAGTTGGCGAGCAAGCAACAACCTGACAATTAGCAGGCCACTCTCCCTTCCCCAGCTGGATGTCACAGTTGTAATGGATGCATTGTTACTGGGTTTGGACCACCTGGGAGAAGTGGAAATTTCAGTCTCTGGTCTTCAACGGAGAACCAGCTTTCCAGCAACCTTTTGGAGCTTTGGGCGAGCTGCTTGGTATTGAAAGCCTTTATAGCGACCTTCAAGGGAAGATAGTTATAGGCCTTACCAGACACCACCCCACCCATATTTTATTGCAACTTGCAGGATGGGGTGTAGTCCTGGATCCTGTGCCAGGAGACACTAGTTCTATGGAGAGTGCTGGATGAGAAGATATTTTGAGCTGTGGGGGTGCTGAATGCTAGAGCAGCTGGTGGACCACAAGTGACGTCTCAGTTTTCTTCACAAAGGTCATTGGGAAGCCCATTCCATTGCGATGGGGCGCTGGTCTCCTGTATCCATTCCTGCCACTACAAGTTCTGAGGCAAGTTAGAGCAGACAAGGCCCAAATCGTCTTAATAGCACCAAACAGCTCCTGAGCTTGAGTGTTTCCCTCCAATCAACCTCTTCCTTTGGAGGACCCCCTGTCTCAGTAACAGGAGAGGATCCTACACCTGAATCTCCAAGCATGGAGGCTGAATGGTGACACTTGAGGAATGTTGACTTGCTGCCAGAAGTGGTAAATTTCATTCCGGCAACCAATCAGCCCTGAAGAAGTCGTGGGGTGATCCCCAAGCGACGAAACACGTGTTGACTGGGCGATGCTGGATTAAAAGAAAAAAAGAACAAAAACTACAGAACTTTATTCCTGTTTTTTTCAACACTTTTTGTCAAATTGAAGTTTGAATTGTATGTAAAGCGTGTGCAGAGGATACTAATAACCAATCACCTGTCCACGAAATCCGTGGACACTGGATGCTAGGAAAAGTGTATGACCTGGTGTGGGATCTATCATGTCGGCCCTCTGCAGGCCAAACCTTGTGATGTATTGTTCATTTTGTCGTTGACTCAGCACAGCCTTGCAGTGGGTGACAGTTATGGGTTACTTGTCTGCCCTTTTGGCATATATATATATATATATATATATATATATATATATACACATACACATATATACATACACCATAACCGTTTGCTAAACAACAAACCGGCACCGACACGGGGAGATTTTCTGCCATAAAGTTGTTTATTCAACAATCATGCTACGACGCGTTTCGGCATTCACTGCCTTGATCACACAGTGATCGTTCCTTATTCACGGAATTATATACAATAAAATCAGACAGTGATCCGATCACCTGACCGGAAGCTTGCTACTAAATCGTGAAGACAGACTATCAAGTCGGCACTGCTTGAGACTAAAATCACTCTTATGCATGTAAGTATTCACTTTAAAGTATTCAAAATTCAGGAATTACAATAAAATCACAAAGCAATAAATAAGATTGTATAAAAACAGCACACAATTAAAATTTCATTGTTGTACTATTTACAAAATCAGGCTGAGAAGTATATACATGAATGTGCAATGTTAAACATGGAAATAAATCAGTTACTTGGCTTCATTGAATCATACATTTTTTTAAACATTTTTAGAAGATTAAAGAAATCCAATATTAAGACACTGCCTAAATTCATTGTTACAACCTCACAATTCGGTCACTGTATAATCTAATAATACACATCCTTCTCTTTCCTGCTTATCAACTTGTCATGCAGCCTTCATTAAAATTCATGAATTGCTGTGTATTTTTGTTTTTTTACATTAATGCTCAATTATTTACCATTGAGTAGGGAATCACAGGTCCAACTGAAGAACTATTCCACATCAAAATGGAATAAAAGACATTATTGTACTCATAAGGGATCCAAAGGACAAACCCTGTTCCTTCTGTACAATATAGATAAAATTCAAATTCATCTAAAAAGTTGATTAAGGCCATTCAGAGTCGTTTTTATTCCGAGTACATTGTAACAAGTTTTGCCAAAAAGGGGGAAAAAGAGAGTATAAAATTATCTGAAATATATGCCTTCTCATATTCCTCATTTCACCCTAATCAGATAAAACAAAACATGATTCCACAATAAAGTGCTAGTGCATGACAGTACTAATTATTCGTTCCAAAAATTCATACCACTTCCAATATTTAAATTGACTAAACATCTTACAGATGTCTAAAGTGCTAGTGCATCATAGATACTACAGATAATTTACCCGTGATAATATAATATTTGCCTCATCAACCCTCTTTGTGAAACTGATTGTGCTGAGTTTTCTGAAATGCCTGAGGCATATGTTCCCTCTAAAACCATTTGTCATGCCTCAGTGGGACTTAAATGACATGCACATAAGGAATGTCAGAACTAAATTGAGTCTATGCATAGTTGCTTGCTACAGCTTCTGGCAGTCAGAGTCTTTCTACCATCACTTCTGCACTCTGCATCAGTGATCTAAAGGTGCTTTCTGTGTAACCTCACTTCCATTCCAGACATATTGGTGCTGAGGACTCTGGCTGCCTTCCATCCAAAGGTTGTATCCATGACAGTCAGTCAGTTACCCTGCTGACATTTTTTCTTTTCTTACTTTGTTACACCCTATGAGTCAGTCAGGCTGATAGGCAGGGGTGGTGGTCATGATAAAAGATGTTTCTCAAACTAGTCCAGATTCCCTCTGAGGATTTTTAGGAATGCCCGCTTCATGGTGTATGTCATGAATTAAAAGGTATACGGTGGAGTGACCAAGACTGAAATAGAGCCCATACTGATCTCAGTGAATGTAACAGTTATCCTACGGCTTTGAAGACCACATCAGCTGACCAATCATTTCAGAGCACCACGGGCTGTCACAAATGTTGATTTAGGTCTGTGAATTGCATTGAGAGGGTACTAGTAAAATTTGGACCTGATCTAGACATTGCAATAACATGCTGGAATAGAACAAATGACTTGTGAGGACTCTTGTGCACAGTGGACTAGAATAAATAACACCTCCAGGCTTAAAGTAAACCTGTCCAAAATCTCATAGTCTGTAGTACCAACTTTGTATAGTGCTTCAACAAGATTGTTCTGACCGGCTTCTCCGGGTCAAGGTTTTGAGAAATAACACCCTTACATATGCTTCCTGAAAATATCTACATCCCTCCTAAAAGCGTGGCAAATACACCTTGGCAGTATGCCTGGCATTCCTCCCATTATTAGAATACCTTGTGAGGGCTGAATTCATGAGTGTCCGGATACCCTACATGTAATGATGCACTGTGCAAGTTCTGTTTGATTTAATAATTTGTGGAAAGTGCGGGCGGGTGACCCTATCTGAAGCAGTTGAGCTGTGCCCATCATATGATGGGTCTTTCTTGCAGAATTACAACTCAAGCTTCATGCTTCTACTAATAGCTCTGCAACAACAACAAAGTGATGGATGGAACGCTTGCTTTAATCTCAGCCACTGGCAATCGCTCGGGCTGCATCCCAATCCATCATTTTTCGCCAACCATGCCACCTCAGTTTGGACCTAGCTGTAGGCAAATCAGTCTTGACCCTGCCCAGCCCGAAAATTAATTCAAGCATTCTATCCAGCACCTTGTTTTTGCAATCCACAAATAGTTCAGTATCCTTGTTTTAGTTAATAACAAATCTGATATGACACTGGCAGAATGTTGTACATGTTGCTACATATACAAATAGCATACCTTCCATAACTGAAAGCCTCAACACTGTGTGTAGGTATATTGCCCACTCTTAGATCAGATGGATACTGGTCAGTGAAGGGTGAATCTTTCTGTTTCTTTTTTTAGATATAACTTAGATTGACATATCATGGAATACTTGTTGCCATGGTCCAGAAGACTCTGGTTAAAAAAAAAACAAGCTTTTGCAAAGCAATAGGTTTCGCATTTGTGAGATTTTGAGCTATTGGCATTGTAAATGACAATGCCTTTTATTTGTGTTTAAAAAACCTGCAATAATAAAAGGTATTGTCATTTACAATACCAATAGGTTAAAGTTTTGAAAATGCGAGACCTATTGCATTGTAAATGCTAGTTTACAAAAAGGGCTTGGAGCCCTCCCATTGCTTACCATTTGTTGGCTGAAGCGGCCCTCTACTTTGTAGCCACCTTAATTGGAAGTGCTTGCCAAATGTAATTTTCGATCCTTTCTGTGGAGCAGGGATCAAGCACAGATTAATTACATTTAATCCGCGCCCGTCCGCTGCTCATGTGATGATACTATTTCTTCCCCTCTCCACCAACTCGACCCAATCTGAAGGTAATGGAATGCTTTACATTAGCTCCAGTTTACGAGACTTTATTTACAGCCAACACTGAAAACACTGAGCTGTGCTTATTAGCCGAAGACCCTCATATTCATGCCAATGTACACCGATACCATGGTACAATAATCCAGCTAATAGCGCCCGGTTTTTAATAATAGGTTAAGCGCTATCGCACGCCTCCCATATAAATTGCATCTGGCATGGAAACGCGTGAGAAACATGCTCAACTTGAATCACAAAAGGCATGCAAAAAAATCATGTCAATGGGCATTAATTAGTGAGGTACTATTTCTTCTTTTTCCTCCCACCCACTCCTTCTCTTTTTGCCACATTCATATTGACGAACCAGTAAACAAATATGTTTTTTAAAATGGCAGATTGGTAACTGTATCCGATTCCTTTACATCTGCATGTGTGAAGTTTAATAATTACTGCTCAATTAAATCAATTTTTGTTTGCATTCCTTGCCGCCTTTTAATTTTTTTATTTCTGTTTTGTGTTGGTCATGTGCGGACACAATTGAGGATATTTCTGCTTGCAAAGCAAATGCCTTCATACCTCACGGTTGTGTGCGCTATAACTATGTCTCAAACACATAATTCAAAAATTGGTGCCAATGGAATAGCGCAAAACCAAAGGGGATGATGGACGGAGTGTTGAACATTGCAAGCACTGACCCCCAGTCAACTGATCTGGGTTTAATCCATCATCATTCTTTAGCTCACTCCGCCACCCCAGTTCAGACATGGCCATATGCAAATCAGTCTGACCCTGTACCTCATGGGAACAGTCCAGCCCGAACTGCCAAGCCATGTCTTCCCTGGACCGGAAACAAGCATCCTGGGACCGGTTTCTGGCGGGAATAGCTCCTAGCAGAGGAGACGGTATTCACTTGTCACTTTCAGTCTTTGATCCCAGGCTGGTTTATTTCATCTTGGTTAACTGTGCTTCCGGCCTGTATAACATAACCACTTCCTGGAGGAGGGCAGTCCAGTACCAAGGCGTCTCATTGCAGAGTAATCTCTCGCTGCTTGTGTCTATTCTCTTTTACATTCTGAAGCATGGCGAAGGTTAGTAGCTTGAGGGAAATGGACCCTGTGTTTTTTCCATTGTAATACATAGTTAAACGCCTCGAGCCAGTCAGCATAGGCCCAGCAGTGATTTAATTTTCACAGCATTTGCATTTTGTGGCCATCTAACGGATAGTCAGTAAATATAAATGGGCAAAATATGGAAGTCCACTCGAAATTTTAAGAACTCTGATGGAAATTATTATTATCATTATTATTATCATTATTATTCTTCTTCAGCATTTATAGAGCGCATAACTACCCTCGGGCATCCCAGCGCTAGCGACTGAACAGAGAGACAGGTGGAATTATAGGGCCGACTGATGGAATAGCCAGGTTTTTAGAAGTTTACGAAATGGAAAGTGATGGGGTTCTAAGCGGAGGTGTGGGGGAAGTGCATTCCAGAGTTTTGCCACATTGTATGAAAAGGATCTTCCTCCGCTTCTTGTCCTCCTGATTTTAGGAATCACTGCAAGATTGAGATTAGCTGATCGCAGGTCCTTCTTAGGACGAAAGGGGGTAATGAGAGATCTGTTGATGGCCGGGCCTGTTCCCCACGTAGTCTTGTGGGCAATGGAAAGAGCCTTGAATTTTACTCTTTCTGGGATTGGCAGCCAATGTAGGGTCTTTAGGGCTGGTTTGGCTGACTGGATTTTTGGAATCCCGAGCAGCATCCTGGCGGCACAGTTCTGAGCAACTGGAAGCTTCCTTAATGTTGCTTAGGGAGCCCCTAGATAGAGGGAGTTGCCATAGTCTAGTCGCGACAGGACTAGTGCCTGGATCAGGGTTCTTTTTGCATCTGATGGAAGGAGGGGGAGGATCTTTCGAAGTAGTCTGAGTGTACCAAAACAAGCCCCTGTCACCCTCGCTGCTTGGTGGTCAAATTTAAAAGAATGGTCTAGCCAAACGCCCAGACTCTTTATCCTAGTTTTGGGAGTTGGGGGGGGGCTTAGGAACTTGGGCCAAATCTGTTTAATGTCCATGCTGGTTACCTAGGAGCAAGAGTTCTGTTTTTCCTCCGTTAAGTTTGAGACAGGCGTGCTCCATCCAAGAGGCCACTTTCTTCAGACGTGTTTCGAAGTCGGAGGGAAAATTATGAGGGCCATTAAGAGTGATGACCAGCTGCGTGTCCTCTGCATAGGTGACGATTTTAATCCTGTGAGGCAGGATGATCTCAGCGAGTGGCCGCATATACACATTAAATAGTGTGGGGCTCAACGAGGATCCCTGCGGGACTCCGCAGCTGAGTGCTAGTCTCCTAGACATTGCATCCCCTGAAAAGACCTGAAAGGTTCTGTTGTCGAAGTATGATTGTATCCAGGTGATTGCCTCATCTTGAATCCTAGCCTCCTGAGTCTCTCTATTAAGATGGTGAAATTGACTGTGTCGAAGGCTGAACTTAAGTCAAGGAGGATGATGGCAACTGCTCCTCCTTGGTCCAGGATTTGTTTAGAGTCTTCGACCACGGCCAGAAGGGCCGTTTCGGTTCCGTGTTTAGGACGGAACCCGGTCTGAGTGGGATGCAGGAGGTCATGGGTTTCTTGAAAGTCAGAGAGAGTAGCGTTCACATGTTTTTCTAAAATTGTTACGAATGCCGGCAGCAGTGAAATTGGGCGATAATTCCCAAAATCATCTGGATCTAGGCTAGGTTTTTTCAGCAAGGCCTTGACCAAATACATCCAAACATTGGGTACCAGTATATAATTTAATCATGTGCAGAGAATACAAGATGTACGTTGTGAAGTACGAATAGCTTATTTAGTCCAGTTTACTTTTTCCTTTGCATTGTACAACTTGTGTTTCTGCATTTCTATCTTTAAACGTAGTACTACAAGTACCAGGATGCCAAGCTAACCTCACTAGACTCGCAGCTCTCAGATGGCGCGTAACCCTTGAGATGTTTTGAATGCGTGAGTGCAACCCCATTTTATTTTATGAAGTGAACGAAGCTTTGGATTTTCTCCGTAAATCAGCTAAATTAATGCAATTTACGCGTGTCTGTGTAGTATAGATAACGGTGAAGTTAGGGTAAAAAGTGTTATGACAGCGTTTTTGGCTAACTTTACTTTTAACCATGCTGCTTTATGACATTGCTAACACACATTGGGCCAGATGTACGACGCGCAAAATAGCGCCTCGCAAATTGCGAGTTTTTGCGACTCGCAATTTGCGAGGCGCTATTTTGGATGTACAACAGTGTGTATCACACGGTTTGCGATTCCCAATGGGGTCGCAAATTAAGAGGCTCATGAATATTAATGAGCCTCTCGCAACTTGCGACCCCATTGGGAATGGCAGGCCCTCCCAGGTATGGTGGCTTGCTGGGCTCAGCAGACCACCATCTCTGGGACTGCTTTTAAATAAAGCCGTTTTTTTTAAATGCAGCCCGTTTTCCTTGAAGGAAAACAGGATGCAATTAAAAAAAAAAAAAAATGAAACGTTTTCGTTTCATTCTTTAAGGGCAGGTAGTGGTCTCTGGGACCACTGCCTGCCCTTACAAAATATTTCCCCCCGCATTTGCAAAGGGGAAGGGGTCCACAGGGGACCCCTTTCCTTTTGCTAGTGCATTACCACCCTCTAGTAATTTGCGAGTGTTTTGCGACCGCAATTGCGGTCGCAAAACATTCATACATGGGTTTGCGCTCGCTATTAGGAAGGGAACGCCCCTTCCTAATAGCGAGTCGCAAAACCTATTTAGCGAGTCGCAAATAAATTGCGACTCGCTAAATAGGCTTTGTACATGGCCCATGCTGTTTTTGCATGTGCAAACGGGTTCGCAAACCCGTTTGCGCATGCAAAACGGTCGTACATCTGGCCCATTGACAAAGCCAATGCTCTCACATAAGCAAGACCTGTGGGGTTTGCCAATGCTTGTTTAAGATGGTCTCTGACACCTCACTGTGATATTACAAGGGGCTTAAGGATTTCTGTTACTCTAGGGAAAAGATTCTTTTTTATTTTTTACCAGCCCGGTAGGGCAATTAGTTAGGGAATATTTTTCCAACAGGTTGGGCTCTGATGTGTGCAAGGCAATGGAGGGGGCTATGCCGCGGGGGCTGCAGGTTTAAGCAGGAGCGATGGAAGGCTAGCTGAATAGGTGGTAGCTAGTGTGGGGTAGAGGGAAAGCTCTGCAGAAGCTGGATTCTGTTAATTGTTCAGGAGCATTAGTAAGATCTGCAACTTGTTCTCATGTTACAGATGCAGCTGTGTCCGAGAGTGAAGTGCAGTGCTATAACTGAGACAGGAGTTGAGCGAAGAAACCTGCATCGCACACTCAGGCTCCGGCTCCTTTTTGGCCCGCCCCGCCCCCTCCCGGCCGCGCCCCCACCAGCCCTAAGGGATCGTCCTGGCACGCTAATACCGCGGCCGCCACCCCCGCTGACGCCGCCCTCGGGGCCCGCGCGAACCCCACCCACGCTTCCCCCAGCACACCGGGCCGGAGGAGATCCTCCCGCCCGGCGCGTCCGAGCACCCGCAAAGCCTCTCTCACCTCCTCAGCTGACATGGCCTTCACGTCGCGATCTCGCGCTGGCGCCCCGAACCACCGACCAGTGGCTCCCGCACACGCAGACAGACCCGACACGTCCGCCACTCCGCGCGGTCCTCGGCCTACACTGCCAACTATCCCTGCAAACTCCTTCAAAACTTCCCTCCCGATAGTGCCGAGCGCAGGAAGAGGAAGTTGCCTTCCTCCCCGCGCTCTTATACCCACCCCCTAACTCCACCCCTTGACCCTGCCTGGTCCTCCCTGCGCGAAAGACCCCGGGGAAGACTAGTCTGCGACTCTGCTTCCCCCGGGGCCCAGCAAAATGAAGTGGAAAACAAACCCGTAGGTTGAAAGAGAGAGATGGAGAGGCGCCCAGAGGCTGCGATGCATACCTGCCGGTTGCTGAGCAGTTCTGACAGCGTCTCCCTGTCAATGACGTGGCTTAAGTGAGAGAGCACGACGTGCATGTTAGGCACGTTCCAGTTGGAAGCCAGCCAAGGTCAGTCACGTAGTAGAAACAGTTGTGCGTGGGCTGACAGAGCATGACGGGTGGAGCATTTCATTCCCGTGCATACCAATGCACAAAATGATCGGTGGCAAATTAGGAGAGTTTATGGCATTAATTCAGATATGAACCACACAGACAGTTTCTCACCCCCTCTGACATAAGGTACCCATTATCTGCCGACATTCTGAAATATGGTTCATATTAGGAGTACATAAGGCCCCCCTTATACATCACCTAATTCATCCTGTGACTACCGAACAATTAATTGTATAAGTTGTTTCTATTTAAGATGTGCGCTACCTCTCAACCCCGCTTTGACAGTCTGTACCCTATATGCTAAGTTGGTACCGTGATTCACATTATATTTACATCTGAAATAATGCCATAAACTCTCCTAATTTGCCACCGATTATTTTGTGCATTGGTATGCACAGCAATGAAATGCTCCAACCGGCAGGTATGCATCGCAGCCTCTGGGCGCCTCTCTATCTCTCTCTTTCAACCTACGGGTTTGTTTTCCACTTCATTTAATAATACATGCAGCCCGCGCTAGCATTTAAAGTTAAATGTGGTTATGGCTTTTGTCCTTTTTTTATTATTCACGTTGTAATTTCAAGACGTGTGTGTTCCATTTTATTTAACAACGCAGGCAGCTCTCTCGAGCGCTTACGGTAAAATGTGATTATGGCCAGTGTCCTTTATTTTCCTAAATCATTTTTAATGGATTCACGGTGTTTAGAGTCAAGACTCTTCTCTAGGCCTCCCTTCACGCTTCAGTTTTAACGTACACATCATTTTCATGGCAAGGTTAAGCGCGCCACGCATGCACGGGAGCCCCCGCTTCTGAGCGTGTTTGGATTAAGGGCCATTTTTAACTCCTGACTCCATCTCTCTTGAGTTTTCACACTAGATGCACGCGTTTTTCACGTCAAGACGAGATCCCAGTCACTATTTATGGTGCTCACATGTTGGAAATTGCTACCTTTTTAAGTCAACCACTCCACTGATTTTTTTCTTTTCTTTCAGTCTCAGGTTACTCAACAACCAAGGCATTCCCATTTTGGATTAATCATCTACCCTCGTAAGTTCTGAACCTTTTAAGTCTTTTTAAAACCCCTGTTAATACTCCTTCCACTGGTTATGTTATGTTCTTACGAGCGGGCCTGTGTCGCTTTCTCCCTTTCCCTACAGGAGCCCCTGCGGCCCTGCAACGCTCGTCAGCTCGAAGCTTTCTTGCTGTACTTTTGGTAAACCATTTAGATACATCTACTCCCGAGATGTTTTCTCCTGTAGACACCACCATTATGACGTTAATTTCTCCTTGTTCATAGGTGCATTTCCCCTCTCTACCCAGTCCTGATGAAGACCCCACCCTCAAGGCATCAACTAATCTGTATTCTATAGGGGTCGATAACATTGACTTTTCTTGTTCCTATCAAACATGGATGACGGAGATTAGATATCTGCATTCTCTTTTTGTGTGTTATTATTTATCATTTATATGGATGCCAGTCGCCTGGCCGGATAGGTTTTAAACTCTGCATTTTGATGTATATATGCTCACTACCTTTCCCTTATGTTCATCACTTTCACTAACCCCTCACGCACTATCATCCCTTGCCAATGCACCTTTTCAATTGTTCAATTGATATTGATACTGTTCTACAGACTGTGTTTTACTTTTGGATTTGTTCCTAGATCTGACAAAATAAAATTCATAGCCATCTTTGGCCTTATTCTAAGGTGGTGTATGACTTTAATTTAGTTATATAAGATTAATGCTTATATTTATGTTGTTAGACTCATTTCCACTGTGACGCTCACCTCTGGACAAAGGCCAGGTTCTTGGTATCCTTGGAGTTTTCCATAAATGAGCCCAAGTCCCACCTGAGACCTACACAGAAGATTCTCTTCATTGGGGCTATCTTGAGTATGGTAGGCTTTCCTGCCTTTGCAGTGCATCTGGGACATTCAAGATAGGATCCTAAAGTTTTGAGTCAGTCCTGTGTTTCAGTAACACCGGTTCTGAGGCTTCTTGGAATCCTGGTCTCATGCATACTCCGCGGCCCGTATGCCAGATGAACCATGTGGACCCTGAAATGGAAGTGAAGGTTTAAGTGGGTCCAGCCCTGGGACTGCCTCTCTGACTTGGTCTAGATCTTGCAAGAAGCTGCTCAGGGCCTCTCAAGTTGGCGAGCAAGCAACAACCTGACAATTAGCAGGCCACTCTCCCTTCCCCAGCTGGATGTCACAGTTGTAATGGATGCATTGTTACTGGGTTTGGACCACCTGGGAGAAGTGGAAATTTCAGTCTCTGGTCTTCAACGGAGAACCAGCTTTCCAGCAACCTTTTGGAGCTTTGGGCGAGCTGCTTGGTATTGAAAGCCTTTATAGCGACCTTCAAGGGAAGATAGTTATAGGCCTTACCAGACACCACCCCACCCATATTTTATTGCAACTTGCAGGATGGGGTGTAGTCCTGGATCCTGTGCCAGGAGACACTAGTTCTATGGAGAGTGCTGGATGAGAAGATATTTTGAGCTGTGGGGGTGCTGAATGCTAGAGCAGCTGGTGGACCACAAGTGACGTCTCAGTTTTCTTCACAAAGGTCATTGGGAAGCCCATTCCATTGCGATGGGGCGCTGGTCTCCTGTATCCATTCCTGCCACTACAAGTTCTGAGGCAAGTTAGAGCAGACAAGGCCCAAATCGTCTTAATAGCACCAAACAGCTCCTGAGCTTGAGTGTTTCCCTCCAATCAACCTCTTCCTTTGGAGGACCCCCTGTCTCAGTAACAGGAGAGGATCCTACACCTGAATCTCCAAGCATGGAGGCTGAATGGTGACACTTGAGGAATGTTGACTTGCTGCCAGAAGTGGTAAATTTCATTCCGGCAACCAATCAGCCCTGAAGAAGTCGTGGGGTGATCCCCAAGCGACGAAACACGTGTTGACTGGGCGATGCTGGATTAAAAGAAAAAAAGAACAAAAACTACAGAACTTTATTCCTGTTTTTTTCAACACTTTTTGTCAAATTGAAGTTTGAATTGTATGTAAAGCGTGTGCAGAGGATACTAATAACCAATCACCTGTCCACGAAATCCGTGGACACTGGATGCTAGGAAAAGTGTATGACCTGGTGTGGGATCTATCATGTCGGCCCTCTGCAGGCCAAACCTTGTGATGTATTGTTCATTTTGTCGTTGACTCAGCACAGCCTTGCAGTGGGTGACAGTTATGGGTTACTTGTCTGCCCTTTTGGCATATATATATATATATATATATATATATATATATACACATACACATATATACATACACCATAACCGTTTGCTAAACAACAAACCGGCACCGACACGGGGAGATTTTCTGCCATAAAGTTGTTTATTCAACAATCATGCTACGACGCGTTTCGGCATTCACTGCCTTGATCACACAGTGATCGTTCCTTATTCACGGAATTATATACAATAAAATCAGACAGTGATCCGATCACCTGACCGGAAGCTTGCTACTAAATCGTGAAGACAGACTATCAAGTCGGCACTGCTTGAGACTAAAATCACTCTTATGCATGTAAGTATTCACTTTAAAGTATTCAAAATTCAGGAATTACAATAAAATCACAAAGCAATAAATAAGATTGTATAAAAACAGCACACAATTAAAATTTCATTGTTGTACTATTTACAAAATCAGGCTGAGAAGTATATACATGAATGTGCAATGTTAAACATGGAAATAAATCAGTTACTTGGCTTCATTGAATCATACATTTTTTTAAACATTTTTAGAAGATTAAAGAAATCCAATATTAAGACACTGCCTAAATTCATTGTTACAACCTCACAATTCGGTCACTGTATAATCTAATAATACACATCCTTCTCTTTCCTGCTTATCAACTTGTCATGCAGCCTTCATTAAAATTCATGAATTGCTGTGTATTTTTGTTTTTTTACATTAATGCTCAATTATTTACCATTGAGTAGGGAATCACAGGTCCAACTGAAGAACTATTCCACATCAAAATGGAATAAAAGACATTATTGTACTCATAAGGGATCCAAAGGACAAACCCTGTTCCTTCTGTACAATATAGATAAAATTCAAATTCATCTAAAAAGTTGATTAAGGCCATTCAGAGTCGTTTTTATTCCGAGTACATTGTAACAAGTTTTGCCAAAAAGGGGGAAAAAGAGAGTATAAAATTATCTGAAATATATGCCTTCTCATATTCCTCATTTCACCCTAATCAGATAAAACAAAACATGATTCCACAATAAAGTGCTAGTGCATGACAGTACTAATTATTCGTTCCAAAAATTCATACCACTTCCAATATTTAAATTGACTAAACATCTTACAGATGTCTAAAGTGCTAGTGCATCATAGATACTACAGATAATTTACCCGTGATAATATAATATTTGCCTCATCAACCCTCTTTGTGAAACTGATTGTGCTGAGTTTTCTGAAATGCCTGAGGCATATGTTCCCTCTAAAACCATTTGTCATGCCTCAGTGGGACTTAAATGACATGCACATAAGGAATGTCAGAACTAAATTGAGTCTATGCATAGTTGCTTGCTACAGCTTCTGGCAGTCAGAGTCTTTCTACCATCACTTCTGCACTCTGCATCAGTGATCTAAAGGTGCTTTCTGTGTAACCTCACTTCCATTCCAGACATATTGGTGCTGAGGACTCTGGCTGCCTTCCATCCAAAGGTTGTATCCATGACAGTCAGTCAGTTACCCTGCTGACATTTTTTCTTTTCTTACTTTGTTACACCCTATGAGTCAGTCAGGCTGATAGGCAGGGGTGGTGGTCATGATAAAAGATGTTTCTCAAACTAGTCCAGATTCCCTCTGAGGATTTTTAGGAATGCCCGCTTCATGGTGTATGTCATGAATTAAAAGGTATACGGTGGAGTGACCAAGACTGAAATAGAGCCCATACTGATCTCAGTGAATGTAACAGTTATCCTACGGCTTTGAAGACCACATCAGCTGACCAATCATTTCAGAGCACCACGGGCTGTCACAAATGTTGATTTAGGTCTGTGAATTGCATTGAGAGGGTACTAGTAAAATTTGGACCTGATCTAGACATTGCAATAACATGCTGGAATAGAACAAATGACTTGTGAGGACTCTTGTGCACAGTGGACTAGAATAAATAACACCTCCAGGCTTAAAGTAAACCTGTCCAAAATCTCATAGTCTGTAGTACCAACTTTGTATAGTGCTTCAACAAGATTGTTCTGACCGGCTTCTCCGGGTCAAGGTTTTGAGAAATAACACCCTTACATATGCTTCCTGAAAATATCTACATCCCTCCTAAAAGCGTGGCAAATACACCTTGGCAGTATGCCTGGCATTCCTCCCATTATTAGAATACCTTGTGAGGGCTGAATTCATGAGTGTCCGGATACCCTACATGTAATGATGCACTGTGCAAGTTCTGTTTGATTTAATAATTTGTGGAAAGTGCGGGCGGGTGACCCTATCTGAAGCAGTTGAGCTGTGCCCATCATATGATGGGTCTTTCTTGCAGAATTACAACTCAAGCTTCATGCTTCTACTAATAGCTCTGCAACAACAACAAAGTGATGGATGGAACGCTTGCTTTAATCTCAGCCACTGGCAATCGCTCGGGCTGCATCCCAATCCATCATTTTTCGCCAACCATGCCACCTCAGTTTGGACCTAGCTGTAGGCAAATCAGTCTTGACCCTGCCCAGCCCGAAAATTAATTCAAGCATTCTATCCAGCACCTTGTTTTTGCAATCCACAAATAGTTCAGTATCCTTGTTTTAGTTAATAACAAATCTGATATGACACTGGCAGAATGTTGTACATGTTGCTACATATACAAATAGCATACCTTCCATAACTGAAAGCCTCAACACTGTGTGTAGGTATATTGCCCACTCTTAGATCAGATGGATACTGGTCAGTGAAGGGTGAATCTTTCTGTTTCTTTTTTTAGATATAACTTAGATTGACATATCATGGAATACTTGTTGCCATGGTCCAGAAGACTCTGGTTAAAAAAAAACAAGCTTTTGCAAAGCAATAGGTTTCGCATTTGTGAGATTTTGAGCTATTGGCATTGTAAATGACAATGCCTTTTATTTGTGTTTAAAAACCTGCAATAATAAAAGGTATTGTCATTTACAATACCAATAGGTTAAAGTTTTGAAAATGCGAGACCTATTGCATTGTAAATGCTAGTTTACAAAAAGGGCTTGGAGCCCTCCCATTGCTTACCATTTGTTGGCTGAAGCGGCCCTCTACTTTGTAGCCACCTTAATTGGAAGTGCTTGCCAAATGTAATTTTCGATCCTTTCTGTGGAGCAGGGATCAAGCACAGATTAATTACATTTAATCCGCGCCCGTCCGCTGCTCATGTGATGATACTATTTCTTCCCCTCTCCACCAACTCGACCCAATCTGAAGGTAATGGAATGCTTTACATTAGCTCCAGTTTACGAGACTTTATTTACAGCCAACACTGAAAACACTGAGCTGTGCTTATTAGCCGAAGACCCTCATATTCATGCCAATGTACACCGATACCATGGTACAATAATCCAGCTAATAGCGCCCGGTTTTTAATAATAGGTTAAGCGCTATCGCACGCCTCCCATATAAATTGCATCTGGCATGGAAACGCGTGAGAAACATGCTCAACTTGAATCACAAAAGGCATGCAAAAAAATCATGTCAATGGGCATTAATTAGTGAGGTACTATTTCTTCTTTTTCCTCCCACCCACTCCTTCTCTTTTTGCCACATTCATATTGACGAACCAGTAAACAAATATGTTTTTTAAAATGGCAGATTGGTAACTGTATCCGATTCCTTTACATCTGCATGTGTGAAGTTTAATAATTACTGCTCAATTAAATCAATTTTTGTTTGCATTCCTTGCCGCCTTTTAATTTTTTTATTTCTGTTTTGTGTTGGTCATGTGCGGACACAATTGAGGATATTTCTGCTTGCAAAGCAAATGCCTTCATACCTCACGGTTGTGTGCGCTATAACTATGTCTCAAACACATAATTCAAAAATTGGTGCCAATGGAATAGCGCAAAACCAAAGGGGATGATGGACGGAGTGTTGAACATTGCAAGCACTGACCCCCAGTCAACTGATCTGGGTTTAATCCATCATCATTCTTTAGCTCACTCCGCCACCCCAGTTCAGACATGGCCATATGCAAATCAGTCTGACCCTGTACCTCATGGGAACAGTCCAGCCCGAACTGCCAAGCCATGTCTTCCCTGGACCGGAAACAAGCATCCTGGGACCGGTTTCTGGCGGGAATAGCTCCTAGCAGAGGAGACGGTATTCACTTGTCACTTTCAGTCTTTGATCCCAGGCTGGTTTATTTCATCTTGGTTAACTGTGCTTCCGGCCTGTATAACATAACCACTTCCTGGAGGAGGGCAGTCCAGTACCAAGGCGTCTCATTGCAGAGTAATCTCTCGCTGCTTGTGTCTATTCTCTTTTACATTCTGAAGCATGGCGAAGGTTAGTAGCTTGAGGGAAATGGACCCTGTGTTTTTTCCATTGTAATACATAGTTAAACGCCTCGAGCCAGTCAGCATAGGCCCAGCAGTGATTTAATTTTCACAGCATTTGCATTTTGTGGCCATCTAACGGATAGTCAGTAAATATAAATGGGCAAAATATGGAAGTCCACTCGAAATTTTAAGAACTCTGATGGAAATTATTATTATCATTATTATTATCATTATTATTCTTCTTCAGCATTTATAGAGCGCATAACTACCCTCGGGCATCCCAGCGCTAGCGACTGAACAGAGAGACAGGTGGAATTATAGGGCCGACTGATGGAATAGCCAGGTTTTTAGAAGTTTACGAAATGGAAAGTGATGGGGTTCTAAGCGGAGGTGTGGGGGAAGTGCATTCCAGAGTTTTGCCACATTGTATGAAAAGGATCTTCCTCCGCTTCTTGTCCTCCTGATTTTAGGAATCACTGCAAGATTGAGATTAGCTGATCGCAGGTCCTTCTTAGGACGAAAGGGGGTAATGAGAGATCTGTTGATGGCCGGGCCTGTTCCCCACGTAGTCTTGTGGGCAATGGAAAGAGCCTTGAATTTTACTCTTTCTGGGATTGGCAGCCAATGTAGGGTCTTTAGGGCTGGTTTGGCTGACTGGATTTTTGGAATCCCGAGCAGCATCCTGGCGGCACAGTTCTGAGCAACTGGAAGCTTCCTTAATGTTGCTTAGGGAGCCCCTAGATAGAGGGAGTTGCCATAGTCTAGTCGCGACAGGACTAGTGCCTGGATCAGGGTTCTTTTTGCATCTGATGGAAGGAGGGGAGGATCTTTCGAAGTAGTCTGAGTGTACCAAAACAAGCCCCTGTCACCCTCGCTGCTTGGTGGTCAAATTTAAAAGAATGGTCTAGCCAAACGCCCAGACTCTTTATCCTAGTTTTGGGAGTTGGGGGGGGGGGGGCTTAGGAACTTGGGCCAAATCTGTTTAATGTCCATGCTGGTTACCTAGGAGCAAGAGTTCTGTTTTTCCTCCGTTAAGTTTGAGACAGGCGTGCTCCATCCAAGAGGCCACTTTCTTCAGACGTGTTTCGAAGTCGGAGGGAAAATTATGAGGGCCATTAAGAGTGATGACCAGCTGCGTGTCCTCTGCATAGGTGACGATTTTAATCCTGTGAG
Source organism: Calotriton arnoldi (assembly GCA_963921515.1). Taxonomy (NCBI): domain Eukaryota; kingdom Metazoa; phylum Chordata; class Amphibia; order Caudata; family Salamandridae; genus Calotriton; species Calotriton arnoldi. The sequence continues at coordinate 3,747,266 of CAWUFW010000379.1, forward strand.
GCAGGATGATCTCAGCGAGTGGCCGCATATACACATTAAATAGTGTGGGGCTCAACGAGGATCCCTGCGGGACTCCGCAGCTGAGTGCTAGTCTCCTAGACATTGCATCCCCTGAAAAGACCTGAAAGGTTCTGTTGTCGAAGTATGATTGTATCCAGGTGATTGCCTCATCTTGAATCCTAGCCTCCTGAGTCTCTCTATTAAGATGGTGAAATTGACTGTGTCGAAGGCTGAACTTAAGTCAAGGAGGATGATGGCAACTGCTCCTCCTTGGTCCAGGATTTGTTTAGAGTCTTCGACCACGGCCAGAAGAGGCCGTTTCGGTTCCGTGTTTAGGACGGAACCCGGTCTGAGTGGGATGCAGGAGGTCATGGGTTTCTTGAAAGTCAGAGAGAGTAGCGTTCACATGTTTTTCTAAAATTGTTACGAATGCCGGCAGCAGTGAAATTGGGCGATAATTCCCAAAATCATCTGGATCTAGGCTAGGTTTTTTCAGCAAGGCCTTGACCAAATACATCCAAACATTGGGTACCAGTATATAATTTAATCATGTGCAGAGAATACAAGATGTACGTTGTGAAGTACGAATAGCTTATTTAGTCCAGTTTACTTTTTCCTTTGCATTGTACAACTTGTGTTTCTGCATTTCTATCTTTAAACGTAGTACTACAAGTACCAGGATGCCAAGCTAACCTCACTAGACTCGCAGCTCTCAGATGGCGCGTAACCCTTGAGATGTTTTGAATGCGTGAGTGCAACCCCATTTTATTTTATGAAGTGAACGAAGCTTTGGATTTTCTCCGTAAATCAGCTAAATTAATGCAATTTACGCGTGTCTGTGTAGTATAGATAACGGTGAAGTTAGGGTAAAAAAGTGTTATGACAGCGTTTTTTGGCTAACTTTACTTTTAACCATGCTGCTTTATGACATTGCTAACACACATTGGGCCAGATGTACGACGCGCAAAATAGCGCCTCGCAAATTGCGAGTTTTTGCGACTCGCAATTTGCGAGGCGCTATTTTGGATGTACAACAGTGTGTATCACACGGTTTGCGATTCCCAATGGGGTCGCAAATTAAGAGGCTCATGAATATTAATGAGCCTCTCGCAACTTGCGACCCCATTGGGAATGGCAGGCCCTCCCAGGTATGGTGGCTTGCTGGGCTCAGCAGACCACCATCTCTGGGACTGCTTTTAAATAAAGCCGTTTTTTTTAAATGCAGCCCGTTTTCCTTGAAGGAAAACAGGATGCAATTAAAAAAAAAAAAATGAAACGTTTTCGTTTCATTCTTTAAGGGCAGGTAGTGGTCTCTGGGACCACTGCCTGCCCTTACAAAATATTTCCCCCGCATTTGCAAAGGGAAGGGGTCCACAGGGGACCCCTTTCCTTTTGCTAGTGCATTACCACCCTCTAGTAATTTGCGAGTGTTTTGCGACCGCAATTGCGGTCGCAAAACATTCATACATGGGTTTGCGCTCGCTATTAGGAAGGGAACGCCCTTCCTAATAGCGAGTCGCAAAACCTATTTAGCGAGTCGCAAATAAATTGCGACTCGCTAAATAGGCTTTGTACATGGCCCATGCTGTTTTTGCATGTGCAAACGGGTTCGCAAACCCGTTTGCGCATGCAAAACGGTCGTACATCTGGCCCATTGACAAAGCCAATGCTCTCACATAAGCAAGACCTGTGGGGTTTGCCAATGCTTGTTTAAGATGGTCTCTGACACCTCACTGTGATATTACAAGGGGCTTAAGGATTTCTGTTACTCTAGGGAAAAGATTCTTTTTTATTTTTTACCAGCCCGGTAGGGCAATTAGTTAGGGAATATTTTTCCAACAGGTTGGGCTCTGATGTGTGCAAGGCAATGGAGGGGGCTATGCCGCGGGGGCTGCAGGTTTAAGCAGGAGCGATGGAAGGCTAGCTGAATAGGTGGTAGCTAGTGTGGGGTAGAGGGAAAGCTCTGCAGAAGCTGGATTCTGTTAATTGTTCAGGAGCATTAGTAAGATCTGCAACTTGTTCTCATGTTACAGATGCAGCTGTGTCCGAGAGTGAAGTGCAGTGCTATAACTGAGACAGGAGTTGAGCGAAGAAACCTGCATCGCACACTCAGGCTCCGGCTCCTTTTTGGCCCGCCCCGCCCCCTCCCGGCCGCGCCCCCACCAGCCCTAAGGGATCGTCCTGGCACGCTAATACCGCGGCCGCCACCCCCGCTGACGCCGCCCTCGGGGCCCGCGCGAACCCCACCCACGCTTCCCCCAGCACACCGGGCCGGAGGAGATCCTCCCGCCCGGCGCGTCCGAGCACCCGCAAAGCCTCTCTCACCTCCTCAGCTGACATGGCCTTCACGTCGCGATCTCGCGCTGGCGCCCCGAACCACCGACCAGTGGCTCCCGCACACGCAGACAGACCCGACACGTCCGCCACTCCGCGCGGTCCTCGGCCTACACTGCCAACTATCCCTGCAAACTCCTTCAAAACTTCCCTCCCGATAGTGCCGAGCGCAGGAAGAGGAAGTTGCCTTCCTCCCAGCGCTCTTATACCCACCCCCTAACTCCACCCCTTGACCCTGCCTGGTCCTCCCCTGCGCGAAAGACCCCGGGGAAGACTAGTCTGCGACTCTGCTTCCCCGGGGCCCAGCAAAATGAAGTGGAAAACAAACCCGTAGGTTGAAAGAGAGAGATGGAGAGGCGCCCAGAGGCTGCGATGCATACCTGCCGGTTGCTGAGCAGTTCTGACAGCGTCTCCCTGTCAATGACGTGGCTTAAGTGAGAGAGCACGACGTGCATGTTAGGCACGTTCCAGTTGGAAGCCAGCCAAGGTCAGTCACGTAGTAGAAACAGTTGTGCGTGGGCTGACAGAGCATGACGGGTGGAGCATTTCATTCCCGTGCATACCAATGCACAAAATGATCGGTGGCAAATTAGGAGAGTTTATGGCATTAATTCAGATATGAACCACACAGACAGTTTCTCACCCCCTCTGACATAAGGTACCCATTATCTGCCGACATTCTGAAATATGGTTCATATTAGGAGTACATAAGGCCCCCCTTATACATCACCTAATTCATCCTGTGACTACCGAACAATTAATTGTATAAGTTGTTTCTATTTAAGATGTGCGCTACCTCTCAACCCCGCTTTGACAGTCTGTACCCTATATGCTAAGTTGGTACCGTGATTCACATTATATTTACATCTGAAATAATGCCATAAACTCTCCTAATTTGCCACCGATTATTTTGTGCATTGGTATGCACAGCAATGAAATGCTCCAACCGGCAGGTATGCATCGCAGCCTCTGGGCGCCTCTCTATCTCTCTCTTTCAACCTACGGGTTTGTTTTCCACTTCATTTAATAATACATGCAGCCCGCGCTAGCATTTAAAGTTAAATGTGGTTATGGCTTTTGTCCTTTTTTTATTATTCACGTTGTAATTTCAAGACGTGTGTGTTCCATTTTATTTAACAACGCAGGCAGCTCTCTCGAGCGCTTACGGTAAAATGTGATTATGGCCAGTGTCCTTTATTTTCCTAAATCATTTTTAATGGATTCACGGTGTTTAGAGTCAAGACTCTTCTCTAGGCCTCCCTTCACGCTTCAGTTTTAACGTACACATCATTTTCATGGCAAGGTTAAGCGCGCCACGCATGCACGGGAGCCCCCGCTTCTGAGCGTGTTTGGATTAAGGGCCATTTTTAACTCCTGACTCCATCTCTCTTGAGTTTTCACACTAGATGCACGCGTTTTCACGTCAAGACGAGATCCCAGTCACTATTTATGGTGCTCACATGTTGGAAATTGCTACCTTTTTAAGTCAACCACTCCACTGATTTTTTTCTTTTCTTTCAGTCTCAGGTTACTCAACAACCAAGGCATTCCCATTTTGGATTAATCATCTACCCTCGTAAGTTCTGAACCTTTTAAGTCTTTTTAAAACCCCTGTTAATACTCCTTCCACTGGTTATGTTATGTTCTTACGAGCGGGCCTGTGTCGCTTTCTCCCTTTCCCTACAGGAGCCCCTGCGGCCCTGCAACGCTCGTCAGCTCGAAGCTTTCTTGCTGTACTTTTGGTAAACCATTTAGATACATCTACTCCCGAGATGTTTTCTCCTGTAGACACCACCATTATGACGTTAATTTCTCCTTGTTCATAGGTGCATTTCCCCTCTCTACCCAGTCCTGATGAAGACCCCACCCTCAAGGCATCAACTAATCTGTATTCTATAGGGGTCGATAACATTGACTTTTCTTGTTCCTATCAAACATGGATGACGGAGATTAGATATCTGCATTCTCTTTTTGTGTGTTATTATTTATCATTTATATGGATGCCAGTCGCCTGGCCGGATAGGTTTTAAACTCTGCATTTTGATGTATATATGCTCACTACCTTTCCCTTATGTTCATCACTTTCACTAACCCCTCACGCACTATCATCCCTTGCCAATGCACCTTTTCAATTGTTCAATTGATATTGATACTGTTCTACAGACTGTGTTTTACTTTTGGATTTGTTCCTAGATCTGACAAAATAAAATTCATAGCCATCTTTGGCCTTATTCTAAGGTGGTGTATGACTTTAATTTAGTTATATAAGATTAATGCTTATATTTATGTTGTTAGACTCATTTCCACTGTGACGCTCACCTCTGGACAAAGGCCAGGTTCTTGGTATCCTTGGAGTTTTCCATAAATGAGCCCAAGTCCCACCTGAGACCTACACAGAAGATTCTCTTCATTGGGGCTATCTTGAGTATGGTAGGCTTTCCTGCCTTTGCAGTGCATCTGGGACATTCAAGATAGGATCCTAAAGTTTTGAGTCAGTCCTGTGTTTCAGTAACACCGGTTCTGAGGCTTCTTGGAATCCTGGTCTCATGCATACTCCGCGGCCCGTATGCCAGATGAACCATGTGGACCCTGAAATGGAAGTGAAGGTTTAAGTGGGTCCAGCCCTGGGACTGCCTCTCTGACTTGGTCTAGATCTTGCAAGAAGCTGCTCAGGGCCTCTCAAGTTGGCGAGCAAGCAACAACCTGACAATTAGCAGGCCACTCTCCCTTCCCCAGCTGGATGTCACAGTTGTAATGGATGCATTGTTACTGGGTTTGGACCACCTGGGAGAAGTGGAAATTTCAGTCTCTGGTCTTCAACGGAGAACCAGCTTTCCAGCAACCTTTTGGAGCTTTGGGCGAGCTGCTTGGTATTGAAAGCCTTTATAGCGACCTTCAAGGGAAGATAGTTATAGGCCTTACCAGACACCACCCCACCCATATTTTATTGCAACTTGCAGGATGGGGTGTAGTCCTGGATCCTGTGCCAGGAGACACTAGTTCTATGGAGAGTGCTGGATGAGAAGATATTTTGAGCTGTGGGGGTGCTGAATGCTAGAGCAGCTGGTGGACCACAAGTGACGTCTCAGTTTTCTTCACAAAGGTCATTGGGAAGCCCATTCCATTGCGATGGGGCGCTGGTCTCCTGTATCCATTCCTGCCACTACAAGTTCTGAGGCAAGTTAGAGCAGACAAGGCCCAAATCGTCTTAATAGCACCAAACAGCTCCTGAGCTTGAGTGTTTCCCTCCAATCAACCTCTTCCTTTGGAGGACCCCCTGTCTCAGTAACAGGAGAGGATCCTACACCTGAATCTCCAAGCATGGAGGCTGAATGGTGACACTTGAGGAATGTTGACTTGCTGCCAGAAGTGGTAAATTTCATTCCGGCAACCAATCAGCCCTGAAGAAGTCGTGGGGTGATCCCCAAGCGACGAAACACGTGTTGACTGGGCGATGCTGGATTAAAAGAAAAAAAGAACAAAAACTACAGAACTTTATTCCTGTTTTTTCAACACTTTTTGTCAAATTGAAGTTTGAATTGTATGTAAAGCGTGTGCAGAGGATACTAATAACCAATCACCTGTCCACGAAATCCGTGGACACTGGATGCTAGGAAAAGTGTATGACCTGGTGTGGGATCTATCATGTCGGCCCTCTGCAGGCCAAACCTTGTGATGTATTGTTCATTTTGTCGTTGACTCAGCACAGCCTTGCAGTGGGTGACAGTTATGGGTTACTTGTCTGCCCTTTTGGCATATATATATATATATATATATATATATATATATACACATACACATATATACATACACCATAACCGTTTGCTAAACAACAAACCGGCACCGACACGGGGAGATTTTCTGCCATAAAGTTGTTTATTCAACAATCATGCTACGACGCGTTTCGGCATTCACTGCCTTGATCACACAGTGATCGTTCCTTATTCACGGAATTATATACAATAAAATCAGACAGTGATCCGATCACCTGACCGGAAGCTTGCTACTAAATCGTGAAGACAGACTATCAAGTCGGCACTGCTTGAGACTAAAATCACTCTTATGCATGTAAGTATTCACTTTAAAGTATTCAAAATTCAGGAATTACAATAAAATCACAAAGCAATAAATAAGATTGTATAAAAACAGCACACAATTAAAATTTCATTGTTGTACTATTTACAAAATCAGGCTGAGAAGTATATACATGAATGTGCAATGTTAAACATGGAAATAAATCAGTTACTTGGCTTCATTGAATCATACATTTTTTTAAACATTTTTAGAAGATTAAAGAAATCCAATATTAAGACACTGCCTAAATTCATTGTTACAACCTCACAATTCGGTCACTGTATAATCTAATAATACACATCCTTCTCTTTCCTGCTTATCAACTTGTCATGCAGCCTTCATTAAAATTCATGAATTGCTGTGTATTTTTGTTTTTTTACATTAATGCTCAATTATTTACCATTGAGTAGGGAATCACAGGTCCAACTGAAGAACTATTCCACATCAAAATGGAATAAAAGACATTATTGTACTCATAAGGGATCCAAAGGACAAACCCTGTTCCTTCTGTACAATATAGATAAAATTCAAATTCATCTAAAAAGTTGATTAAGGCCATTCAGTCGTTTTTATTCCGAGTACATTGTAACAAGTTTTGCCAAAAAGGGGGAAAAAGAGAGTATAAAATTATCTGAAATATATGCCTTCTCATATTCCTCATTTCACCCTAATCAGATAAAACAAAACATGATTCCACAATAAAGTGCTAGTGCATGACAGTACTAATTATTCGTTCCAAAAATTCATACCACTTCCAATATTTAAATTGACTAAACATCTTACAGATGTCTAAAGTGCTAGTGCATCATAGATACTACAGATAATTTACCCGTGATAATATAATATTTGCCTCATCAACCCTCTTTGTGAAACTGATTGTGCTGAGTTTTCTGAAATGCCTGAGGCATATGTTCCCTCTAAAACCATTTGTCATGCCTCAGTGGGACTTAAATGACATGCACATAAGGAATGTCAGAACTAAATTGAGTCTATGCATAGTTGCTTGCTACAGCTTCTGGCAGTCAGAGTCTTTCTACCATCACTTCTGCACTCTGCATCAGTGATCTAAAGGTGCTTTCTGTGTAACCTCACTTCCATTCCAGACATATTGGTGCTGAGGACTCTGGCTGCCTTCCATCCAAAGGTTGTATCCATGACAGTCAGTCAGTTACCCTGCTGACATTTTTTCTTTTCTTACTTTGTTACACCCTATGAGTCAGTCAGGCTGATAGGCAGGGGTGGTGGTCATGATAAAAGATGTTTCTCAAACTAGTCCAGATTCCCTCTGAGGATTTTTAGGAATGCCCGCTTCATGGTGTATGTCATGAATTAAAAGGTATACGGTGGAGTGACCAAGACTGAAATAGAGCCCATACTGATCTCAGTGAATGTAACAGTTATCCTACGGCTTTGAAGACCACATCAGCTGACCAATCATTTCAGAGCACCACGGGCTGTCACAAATGTTGATTTAGGTCTGTGAATTGCATTGAGAGGGTACTAGTAAAATTTGGACCTGATCTAGACATTGCAATAACATGCTGGAATAGAACAAATGACTTGTGAGGACTCTTGTGCACAGTGGACTAGAATAAATAACACCTCCAGGCTTAAAGTAAACCTGTCCAAAATCTCATAGTCTGTAGTACCAACTTTGTATAGTGCTTCAACAAGATTGTTCTGACCGGCTTCTCCGGGTCAAGGTTTTGAGAAATAACACCCTTACATATGCTTCCTGAAAATATCTACATCCCTCCTAAAAGCGTGGCAAATACACCTTGGCAGTATGCCTGGCATTCCTCCCATTATTAGAATACCTTGTGAGGGCTGAATTCATGAGTGTCCGGATACCCTACATGTAATGATGCACTGTGCAAGTTCTGTTTGATTTAATAATTTGTGGAAAGTGCGGGCGGGTGACCCTATCTGAAGCAGTTGAGCTGTGCCCATCATATGATGGGTCTTTCTTGCAGAATTACAACTCAAGCTTCATGCTTCTACTAATAGCTCTGCAACAACAACAAAGTGATGGATGGAACGCTTGCTTTAATCTCAGCCACTGGCAATCGCTCGGGCTGCATCCCAATCCATCATTTTTCGCCAACCATGCCACCTCAGTTTGGACCTAGCTGTAGGCAAATCAGTCTTGACCCTGCCCAGCCCGAAAATTAATTCAAGCATTCTATCCAGCACCTTGTTTTTGCAATCCACAAATAGTTCAGTATCCTTGTTTTAGTTAATAACAAATCTGATATGACACTGGCAGAATGTTGTACATGTTGCTACATATACAAATAGCATACCTTCCATAACTGAAAGCCTCAACACTGTGTGTAGGTATATTGCCCACTCTTAGATCAGATGGATACTGGTCAGTGAAGGGTGAATCTTTCTGTTTCTTTTTTTTAGATATAACTTAGATTGACATATCATGGAATACTTGTTGCCATGGTCCAGAAGACTCTGGTTAAAAAAAAAAACAAGCTTTTGCAAAGCAATAGGTTTCGCATTTGTGAGATTTTGAGCTATTGGCATTGTAAATGACAATGCCTTTTATTTGTGTTTAAAAAAACCTGCAATAATAAAAGGTATTGTCATTTACAATACCAATAGGTTAAAGTTTTGAAAATGCGAGACCTATTGCATTGTAAATGCTAGTTTACAAAAAGGGCTTGGAGCCCTCCCATTGCTTACCATTTGTTGGCTGAAGCGGCCCTCTACTTTGTAGCCACCTTAATTGGAAGTGCTTGCCAAATGTAATTTTCGATCCTTTCTGTGGAGCAGGGATCAAGCACAGATTAATTACATTTAATCCGCGCCCGTCCGCTGCTCATGTGATGATACTATTTCTTCCCCTCTCCACCAACTCGACCCAATCTGAAGGTAATGGAATGCTTTACATTAGCTCCAGTTTACGAGACTTTATTTACAGCCAACACTGAAAACACTGAGCTGTGCTTATTAGCCGAAGACCCTCATATTCATGCCAATGTACACCGATACCATGGTACAATAATCCAGCTAATAGCGCCCGGTTTTTAATAATAGGTTAAGCGCTATCGCACGCCTCCCATATAAATTGCATCTGGCATGGAAACGCGTGAGAAACATGCTCAACTTGAATCACAAAAGGCATGCAAAAAAATCATGTCAATGGGCATTAATTAGTGAGGTACTATTTCTTCTTTTTCCTCCCACCCACTCCTTCTCTTTTTGCCACATTCATATTGACGAACCAGTAAACAAATATGTTTTTTAAAATGGCAGATTGGTAACTGTATCCGATTCCTTTACATCTGCATGTGTGAAGTTTAATAATTACTGCTCAATTAAATCAATTTTTGTTTGCATTCCTTGCCGCCTTTTAATTTTTTATTTCTGTTTTGTGTTGGTCATGTGCGGACACAATTGAGGATATTTCTGCTTGCAAAGCAAATGCCTTCATACCTCACGGTTGTGTGCGCTATAACTATGTCTCAAACACATAATTCAAAAATTGGTGCCAATGGAATAGCGCAAAACCAAAGGGGATGATGGACGGAGTGTTGAACATTGCAAGCACTGACCCCCAGTCAACTGATCTGGGTTTAATCCATCATCATTCTTTAGCTCACTCCGCCACCCCAGTTCAGACATGGCCATATGCAAATCAGTCTGACCCTGTACCTCATGGGAACAGTCCAGCCCGAACTGCCAAGCCATGTCTTCCCTGGACCGGAAACAAGCATCCTGGGACCGGTTTCTGGCGGGAATAGCTCCTAGCAGAGGAGACGGTATTCACTTGTCACTTTCAGTCTTTGATCCCAGGCTGGTTTATTTCATCTTGGTTAACTGTGCTTCCGGCCTGTATAACATAACCACTTCCTGGAGGAGGGCAGTCCAGTACCAAGGCGTCTCATTGCAGAGTAATCTCTCGCTGCTTGTGTCTATTCTCTTTTACATTCTGAAGCATGGCGAAGGTTAGTAGCTTGAGGGAAATGGACCCTGTGTTTTTCCATTGTAATACATAGTTAAACGCCTCGAGCCAGTCAGCATAGGCCCAGCAGTGATTTAATTTTCACAGCATTTGCATTTTGTGGCCATCTAACGGATAGTCAGTAAATATAAATGGGCAAAATATGGAAGTCCACTCGAAATTTTAAGAACTCTGATGGAAATTATTATTATCATTATTATTATCATTATTATTCTTCTTCAGCATTTATAGAGCGCATAACTACCCTCGGGCATCCCAGCGCTAGCGACTGAACAGAGAGACAGGTGGAATTATAGGGCCGACTGATGGAATAGCCAGGTTTTTAGAAGTTTACGAAATGGAAAGTGATGGGGTTCTAAGCGGAGGTGTGGGGGAAGTGCATTCCAGAGTTTTGCCACATTGTATGAAAAGGATCTTCCTCCGCTTCTTGTCCTCCTGATTTTAGGAATCACTGCAAGATTGAGATTAGCTGATCGCAGGTCCTTCTTAGGACGAAAGGGGGTAATGAGAGATCTGTTGATGGCCGGGCCTGTTCCCCACGTAGTCTTGTGGGCAATGGAAAGAGCCTTGAATTTTACTCTTTCTGGGATTGGCAGCCAATGTAGGGTCTTTAGGGCTGGTTTGGCTGACTGGATTTTGGAATCCCGAGCAGCATCCTGGCGGCACAGTTCTGAGCAACTGGAAGCTTCCTTAATGTTGCTTAGGGAGCCCCTAGATAGAGGGAGTTGCCATAGTCTAGTCGCGACAGGACTAGTGCCTGGATCAGGGTTCTTTTTGCATCTGATGGAAGGAGGGGAGGATCTTTCGAAGTAGTCTGAGTGTACCAAAACAAGCCCCTGTCACCCTCGCTGCTTGGTGGTCAAATTTAAAAGAATGGTCTAGCCAAACGCCCAGACTCTTTATCCTAGTTTTGGGAGTTGGGGGGGGCTTAGGAACTTGGGCCAAATCTGTTTAATGTCCATGCTGGTTACCTAGGAGCAAGAGTTCTGTTTTTCCTCCGTTAAGTTTGAGACAGGCGTGCTCCATCCAAGAGGCCACTTTCTTCAGACGTGTTTCGAAGTCGGAGGGAAAATTATGAGGGCCATTAAGAGTGATGACCAGCTGCGTGTCCTCTGCATAGGTGACGATTTTAATCCTGTGAGGCAGGATGATCTCAGCGAGTGGCCGCATATACACATTAAATAGTGTGGGGCTCAACGAGGATCCCTGCGGGACTCCGCAGCTGAGTGCTAGTCTCCTAGACATTGCATCCCCTGAAAAGACCTGAAAGGTTCTGTTGTCGAAGTATGATTGTATCCAGGTGATTGCCTCATCTTGAATCCTAGCCTCCTGAGTCTCTCTATTAAGATGGTGAAATTGACTGTGTCGAAGGCTGAACTTAAGTCAAGGAGGATGATGGCAACTGCTCCTCCTTGGTCCAGGATTTGTTTAGAGTCTTCGACCACGGCCAGAAGGGCCGTTTCGGTTCCGTGTTTAGGACGGAACCCGGTCTGAGTGGGATGCAGGAGGTCATGGGTTTCTTGAAAGTCAGAGAGAGTAGCGTTCACATGTTTTTCTAAAATTGTTACGAATGCCGGCAGCAGTGAAATTGGGCGATAATTCCCAAAATCATCTGGATCTAGGCTAGGTTTTTTCAGCAAGGCCTTGACCAAATACATCCAAACATTGGGTACCAGTATATAATTTAATCATGTGCAGAGAATACAAGATGTACGTTGTGAAGTACGAATAGCTTATTTAGTCCAGTTTACTTTTTCCTTTGCATTGTACAACTTGTGTTTCTGCATTTCTATCTTTAAACGTAGTACTACAAGTACCAGGATGCCAAGCTAACCTCACTAGACTCGCAGCTCTCAGATGGCGCGTAACCCTTGAGATGTTTTGAATGCGTGAGTGCAACCCCATTTTATTTTATGAAGTGAACGAAGCTTTGGATTTTCTCCGTAAATCAGCTAAATTAATGCAATTTACGCGTGTCTGTGTAGTATAGATAACGGTGAAGTTAGGGTAAAAAGTGTTATGACAGCGTTTTTGGCTAACTTTACTTTTAACCATGCTGCTTTATGACATTGCTAACACACATTGGGCCAGATGTACGACGCGCAAAATAGCGCCTCGCAAATTGCGAGTTTTTGCGACTCGCAATTTGCGAGGCGCTATTTTGGATGTACAACAGTGTGTATCACACGGTTTGCGATTCCCAATGGGGTCGCAAATTAAGAGGCTCATGAATATTAATGAGCCTCTCGCAATTGCGACCCCATTGGGAATGGCAGGCCCTCCCAGGTATGGTGGCTTGCTGGGCTCAGCAGACCACCATCTCTGGGACTGCTTTTAAATAAAGCCGTTTTTTTAAATGCAGCCCGTTTTCCTTGAAGGAAAACAGGATGCAATTAAAAAAAAAAAAAATGAAACGTTTTCGTTTCATTCTTTAAGGGCAGGTAGTGGTCTCTGGGACCACTGCCTGCCCTTACAAAATATTTCCCCCGCATTTGCAAAGGGAAGGGGTCCACAGGGGACCCCTTTCCTTTTGCTAGTGCATTACCACCCTCTAGTAATTTGCGAGTGTTTTGCGACCGCAATTGCGGTCGCAAAACATTCATACATGGGTTTGCGCTCGCTATTAGGAAGGGAACGCCCCTTCCTAATAGCGAGTCGCAAAACCTATTTAGCGAGTCGCAAATAAATTGCGACTCGCTAAATAGGCTTTGTACATGGCCCATGCTGTTTTTGCATGTGCAAACGGGTTCGCAAACCCGTTTGCGCATGCAAAAACGGTCGTACATCTGGCCCATTGACAAAGCCAATGCTCTCACATAAGCAAGACCTGTGGGGTTTGCCAATGCTTGTTTAAGATGGTCTCTGACACCTCACTGTGATATTACAAGGGGCTTAAGGATTTCTGTTACTCTAGGGAAAAGATTCTTTTTTTATTTTTTACCAGCCCGGTAGGGCAATTAGTTAGTGAATATTTTTCCAACAGGTTGGGCTCTGATGTGTGCAAGGCAATGGAGGGGCTATGCCGCGGGGCTGCAGGTTTAAGCAGGAGCGATGGAAGGCTAGCTGAATAGGTGGTAGCTAGTGTGGGGTAGAGGGAAAGCTCTGCAGAAGCTGGATTCTGTTAATTGTTCAGGAGCATTAGTAAGATCTGCAACTTGTTCTCATGTTACAGATGCAGCTGTGTCCGAGAGTGAAGTGCAGTGCTATAACTGAGACAGGAGTTGAGCGAAGAAACCTGCATCGCACACTCAGGCTTTAAGTGGGCCGGTTCCCTGTTTCAGGCCCGGAAGAGGTGTAAAAATGACATTGAATGTGTCCCTTTCAGGCCCTGTATTCATGTCCTTAACCTTTCGTGCAAAAACTTTGATGATTTCTGAACAGACAGCAACAAAACGTTGAAGTCGTTCCTGCTTATTTTTCACATGCTTTACTTAATCTTGCATTCCCCGAGTGTTTACTTTCTCCAGAAGGCTATGTTACTTTTTTCATGTTGTGTACTTTTTTTCAAGCAGCATATAACTCTTGTTTAGCGCATAATTTGATCTGAGTTTCATACAGGTGTTTCTACCGGGCCACAATCGAGTTGCGGCTGAAGGCAGTGCGAGTTTCTCTCAGTGCCTATCAGTAGGATAAAAGGGTGTCTGACTCCGTGGTCATCCAATCCTTGGCATCTCTGCAAAGACATTGAGCAATGGCCAGCCATACCGGCTGCAGTTGTTGTCCAATCAAATGTGTGGGTAGGAGTGGCGCTCTACGCAAATGTTAGTGTGTATGTTTAAGTCATATCCTAAATTATATAGGCCCCGTTCCTTTCATGGCTCCCACTTTTTTCATCCCGCTTAAAGCCCTGCGCAGTGATGAATAATCGTTGTGTTAAACGACACATTTTGCAAAAATCATTCAGGTGCCTAAGTTGGAAGAGGCAGTCAAGTGATTCGCTCCTTATCGCAATAAGCACAGGAGCCTCGCCTGAAGAAGAGCATTCCTAACAAGTGTAAAGATCCACGACTTTCAGTGACCCGTCACGTCTCCTACTCCCAACTGTGTGTCACTTTAGGTCTTTAAGTAGGCTACAGCACAGCAGGTGTCGCTGGTGTTTACACAGGATCGCGAGCAAGAGCTCTCGAGTCTCTGAAGAGGTTGTTTGAGGTAATGATGAGTTCACGGTTTGATGCGTTTCTGTACTGGTAATTGCGCGGAGTAAACCCTCCCGTACCTCCAGTGATCGCATGTCACGACCTGCGGCAGCACGAGCTTCATACATGGTACCGGTAAGTACTGGATGTGTACTTCGCACTGAAAATAGCCACAGGAAGAAGTTATTTTTTAGAAACTATGACAATTATTTACTGGGATCTGTACTGAGGTAACCTGATTCAGCACATGCCACGAGGGAGTCACTAAATGCATTCGCGCTCACGCCTCAAAGGGCTCTGAGGGGACCTCACGAGTCTCTGTGACACTACTAATTGAGCAGCGCAGCCTAATTGTGGAGGCTTTCACTCGTTTTCCGAGCACTCTCCAGCGCTACTTCGCTACTGGCAGCCACTATGAAAGTGCATTGCGCGCTCTGTATAGAAGTAGCGCCCGCCACTGTCCCGCGAGTGCTGTTGGTGGGAGGGGGGAGGAGGGGTGTTAGTCACTATTAAAGTGAAAGCGCGCATTGCGCACTCCGCATACAAGTAGTGCCCGCCATTGTACCGAGAGTGCTGTGTGGGCGCGCTGCAAATTCAAGCGCGCCCACACAGCGCTGCCATTGTCCCACATTATTCATTGAGGAAAATAGTGCTCACAGACTAACTAAAGCATCTTGTGTACACGAGCGTAGTAAAAGGTCCAGTCCTTATGGGCGGTATCAAGAAGGGACTAACAAGCCTCCTAATGAATCGAAAGCCAGCGTTTAGGAAGGACAATGACACAAGCCAATTACAAATATGGGCGGGGCTTCCACTGCCTACTCTATTACAGCATGCCTCACAGAGCAAGTAGCGCATGCGTGCTGCCGCTAGGCTCGACCTAAAAACTGGCAAGCCTTCTGAACCACAATCAGGTCGACGTGCAGCAGAGTTCCTTTGTTCACTGAACTTTACTGACTAAGCAATAACTGTGTATCTGTGCCAAGAATGACAACGTCGCACTGTGGTGGGCTTAGGAAACTGCCTCAGTCAAAGTTGCAGAGCCAGAAAACAAATGGTGGAAGGGTAGTGTGTTATAAAGTTCACACGTTATCTACAACGCCCCTTCATATTGCCTCATATATAACTCTGTGGCCCACAAAATCCAGATGTTATTGCCGTGGAGGAGGCCTCCCAAGCTCTCATTCTTGGCCAGGCGATGTCCCAAATGTATTTCCAGTTTAAGCAGCTTTTAAGAATTTTCTGATAAGGTGGGGGTGTTGTGTGTGTGTATATATGTATATTAGATAGCTGAGTCACAGTTTCCCCCCAAACCGCATTTTTTGTTTTGCTTAGTCCGCTGCGCGCGGACGCACGCAGCAGGCGCGCCGCAAGCGCCAAAGGCGTGCCTAAGGCAAGCCCGTCCGCGCCCAGGGGCCAGAAACCCTGGCCCTTTACTGTCTAATCAAATACCTCCCCTCACATATTCAAGAGATATGCTTCTAGACCTGGCAGAGGAACAAAACCGTAACATGCAGTGTGTAAAAGCATCTCCTATTGAGCTGGACGGCCCATTCTCATGCTGTCACTGCAAATGGGGATGTCAAGATGGTTATGGCCAACAACCAGAGAGACACTAACCCCAAACCAAACATCCTGTCCCTGAACTGTATCTATTTCACCTCTAGATCACTTCCCAAACACAGCATTGAGATCTGGGAAACCCTAGATGATCTAAGCCCAGACCTGGCATTCGTCACCGAAACATGGCTAGATGACAACAACACTCCCGACATTGTCTCTGCCCTACCACTCGGCTATAAACTACTAAAACAAGATAGAAAGGGAAAGAAGGGAGGGGGCACAGCCATCCTATTTAAAGAGCACCTCACCTGCATCCCTATGGCAGTTACTCGGACAGGCACACATGAGATCCTAGCGTTCTCAGTGCTCAAGGGAGAATACAAATTACTCGGAGGGGCTGTTATCTACAACCCTCCTGGTTATCACCCTGGTTTTAGCGCAAACTTACTATCACAACTCCTCCCTCTCTGCCTAAAACAGAACCAATTTCTAGTTATAGGTGACTTCAATATCCACTATGAAAACTCCATCAACCCTGGGGGGGTTAAACACCTGTAAAATGACATGGCAATACTACAATTAACCCAGTGGATCAATGAACCAACCCATGTGGCTGGACACACACTAGACCTGCTGTTCTCCAACATAAATGTTTATGACATTAAATCAGTACCGTGGACCGACCATTCCCTTATCTCTTTCAGCCTACCAGATAAATCATCCCAGGCTGAAACAGCGTATCAGTCAGGGAAAAGAGCCTGGAATCAAATCACCCTGGACTCGTTCTCCTCACACTTCTCCCACTACGACCCCGACACATCTTATTCTAATTCTGCTCATGCAGTAGCTGAACATCTACAAAAAGAAATTGAGAAAGCACTTGATCAGTGTGCCCCTAAACTAAACAGCAAACCCATTAATAAAACTCGATCCGAAAAATGGTATTCATTAGAAATAAAACTAATGAAAAGAAAGTGTCGAACCCAGGAGCATAAATGGAGACTGTCAAAGGTCAGCAAGGATATAGAGAACTACCTAGTCGAACTAAAAAGCTATCACTGTGCCCTAAAAAATGCAAAGACAAATTACTACACAAAAAGGATCGAAGATAATGGTAATTCATCTAAAGAACTCTATAAAGTAATCCGAGAACTCTGCAAGCCCACTAGTCTGTCTCAAACTATGGCACCTACGATTGAGAACTGCGAGCTATTTAACAACTTCTTTACAGACAAAGTGACCAAAATCTATGCATCCTTTAACAATCACCCTGAGAGTGATAATATAGACTGGGAAATCATGGCACCCCATCCCCCTAGCTCAGGTCCATTTGGCCACTTTGACCCCTTTCTCAGAGGAACAGGTAGCTAAAGCTATGACTGAGGTTAAGGCAGGATCTCCACTCGATCCCTGTCCACACTTCATCTTTTCATGACTAGTGTCAGTTATATTGCCCCATGTCACCAAAGTTTTTAACCAATCCCTAGAGCTAACCTCCTTCCCAGACATATGGAAGGAAACAGTAGTCTTCCCTCTATTAAAAAAATCAGGCCATGAAATTTACGACCCAGAAAATTACCGACCAATCTCGCAGCTACCGTACTTGTCCAAGGTCTTAGAAAGATTGGTCAATAGACAACTCACCACTTTCCTGGAAACCAATAATCTATTGGACCCCTCCCAGACTGGCTTTAGGTCCAACAACAGCACCGAGGCCACCTTACTTGCTGTATCTGATAATATCAGATCCCAAGTGGATCAAGGCAGAGCCGTAGTATTGATCATCTTGGACCTTACTGCAGCTTTCGACACCGTATCTCATAACAACTTACTACGAATCATCCACGAGAAAGGATTATACTCAAAAGCCCTGTCATGGTTCGCATCCTTCCCTGAAAAATAGAACCCAAAAAATCCAAATGGGATCTTGCTCCTCCTCCCCAAAAAGCATTAAATATGGAGTCCCACAGGGAGACTCTCTGAGCCCCACCCTTTTTAGTGCGTATGTCTCCTTCCTAGCAGACATTAGCAGGAAATGGGCCTTTGATATCTGCTCATACGCCGATGACACACAATTAATGATCCCCCTGGTTGATAGCCCGTCCAATATCGACACTAAGAGCAACCTAACCACTGCCTCACTGAAATCGCAGCTTGGATGACCGAGCATTGCCTAAAACGAAATGCTGGAAAGTCCGAGATTTTGCTCTTTAGGGGTGCACACGCAATTTGGGACAGCAGTTGGTGGCCCCAAGCGCTAGGCACCGCCCCAGAACCCAAACGGGTTGCAAAGAATTTGGGCATCCTATTCGATGATACCCTATCCATGCAGGATCAAGTACGCACGCTGTGTGGTAAAAGTTTCGCCACACAAACTTTTCAGAAGAATATTTCCTTGGATCCCTCTGAATTGCAGGAAAACGGTAACACAGGCCCTTTTTCTGAGCAGACTGGACTATGGAAATGCACTTTATGTTGGTATGGCCGAATACCTTTTTTTTCTCGACTCCAAGTAGTCCAGAACGCTGCCGCTAAACTGATCTGCAATAAAAACAGATATAGTTCAGCATCTCACAGCATGAAGGAGCTACACTGGTTGCCGGTGCGCCAAAGAGCCAAATTCAAACTCCTCTGCTACGCACACAGAACCTTACATAAGAAAGGCCCACACATTCTGTGAGACAAATTGGAATTCCACGTCCCCTCACGCAACCTGAGATCGCGCCATCAGGCACTTGCAAAGGTCAAACGCACTACCAAAGTCAGGATGGGCGATCGCTCTTTTTCTAAATCGGCTGCAGTTCTCTGGAATGACCTCCCACTTGACCTACGCCTGACAGATGACTATCTGCTTTTTAGAAAGAAGCTAAAAACCTTTCTGTTCCCCCGATACTGAGCCAATTAGTTACTAATTTAGAATAACCTGCGCCCTTTTCCTCACCGCATTGTATTCGGTCCTAGCGCCGTGATGTCCCCTGGGATGAATGTCGCGCTCTACAAATACAAAAAAATACAAAATAACTTTGGAACTGCTTGATAAATCTTCACAAAATGCTTGGGGGGGAAAAAAATTCATTGACCTCAGCTCCCTCCTGGAAAGTGTGGAGTCATCTGTTATGTGGGAGCCAGGAAAAAAGGACAGTCCCAAAACCTAGTTTTCCCATAGGAAATTTCTGGGGGTGATGCAGGAAAAAAGAGGCTTAATGGAATCGCACCAAATTTAGAAGGAAGCTATAACTTTACTCAAAGTGCTTGTTTGTTATTTGGTGTAAATCCATTCAGCAGTTTTTGATATATTTATGTTTAAAGAGGTGTTTGGGGTGATAATGAAGGAGTTAACATTTTCTGGGCAATTGGTCCTGGGGAAGTCCCGCAGTACCATAAATTAAAATTTAAAAAAACGCCTGTGATTGGCAGAGAGAGCTTTTTTCTCCTGTATGCCTTTTTGGTCCTAAGGGACCAAACGATCTGATTGGCTGGCCAAAACTTGGGGAAAAAAGAAATGTTGCAGCATGCCTATACAAGTAGGGACACCATAAGTAGATTGTATGAAGGATCCAGATCCCCCGTCACAAGTGACATCAACAGGTATTTCATATGGGATGACTCCTCCTTAGCTGTGCCCGAATGCTTGAGCCACTGACTGCTGATGCCTGTACTCCAATAGGCTGACACCAGCCCACAAAATATGGTTGCCAAATACCTGTTATCGATCGAAATGGGATGATTCCGAATGGGAAACAAGCATTCAACGTGATGATCCCTTGGCATGACTAGGGGAGGTGGGTGGACAATATGGGGTGGGATTTTCAAGTTATTACAGATGACATTGTATTGCTGGGCTTGTGGAAGATGGTGATGTTAATGTTCTTATTTTTATTCCTCGTTGCTTGACGATGATGGAAAATTAATAAAGACTGTTTAATAAAAAAAAACCCTTGCACTTATGGGGGAGGAAACTCGGAGGGCCCCTGGCCCACCAACTCTGCCCCCACACCCCCAAACAATTGTACTGCAGTACTTTTATGAAAGTACTGCAATTTATTTTTTAATATAAGTGTGGGGGGGGTGGTGCATCTGTGTGTGGGAGGGGTTATGTACAACCTGGCCAACCCCAGTTGGCCGTCTGCTGGAGTTGGCATTTTGAGATGCCATGAGAGATATGACTTAACATTTCATGAGTGATGTAATATGTGAGGTCATAAGCAGTGCTTGACTGAGGTGTGCAATGTTATATGTAGTTCAATTAACTAGAACGGGTGAATTTCAGTGTTTGTGTGCGTTTTATTTCAGCTTCTAACTGCAACATCACTTTAACCCCTTTGGTTTATTCACTGAATTTCTAGGGTGTGTTTTTTAACTCATTCAAAAATCCTACTACCATATAGAACTATAATGTCACCTTAACCTTTGTTTTTTTCCAGTGAATGAAGCTAAATATATATATGCCACTGTAAGGGGGATTCTGCTACGTCAGATATACTTGCTTCTACAAACTTGTCTGTAAATGATTACCTTTGTTGTGTTGGTGCAGACTTTCACTTCCAATGTGTCCTTCAAATCAAGCCCAGCATTGATGAAACCTCCAACAACAGGATTGATGGGAAGGAGATGATGGCTCCATATCAATAGCGGTTTTCCAAATAGGAGCTCGTTCTGCAATATATATTATGCCATATAATTATATATATATATATATATATACATATATATATACACATATATATACACATATATATATATACACATATATATATATACACATCATATAGTGAGTCTTCTGGCTTGATTAAAATCTAATGTGATACAAGTGGTTGGTATGCTTAGTAAGGGAGTAAAAAGGCACCAGGAATGGCAGCATAGGAAAAAGTGACAAAGGATATCAGTGTTTGTGTTTTACAAGGTTGCACCAAGTCCCAACTTTACTTCATGTCCAAAATGACTCCTGGGGCCAATATGTTTGCTGCCGTCTGCTCACATTGGCAGAGCTGTGTCTGAACTGAGCATGGTGACAGAAGATCATTATGCTTGTATCTGATTCCTTGCTCCAGAAGGAAGAAGTAATCATTGGCCATTGATCAGCTGAGAGGTGTCCCTTCCCAAAATGTCTCCTCCTAGTTGCATCCTTTTGGCAGCTTCTTCCCCCACGCCATGGCTGCCAGCTTCACTTGGGTGTGGGCAAATAAGTAACACTACCGGTGCACCGCCAGATTCTTTTGTGGTCTGATTATCAAATGGCTTTCATTGTCTATGCTTTATATGTATGCATGTCTATAAGTAGGAGGACTTGTATGGTGAAAGCACATCTGGAAAGAAACCGCACAGCAGGTGAGTTCAAAGTTATGTCATTTAAATGTTAACCAAGGCATAAGGCACCTAGTGGGTGAGAACGGTATGTGCTTTATAATATGCGCACACTTTTATTTTTAACGTATCCTTGTGCATCTTGAGGTATAACACTCTTTGAACCTTAATTTTATTCTGCCGTGATCCCTGTTTCACCAACAAACGACACTATTTTGTGTTTTAGTGCACTGCTAGTTTACATTTTCACTACTAATCTATGTAAAGAACCTCGAATCAGGCAGACTAATCTTCCACCTTAGTTTGCTTTACTGTGGGACCTATCAATAATAAACAATACAGATATACCATTAAACTAAAGGACTGTGACTGCAATACATTCCAGGTCATCTGTCCTCTACGTGAACATGAACACATCTCGAGAACGATGAACTCTGCACAAGGCCCACATTGTGCCTGAAACATTGGCAGCATAGTGCAAATATTGTCAACCTGCTCCCCCTGAAAAAAAGCCCTTGCAAGTGATGGCCTCTGAGACTGCATGTCCAGTGTGAGATGGGACGAGCCTGAGCTGCCAGACTGAGGCCTCGGAAACAGCCCATGGTGGTGTGGACATTGGGGCTTAACCCCCTCCACCCCCATAAGGTTAAAATACAACAGGCCAAAGAAACAGCCCTGATCAAACATGAGGAGAACTGTGCTTCCATTAATGCCATATAAAGCCAGGGCACAGTCTTTTCCATTCTGTTGCACAATTCTAAAGAGGACTGGGGGAAACATTAGGGGCCCAGCGATTAGATTCTGCAGGGTAATTGAAATTATACCAGCCCCGCTTACAATTTACTGCTACATAAAAGACTGGTGTGCAAGTATCCATGTGGTGCCTGCTCATGCTGTGGACTTTCTGAGCTTTAGATACCTACATTAGTTAAATACTAACACTCCCTCTGAGACAAAGCAAATGAATGCTACTAACCAACTATATACCTACGGAGTTATGTCTGAGGTTGAACATGACTCACCTAAAAGACATCTCCCCACAGTTGGTGTAACAATCTAGAGAATAAATGATGGGGGAAATCTAAGACTACTGTGATGTCCCATAAAGGCAAAATTAGCAACTATATTAAACTCACTACCAGAACTGCTGCCCCACCGAATGAAATAGAGCAAAGCGTTATAGAGACTGACAAGGCATTAGCCCCTTTAGCAACAGGCACATTTCCTAAGAACGCAATATTAGAGATGGGGAAATTGAGGTCTCCCTTCTACATTCGAACCTAAGAAATGTGGCAGATCGTATGACGGAGTCCAAAGAAATAACTTGCTTGACAGGGGACAAACTGGAATACTTCAAACTTGAGTGGCTGCTTAATGGTGCAGAATGTTTTGAGAAAAGAGCAAAAGATGCTGAGGGCAGATCCCAGAGAAAGAACTTCAGATTTACAGGTATAACAGAGGGGCTCGAAAGAATGAGACTGGAACAATTCCGAACAACATGGCTGAGATCCTTGATGCCCTCACCTACATGCTCATTCCCAATGAATTTGAAATTAAGATACCAAGGGAAATCCTATTTTTTTTTTTTTAAATAAAAATGAAAAAAGAAACCAGAAGACACCTGGGACTGTGTTGCGGAGAGGGAAATGCTGAAGCTAAATCAGACGAGCCACCCTCGCTTCATGCAACTCCAAATCGGAACACGCTCTCCCCCACCCCCCGAACCATCCGCTCAATGCTTAGAATAATACACTCCAACAATCCATTCAGCAGGTGGCTCGGTCACTAGGGTGAGGAGGAAAAAACTTGCAGACTTGCCAAGTGCCATGCTCAGTGGGGAAGGGGGGCCAGTCTGTTCACCTGTATCTTGCCCACGGGGCAGACTGTAGTGCCTTACTATAACTTATGATGCATTGCTAAAAGGCTTTATGTGGGGAGATGCATACGTGAATAGAATCTCCCTTTATGCAGACAATATTCTTCAATATATTCAAAACACTGAGAGCACAATAGAAACTCTAATGCAAATATGGCACATATAGGTGGATGTTTCTGACCTCTGTAAATTGAGACAAGTCCATATATGCACGATTGCTGGTAATCATTCTAGAGTCCCTTACAACTGTAAACGTAGCAGGGCCAACAGTCACTATAAATATCTGGGTATGCACATTGTAAGAGACAAACAAGCTAGTTAATATCTTAACATATTGCTGCTCTTCTGACGAGGGAGGAGGGATATGGAATCTTGTACACTCCCATTATCCATACTGGCTGGGGTGCACTGTTCAAAATGTGCTCACTCTGGCACGTAATGCGGAACTATATCTATGACTCTTGGTGTACTCTCCCATTATCCACACTGGCTGGAGTGTACTAATCAAAATGATCTCACTCACAACTTCTGTACATAATACAGAAATATACCTATGAGTCCACATCACCATTTACAATCTGCAGGAACCATTCTTCATTTTTTCCACAAGCATGTACCCAAAGCTCAAAGACGCATTCAAACTTGAATATGCAAATATATCAACCTAATAATGTCCTTAATACTAATGACTATACTCATTCCTCATACACACTTGTTAGGTCTTCCGTGCCTGCAGTGTATGCATTGTCTCTTTGATGGGTATTGTGTACAATAAAGGAATTGGAGCCCACCCATTGCTTACCATTCGTTGGCATCATTGCCCCTCTTCTTTTTTGCCTCCTAATTGGCTAACATGTGCTGAGCGTCATTCTTTTTCTTTCTGTGGCGCATGGACCTAGCACACATTGATTCTTCTTGATCAGTGTCCATCTGGTGATTGTGCTGTGATTGAGGTACTGTTTCTTCTGCCCCTCCCACTCATTTTTGTCCGTAGTGCTTGCACTGGCCCTCTGTCCCGCCCCCACTCCTCCCCACAGTCGCAGTGTGCCGCCACATTTGTTTGCTACTTTTGTAGGAATCGCGGCATGCCGCGCTTTAGCTTAATGTGTTTAAAAGTAAAGTGCGGCATGCCGTGATTGCTATAAAGTAAATAAATGGGAAAGAAATGTAGCGTCCTCCCGCCTTTTTTTATTTATTGACTTTTGTAGCAATGGCAGCAGGCCGTGCTTTAGCTTTAGATGTTTAAAGCTAAAGCGCGGCGTACCGCTATTGCCACAAAAGTCAATAAATGGAAATAAGTTGTGCGTGCCGCGCTGGGGAAAAAATAATAATAAAAGGTTACCTTGCACGCTAATGCAACAGAAACCTTTGAAAACACACCTAAAATTACAAGAAACAATTACAAGAACAACATGTCGGGAAGTGCGGTTCGGACAGTGCATACCTGTTGTGCCTGCAATGGCAGCCACGCCGAAGAAGTCATTGACAAAAGAGTGCTCACAGAGTGTACATGAAACATACCGAGTAACAACAAATGTAATAGGGGCAGTCCTTATGGGAGGTTACAAGAGTAGAAAAGGAGGAACTAGTAAGCAAAGTAATCAAACACAATAGAGCATTTACAAAGGACTGTTACAAGAGCCAATTGAAAACATGGGTGGGCAATGGGCGGAGCTTCAAGCCCATATCCTGAACACGGCTTGTCTCGAAGAGACCGCGCAAGTGCTGCTCTACGAGACCTAAAAGGCTGTAGAAAATAAATCTCCCACGCAACTTTAATATTGCTGTCATGACGCAACGACCTTGACTGGAGAGTCCATCAATATTTGTTACTACATATCCAGAAACATTAAGATGGATGGCATTCTGCTCTCAGAATTGGTTGATTCCACACAACCAGTAAATCTGAACTCCAATAATAAACTGATTGGCCGTATACTGATCATTCCATATTTCATTTTGAATAGATGTTGAGTTAAGAATGTGTGGCCCTGATCTAATGAGAAAACTATTACGAATCACATACAAGAAAACTAAAAAGACCAGCACCAGTTAACTTTGTTAGCTTTATTGTGGCACATTGTGATTCACTCATTGGACTACAACTCCCAGTAAGACTTGTACAGCAGAACATGTGACGTTGAATAGCTGGGTGCAGTAATTGAAAACATTTACAAAGACCTGTAGCACTGAATGAATGTAAACATTCTCACGAATCGCTTACAAGAAAACTGTAAAGACCAGTACTAGCTAATTTTGTTAGACCCATAGTGGCACAGTTCCCATAGACACAGCATGTGACGCCATCACGTTCAAGTGTTGCACGCGCCATGGTAACCAATAATTGCACGATCGAAGTAACTGATGCCTGCGGAGTGCTGACCGGAAGCACACTCCCCACCCACTGGTAAGGATTAATTTCATAGAGACAATGAAGAACTCCACCTCAGCCCACCCTAAGACAGGTAAAATGCCAAACGTCAGTGTTCCAAAACCTTTTTATGTGTACGCCACCTCGCACAAAGGGCAGGCAGAGTCTTAAGGTTGAAATAACCAATGGCTATACTTTTCTACTCTTCCAGCTCTTTTGATGCAGAAATAATCGATCCACTAAGGTGAGATCACATTGGTAAATAACTCTCGGTGCAGGTGAAGTGATTAATGTTAACCATGTACCTCTCTTCTCTTCACAGTACTTAGAAGACTATGGTACACCAACCGAAAGGCAGAGAATGACAGCACTCATCATCAAAGAAACAGACAAACAAAGCACTAGGAATAAATTAATTGCCAGTTTTAAAGCCAGAATCTTATCTGTTATACAAAGTACTAACGGACCCTTGTATCTCATCTGGGGAACTTTGAGGATACCCTCAATCTAGACCTCTTACATTGAACTGTTGTGTTTACATTGAAAGCAGCAAATACTGTATTCAGAATTCAACATCTGCATGTTCTTCTTTATTTATGTAAAGCACAGTGTATATATGTTGTGTAATGAATGTACAATTTATGGGTAGTGTGGGTCCTAACATTTTCACCACATTGAATGAGCTTAATACGCTGTCCCCTGTTTACTGTGCTGGACAGGGTAGGTTCGTGCATTTAGCGAAGCCATCTAGATTTGGGAGTGCACGTGACTCCATGCCCTTGATGCACAAGAGGAGAAGGCCTATCTCTGCTTCTTTCCCTATGGAAATTGCCACGTTTTCAATTCTGCAGAAGTCTGCTGCTCCCTATTGCTTAACTGTTTTCCCAGAAAAGAATTTCGTAGTGATAGTTTTTCCACTGAAATGATATGCTGCCAGCAGACCGAAAATTGAAATTTTACCACATTGATCAATCCAGAAATCTGGAAATACCAGGATTTGGCAAAAGTGTGCTCTGATTAGTTGGGAGAAATGCCACTGCCTTGAAATTAATAACATATAGGAAATTAGCATAGCCTCATTCTGTGCAGAGGAATATTTCCTGAGGTATCAAGGAGGAACTAGAAACTCTGAGGAAGCAGAAATGGCAACAAAATGTGATTTCAGGTGTCTTGAAGAGACGTGAAGAAAACCATACTGGGGATCAAACAGCCTGAAAACCATTTGTCTGTATTGTAATTTGTGAATCATATTATGTACTTTTTAGGTCTTGACTGTCCCTCCCATCATCCCTTTCCTCCTTGACTAGTTTCCAACTCCTCTTCTTCTTGGGCAGCGTTGACTGTTGAGATGATTGCTTGGATGAAGTTATGCCATTTAGGCCACCGTCCTCCACTTGCAGATGGTTCAGCATCATTGTCTGGCGCTACATCCCCTGCAAGAAGATGAAAAAAGTTGAAATACATGTTAGAGACCATACCGTTACAAACTACCAAATCATTTTTAATATAAATTTATATTAAAGTTACTATTGCCAAGGGGCGTGGCTTGGAGGCTGCTTAAGCATTGAGCTCCTGCCAAGGCACACATAATCCTGTTGAGAAACTCACCAATTAGTTTCTAGCAGCATCTTCAGGCATCTTATAGGAGTGGGGCATTGGCATCTGCCCCCTTCACAGACTTGATCCCAGAAACTCGCATTGGTCCGGCCTGCAGAGACCAGTATTGGTGGGGTGTTCACCTGGCCGAGGACAATACAGCACGGGAGGTAGAGGCCCAGAGATTGTCCTGCAGTCCATGAGGACCTAGCTCCACGTTCCTATGTTTTGGATGGCAGCAGGGTGGGAGGGTCTTCTGCTACATTGCCTTAATACTTAAGAGCTTCACTGAAACCAGTCCAAGGTGTTGGCGTCCGGAGAAGCCGGTGAGGCCGGGGACAATCTGTTGCCTGTTATACCAGCTCAAGAGGCACATGCGGGTTTCGTGGACCCGACTCCTGCTTGGTTGAGCTGCAGTGAATGTGTGTTGCTAGCGGAGTCCGGGCCATGTGTACTGAGCTGACTGGACTACGTAGCTGCTTTGGATTGCTGCAATTTGCCACACACGCCCTGGGCTGCTTAAGACTGGACGGCTCGAGGACTGAGGAAGGGACTGTTGGCGACAATATGGTGGAGGCCGCGAGAGGGCTAGTGCATCTGGATAGGTTACCCCCAGGCCTAGAGGAAACCTTGCCCCTTTCCCAAATTCGGTGAGACTGCATGACTAGCCCCTGCCCTTTGGATATTCGGGGCTTTGGCACTGACTGGCGCGCATACATTTCTGCATATGACTGCTCATGCCGCCCAGAGTATGGGGTCTGGTTGCCCAATGTGAACAGGAGTTGGGGAACTTCTGGTGGACAGTGATTTGGGCTAGCTTGTACTGTAAGGATTGACTGGCTGGATCTCATGAGGAGTGGAGGCCCCAGCTCCCCCGTGGCACCGCACTGAGGGGTATATTCACAAGAACGTGTGATAATTACCGCAAGAGTAGCGCAACGCAACTTTCAGCCACGCAGCCTATCGCGGGAAAATAACCCTGTGACAACGTGGAATTCACAACACGGCGGTAGCATGCGATAGTTGGCCGACACCGCGGCCAATGCTCGCGATACAACCACCTTGATGGAGATAAAAACACAAACCACAACGCGAAAAAAGCTGCGATGGGCCAAAGCGCGATAAGAAAACAGTGACAACCAGCGCGAGGGCAGCAATACTCGCGCAATGTGGGAAAAAGCACAAGAACAGCATATGGAAAATGCCACAGAACAAAATACATCAACAGCGGAGTACCACGGATGCACCCTGGCCAACTGCAGAGGACAACATCCAAGCACCGTGGAAGAACAGAACCTACAGGCACACCTCATGAAAGAGACCAGTGGCAGACAAATCAGAGCCGCAGGAGCGACACACCCACCGTGCAGCATACGCACATAAGCAGAAGTGCACCTCGACATTGACAACATCCCGGTACAAACAGCAACACCTCCACAACTGGTTCGGAAAATGTGCACAACCTGGCAAATCACATTTGAAACCCCAGGGATATGTAACATGACAATTTCAACCTGTAACCTGCAAATATGTTTTATTCACACATGCAGTGCAATTGGACATCTACTACTGTCCCATGAATGCCACGGACGGTCACAATGTGACGTGCTCATGAGAAGTAAGTGTCAATGATGGAGTCCCTACGGGCCATTCCTGCCGCAGCTGCAGTGGGATACCTGCCCCATCACCATCGTCCGGTACCTCTGGAACTGGGATCCATGGGGCCCTGGTGCAAACACAGATGTTGTGCAACACACAACATGCAACGATCATCTTGCACACGATGTCCGGGCTGTACAGGAGCTTCCCACCAGTGCCGTCCAGGCACCTGAAACGTGACTTCAACACGCCAAATGTACGTTCAACGATGCCCCTGGTGCGTATGTGGGCTGCATTGTACTGCCTCTGGGCGGGTGTGTTCGGGTCCCGGAGGGGTGTCATCATCCAAGGGCAGAGTGCATATCCTTGATCACCTGTAACAGTGCAGGGAGAAAAGAGACAATACTTGGTTCGGCAGGATGTGATGGCAGGCCCACCAATTCAGTGATGCCTGTGCTGGCTGTGTGTGGGGTGAGTGTAAGCCAGCCCTCAGGGAGTAGCTGGTGCTGGCAACTACACCAACAGTCATCAGGCACACAGACATGCAATGTCAGAACTACAAGGGGGGATGACTCGAGTCGCACAGGGCTAGTCGAGCCGGATGCACAGCGGCCGTCACGGGCCCACCGCCACGGGACGCTGACCTGCGGGAGACTGGGGTAGGGTCATGAGGGCAGAGCAGTGCCTCACATGTGTCATGGCTGCATTCCGCATCTCCACATGTTCAGCTGTTGTGTGGCTGTGGTACCATGTGAAGTCTGTATTGGGTGCAGGGGTAGCCCAGGATGACCATGGAATGGTGTAGTCGTGTCTGGTAGGTGGTCGTGTAGTTTGATATGTCGGATGTGGTTTGGTCACGTGTGCATCCCCACAGTTGTGCTTTGTGCGTTGGTGGCTGTGGGATGTGTGGTGTGTTGATTTGGTACTTACCAACGAGCAGTCCCGTTCCATATGTGCCATCCTGGAAGTGCTGGTTGATGATGGATTGTCGGAAGATGAAGGAATCATACACACTGCCTGGGTAGTTGGCGATGACATTGGTGAAGAGTCCCCGGTGGTCCACTATTGCCTGCACATTGATGGAATGCGTGTGCTTCCTGTTGCGGTAGTGGTGTGCAGTATCCGCAGGGGGCACAAGTGGGACATGTGTGCAGTCGATTGCCCCAACACGGCCGGGAATCTGGCTATGGCGTAGAAGCCTTGCTTAGTCTCCAGCTGTTCCTGCGCAGTGTTGGGGAAGTGAAGGTACTGGGGTATGAAGCTGATGATGGCATCCAGGACAGGTGTGATGAACTTTGATAGGGCTGGCTGTGAGACCCCTCCGACTCTGGCAGTTGTTGGTTGGAAGGTCCCAGAGGCCAACAGGTGCAGCACTGCCAGCAGCTTTGTCTGCGGAGGGATGTTTGTTCTCCGCTGTGTTGGGACCGTCAGCCGGTGGGCGATGTGGGTCATGATGCGTAGGATGGTTGTCCTTTTGAGCCTGTAGTGGCAATGACTTCTGCGGGCGTTAGGTCTGTGAGAGTGGTGCGTTTTCGGTAGGTCCGCTGTCTTACTCTACGCTGCCTCTGTGGTAGTCCGGGGGGGGTCCGGGTCCTGGGGGTGGTGGCGGTGGGTGTTGTGGCCCTGTTGGGGCTCCGAGCTGCATGTAGAGTAGCTCAATGGCGTCGTTTGTTCTTCGGGTATGGCTGTGTGCGGGGCTCCGTTGCCTACTGCAGGTAGACGTCCGTCTTTACACCTGCTTGAGGCAGGTGTTAAATACCTGCGGCTACTGCTGCTTATCGCCTGTTTTTGGTTCGCTTCGCAGTTCTGTCAGTTCGTTGTGAAAGTGGTGTTGTTTTTTCGCGTATTTTTGCACGGGAACGCCTACTCTGCATCTCATTAGGGTTGGTTGGTGGTGTCCATCGTGGTGTTAGATTTTGGGGGCAGTTATCGCGGGAATACTGGCGTTGTCTGCAGTTTGCACCAGCTTGTGAATGGGGTGTTAAATCTATCTCCACTTTTGTTGCGTTAAGGTGGCGATAAATCGGAGTTGAATACTTGTGAATATGCCCCTAAGACATTCTGAAGGTGATGTTGGGGATCTCCCTTGTGTACTGCTACACACTAATTGCAGATGAAGTTGTGGTGAGTCGCTGATGGGGCATTGAGACTGGGGCTGCTGGGGGAGGAGCCTCACCTTGGGGTCCCATTTTGATGGGTGGCTGTTGGCCCGAGTTGTCAGGCCTGTGCCAGGAGGCGAGATGGTTAAATATAAGCCCACAAAGACCCGGCAGAGCAATATCATTACACAGTACACAACCCTGCATCCGCTGCCACAGAGGATGATGAGACAAGCTGACACACAGAAAACCATGGAACAAGAAGCATAGCTGGAGGAGCTGACAACAGCTGAAACCCTGGTGGCCATTCAGGGTCGCGCACTGCACTGAATGGCATGATAGAATCTGTGGGAGTGAACCTACTGCATACTGACTTGAAGATGGTGGGACGTGTCAACATGGACGTGGGCTCTGTTACTGACCTGCAGACCGAGATGAAGGGGCTGAAGGAACAAATGGTGAAAATGACCACTATGTCAATGACTGGGCGGAAGAAGCTGAAGACTGCTCCCGCTGCAGTGACCTTCCTTTTATTGGTTTCCCGTAGTGGCCTGAGGGTGAAAACACAAGAGAAGTTCTTGGAGGAGTGGATATTCTATGTCCTGAAACCTCTGGGCTTGTCTGCTATTTTCCTGGTTGAGAGTGCCCACAGGGCAGTGATATCGCAGCCACCACCTGGGGCTCCCCGAAGGTTTTAATATCCCACATACTGAACCACAGAGGTTGTATCCTCAATCAATCAATCAGCATTTGTACAGCGCATCACTGTCACCCCTAGAGGCATCTGGGCGCTGTGGATGCGACATCAGAATAAAGGTCAGAAACGAGCAGGAGACAAAATAAAGGTCGGAAATGAGCAAAAAGAGGCCAATTAAAGGTCAGAAACGAGCAGAGAGGCATAATAAAGGTCAGAAAGAGGCACAATAAAGGTCAGAAACTAACGGAAAGAGGCAAAATAGAAGTCAGAAATAAGCAAAAAGAGGCAAAATAAAGGTCAGAAACGAGCAGAGAGGCATAATAAAGGTCAGAAACTATCAGAAAGTGGCAAAATAAAGGTACAAAACGAACAAAAAGGCAAAATAAAGGTCAGAAACAAAAACAAGCATTGGCATAGCCAATAGGTCTCGCCTTTGGGACCTTATAAGTGTTTAGTTATACAGCACAATATCCTTGGTGCAACAACATCAACTGTTGCATGGCTAAACACTTATAAGGTCCCAAAGGCAGACCTATTGGCTATGCCAATGCTTGTTTTCTGAAGTTGTAAAGTTGCCTTCGTTTTCAGCAGTCTGTTCTGAAACTAGCATGTCATCTATAGGAATGCAAGAGGGGGCGGGGTGCATGGGAGGAGCTGGGTGGGGGCTGTAAAGATTAATTAAGAAGACAAACGTGGGAGCTGCGGCAGCAACAGGGAGGTAGGGGACGTGGGCTGTAAAGATAAACCAGATGCCTTTTTTGCGGACTGTTTACAGATCAGAAGATAACAGTTTGCTAATGTTCCAAAAAGAAAATACAAATTAAAACATATCCACACAGGAAAAAACACATTAATTGTCTTCCTTGACTGCCCCTCGCGGCTCAGCCATGCAAATAGTCCATTGGCGGCAGCCATCAAATTGCTTCTTTGAGGCAACAGAAAGAGCCTGTGTCTGCATGGGTCATGTCCTAGGACTAGGGAACACTGAGCAGCAAGGGTAGCTTCTCCCAGAGATCCCATTCCCGATATATACCTAGAAGAGAGAGGTTTCATTCAGCATTATTAAGAGAGGGAAGCATCGAGGGACTGACGCTTCCTCCCGTGGGCGTTATGCATGTGGCAGTGGATAAATGAAAGTGTCGGATAGGACGGCTCTTTATACACAAAACACGTTCACTGGTGAAGTACCTTTTCAGTGACATCAATGAAATGAAAGTGTGGGGGTGGAGGGCTCTTTATACACAAAACATGTTTATTGGTGTACATTTTTCAGTGACATCGATTCACCAAAATGCAAAACTAAGTCTCAAAGTATGTAAAAATATACTAAAATGCGGTAATAAACATCGGCAGCACAAATCATTCAGCAGCACCAGACTTCCTTCAACGACTGCTCCGTCTCAACATAAACAAAGAAGGAGAGGAAGGTTTAAGAGGGGTAGACAGAGCCTACAAAGACATGCACTCTTAAGGATTGCCTGATTAGAAAGAAACAACCAGCATTGGCCGCGCGGCCGTGAAACTGACACGGCCGCGCGGCGCGAAAGTAATCGCGAGGGAAGCCATATGGCGCCTGATTCCGCGTGCACGCTCGCGTGAACGCAAGCTGGTCGCCAGCAAAAGCCACTGCTGTTTGCACTTCCAAAACCCGCTTACTAAAACTCGCCAGAGCAGCGCATGCGCTGGCTCAGGCGAGACCTAAACAAGCATTGGCCGCGCGGCCGTGAAACTGACACGGCCGCGAAAGTGAAAGTAATCGCGAGGGAAGCCATATGGCGCCTGATTGCGCGTGCATGCTCGCGTGAATGCAAGCTGGTCGCCAGCAAAAGCCACTGCTGTTTGCACTTCCAAAACCTGCTTACTAAAACTCTCGCCAGAGCAGCGCATGCGCTGGCTCAGGCAAGACCTAAAAAAAGAGGCAAAATAGAGGGCAGGAGTGAGCAGAGAAGTGGCAGAAAAATAAGCAGAGGAGACACAAAACCGAAGGCAGCAGAGGGTAGCGGACTGCGGGCAAGCTGAACAGGAGACCATCCCAGGGGGAGCTGGCACAAGGACCTGCTCAATGGGGGTCACGCCGCAACCTCCATTAAGTAGGTCCTGGGGGAAGGGCCGGAGGAGGGAAACCGCGGGAGTAGGGAAACTGTGGGAAGAGGGGGAAAACAGGCAGAAAGAGGCAAAATGAAGGTCCGATAGAGGCAGAATAAAGGTCAGAAATGAGCAGAAAGAGGCACAATAGAGGGCAGGGGCAAACCGAGAAGAGACAGAAAAACTAGCAGAGGAGGCACAAGGCAGCAGAGGATAGCAGACTGTGGGCAAGCTGGACAGGAGACCGTCGCAGGGGGAGCTGGCATGAGGACCTGCTCAATGGGGTCACGCTGCGGCCTCCATTAATTAGGTCCTGGGGGGAGGGCGGGAGGTGAGAAACCACGGGAAGAGAGGAAAAACGGGCAGGAGGCGGCAAAATGAAGGTCTGATGGAGGCAGAATAAAGGTCATAAAACGAGCAGAAAGAGGCAGAATAAAGGTCAGAAACAAACAGAGGCAAAATAAAAGTTCAGAAACAAGCGAAAGAGGCAAAATAAGAGGCAGAAAAAGGCAAAATAGAGGGCAGGCGTGATCAGAGAAGAGGTGGAAAAACGAGCAGAGGAAGCAAAATCCGAAGGCAGCAGAGGGTAGCGGACTGTGGGCAAGCTGAACAGGAGACCGTCGCAGGGGGAGCTGGCACGAGGACCTGCTCAATGGGGTCACGCTGCAGCCTCCATTAATAGGTCCTGGGGGGAGGGCAGGTCGCTGGGTGGCGGAAGGAGGGAAACAGCGGGAAGAGGGGGGAAAAGGGGCAGAACGAGGCAAAATAAAGGTCAGAAACAAGCGGAAAGGGGCAGAATAAAAGTTAGAAAAAAGCAGAAAAAGACAAAATAATGGCAAGATAAAGGTCAGAAATGAGGAAAGGTCGGAAATGAGCAGAATAAAGGTCAGTGGCGAGCAGAAATAGGCAAAATAGAGGGCAGGAGTGAGCAGAGAAAAGGCAGAAAATGAGCAGAAGAGGCACAAACCCAAAGGCAGCAGTGGTAGCGGACTGCGGGCGAGCTGGACGGGAGACAGTCACAAAGGGAGCTGGAACGAGGCCCTGCGGCAGCAAGAACAGTGGCACATTTGACTTTTGAGAATCATAATATTGCTATGTTCCCAGATTGTACCAAGAAGGTGCAAACTCAACGGAAAGCATTCATGGAGGTGAGAGCACTGTACTTACAAATTATACTGCTCTTCCCAGGTTGTCTAAAGGTTATATCTGAGGGAAAGAGCCACTTTTTTGACTGGCTGGAATAGGTGTTGGGCTGGCTTGAGCTGTGGGACATGGTGGGTGCGTGGGCCCTTAGAGATCCTCGCCTTAGACGTGAAAAATGGGGCACCAGGGTCAGTGGGAAAGATCATCACGGCATTGCTGCAGCAGGGGAGGATCAGTGTCTCGTCTAACCATCAGACAGGATGGTACGATGGTGAGTGCTGATGATTCCTCCTCAGGCGAGAAAGGATTCCCTATGGACTCTCTTCATCAGTGTGAACAGGGAGGGGAAGATGCAATAGGTGTAGACCCACCGACAGCACCCTAGAACCTTTTTGCTGGATTGGGTAAAATAGAAGGGTAAGGTCTGTTTGTATGAGCAGGTGTGGTCCTCTTTTTGTGCCCCACCTCCATTTCCCCACTCTTATTTCTCTTTGCTCAGGAAGTACGCGAGTTGAATACTGATGTGTAATACTTTCTTGTGAGATTGAGGGGGAATGTTGTTTTACTGCAACCACGTCTAAACTGGGGATATGGTGGACAACTGGATGGTTTTTTGCTCCTCCTTTTCAGAGGCGGGGGACATAACTTAGTTCTTCGTTGGGTTTGAATTCTGTCTTACTGACAATAGGTGGATACCTTGTGGTAGGGTTAGCTAGGTTGGCCACCCAATTGGACCTCTGAGGAAACACCACCTTCTGGGTTTGGCGGGCCATTGGTCTGTAGGCGTTGGAGGTGGGTTGAGACCCCTGTGGCAATGGCATACAGAGTTTAGTGTAACACAGAGGTTAAGTGAGTCTGGGGTGGGATGATGATTGGGCAGACAGTTAGTTCGGAGAAGTAATTACCCGAGGCAAGAGGGATGGAAAAGTGGGATGGTTTTCGGCTCAGTAATAAGAGCCGTACGAGGCCCGATGAGTGGGCTACACTTACCATCCTAGTGTCGTCAAGAGATGGCAGTTCAAACTAGGTACAAAGCATCAGTGAACTATTGTGAATGAATAGATTACAGTGAGCTAGAGACCTTGAATGATCGCAACATTGCTAAGCCCATGCTGGAAAGTTTTCTTCAAGAACAGCAAGAACACCGCCAATGAAAGTAAACAAACATAATTTCACTTGACTGTGTGCTGCAGAAATAATAAACTAAACATGCAAGGTTCTGTGGAAGCAGATTATTAATAATCCACTGGTGCAGGGTCACCACTTCGTCCACGGGTTCTTAACAAGTAAGGAGGAATCGACACTGGAGCGAAGTACAAACCATAGGTTATTTATTTAGCATTCATGAATGGGGCTCCGTCCGACAAGCACCATAGAGATACTCAAGGAGAGAGCGCGCTGAGCAATGGTTACATGGGTTTTTATAGCAAAAGATCACAAACTTGGGACGCCCAGAGGTAAATAGAGCTTTGGGAAAAACACACAAATGAATTACCGGTAAGAATCGACAGCCTTGGTGCCTTGTGCAATTGTCACGTCCTGAAGCTGCACAACAAGATATGCTATCTGAGCAAACTTTACTTGAGGCTTTACCACTGTCTGGAAAACCCTGTGCAGACGCCAGCTGTTCTTTTGCGCTGACTCTGCATGTATACACAGCCTACAATGCCCCAATCTAGATTCTTTACTCATGTTTATACAGATGCAGTGTCAAGGATAGAGCCAGGCTGAAAGCAGGGCAGGGGTGAAACATGGATGAGGCATAGCTTAATCAAAAAACAAGAGAATCAGATTTTACATTTTAACAGTCCTTCCTTTTCAGCTATGCTGAATCCATTCTAAAAAAGTACATATAATTTAATCTTGTATATCAATGTTCATAAGTTCGTAAATTTCAGTGTGCATCATCATTTCTCGATTCAATTCATGAACATTAATCGGGGGAGGTTTAATATGATTACAAGTGGTTATACAAACTGTACATATCGTAGGGGCACATTGAATGCAGCAGCAGCAAGTGAGAAAGATGGCTCCTATAATTACTATTCCCATTAATAATTTCCAACCCCAAGTGGAAATAAGTCAAGTAATAGTGTTCCGTGGGGACAGGAGTGGTAGTGGGCAATAGGTTTCGAGCTGGAATCACTTTCTCCATTGTCCAGAAAACTGCTGCCAATATTATCAACAATATGATCAGAGTCACTATACACAGAGTCTTGTCTTTGGAGCGCATTTCAGATCCTAATTTCTGCATTTCTTCTCGGTATCAATACAACCACAGGTTGGAGAGAGATCCAGGTACCACTGAACACGTACCACAACCTTCACTGAACCTAGTTCAGCCGGTTCTGTGACCCTACTGTGTCACAGCCGAACCATTCCACTAATTGAAACTGGTCCTCCGGTATCTCTATCTGCTCCTTCCCTTCCTTGGTCGTAAATCGTACCTTGATGCCGATGGTACAGTTTGATCAGGAAACAAAGTGTCTTCGTTCAGAGGAGCAACACTTTTCTGAGTCTGTAAGATGTCTTTCAGATCATTTCTGCCTTCTGGCTGGAGAACAGTTGCTGGGATTCGCTTGTAGTGTGCTGCATTAATCCAATGGCGTCTGTTGGTGACACGGACAGCAGTTCGAGTCGCAAGCAGGATCTGCTTCGGATTTTTCCAACGAGGCTCCAAATTCTTGGAACGTTGAAAGTTTTTTATCAACACGAAATCACCGGGTTGGAGACCATGAGCCGGACCCTCTGATTTGTCTGGTATAGCTTCACGCACCTGCTGATGAATCAGAGACAGTTTTTCAGTCAAGTTTTTTAGGTAATCACTCAAAACAGGGTACTGTATTTCTTTGATTACATTTGGCCTTGGGGGTTGATACTCCCTTCCCAGGATTGTGCTGTAAACATATCATGCAATGTTTGACCAAATGCTCAGCTGTTTTCCGAATGTGCTTATTATCCTAAACCTGTTCTAGTTGGGAGATGGTATTTTTGGCACTAACATGAGCAGGTCCATGAGCCATAGTCACAAAAGGTAATAAATAGGCATAGGGCAACTTCCATTTCGACATATCCTTTGACCTCCAACATCCCTCATCAACTAACTCTCCTTCCTTTTGCCATTCTGCCTTTTCTTGTTCAGTGGCTGACTGCTGTATTTCCTTAATCTCGGCATACATGTTTTCCCATCTTTCAGCTTGGGATCGTAGTACATATACTTTACTCGTGAGTGCACTTGCAGTATCTCGTGCTACTTCGTCAGCGAAAGCATTTCCTTGTCCCACCTTGTCTGTAATTTTCTTTTGGGCACTACATTTGATAATGGCTACACTCTTTGGCAATGTCAAGGCAGTAAGGAGACTATTTACCAATTCACCATGCTGTATTTTAGAACCATGGGAGGTTAGGAATCCCCGTTCCTTCCAAAGCTTGCCAAAATTGTGTGCCACACCAAATGCATACTGGCTATCCATATAAATATTTACTGATAATCCCTGACTGAGTTCGCAAGCCCTCAAAAGCGCAATAAGTTCAGCTGCTTGGGCAGATTTTTGCAGAATACGGGCTGTTTCTACCACAGTTTGTAATGTGGTTATAGCATAAGATGCAGAAGTGGTGCCATCAGGTAATTTCAAGCAAGAACCATCCACCCATAATTCCCCTTCAGGATCTAACAAAGGTGTATCTTTAAGATCTATTCTTCCCTTAGTTTGTTCATCTGTTAGGAAAATACAGTCGTGTATCTCATGAGTTTGTTCGGCTGGCAAAGTTAACAATGTAGCTGGGTTCAATGTCAAACATCTCTTGAGTGTAATATGAGGTGCCAAAAGCGTAAGTTCGTATCCTGTGAGTCTAGCGCTAGTCAAGTGTTGTGTTTTAGTCTGGTTCAGAAGCGCATCTACGGAATGGGGTACCATAAGCTTGTTACTCAACACTATCCCCTCAGATTGTCGTATAGAGATGGCGGTGGCAGCAACCGCTCTAAGACAGCCTGGAAGTCCTCTGGCCACTGGGTCTAATACAGCCGAAAAGTAAGCACATGGACGATGTTTACTACCAATATGGTTGTGTCAAAACTGACAATGCACATCCTTCTCTCTCGTGTACATATAATCTGAAAGGCTTAGCATAGTCTGGAGTGCCTAACACTGGAGCAGAACAAAGGGATGCACGAAGCTGCTGATATGCTTCCTGATATTCAGATGTCCATGGTAGAGGAGAGGGAGTGTCTTTAGTAACAAGGGACAAAAGAGGTTTGATGATAAGTGAGAAGTTGGTGATCCACTGTCTACAGTAGGAAGTAATACCAATAAGTGCCCTGACTTCTTTTTGAGTACTAGGAATAGGAATTTGTAGAATAGTTTGAATCCTGTCTTTAGTCAGAGAGCGGCCTTTCTTAGACAAGAGGTGAACCAAATAAGTGACCTCAGACTGACAATATTGCAGCTTATTCTTAGAGACCTTGTGTACCTTAACAGCAAGATGATACAATAGGGAGAGAGTGACCTTTTTACAATGCTCAATTGTGTCTGCGGCTAGCAAAATGTCATCGACATATTGCACAAGTGTAACTCCTGGTGGCAAGAGGAGTTCATCCAACTGTCGTTTAAGTGCCTGACTGTAAATG
This sequence comes from Calotriton arnoldi, assembly GCA_963921515.1. NCBI lineage: Eukaryota > Metazoa > Chordata > Amphibia > Caudata > Salamandridae > Calotriton > Calotriton arnoldi. The sequence goes on from CAWUFW010000379.1 coordinate 3,786,746, forward strand.
CTAGGACTTTCTGTATACCCTTGTGGAGCCCTACAAAATCTAAATGAGCGGCCCCGTAATGAGAATCCAAATAGATATCTACTGTTTTCATGTATTGGAATAGAGAAAAAGCGTTTTTGAGGTCAATAACAGAAAACACAGTACCTGTAGGTGGGATTAATGTCAACAAAGTCGTAATATCAGAGACGACAGGATATTGAGGAATCACTATTTTGTTGACTTCCCTTAAGTCAATCACAAATCGGTAAATCTTGTCCCCTGTTCCATCGCCCCGTTTTAGGATGGGGAGAATGGGGCTATTGCATACATTAGAGGAAACTTCCTCAACAACTCCTGTACGTATCATGTCATCAATGATAGATATCAGTGTATCCTCACCTTCTTTTGATATTTTATATTGCGGGACTCTTGGTAAGGAAACATCCTCCCGAACCTGTATGTGTACTGGGGAAATGTCCATTCTTCCCACATCTGTGTCAGCAGTAGCCCAAACACATGAAGGGACAGAATCAAGATCCGAACATAAAGAGAAATTGTTTAGGTAATGTCCTTTTCCCAAAAATGACACTTACTCCAGATGGGGAACAATGTATAGTAGCATGGAAATATTTCAAAAGATCGAGTCCCATCAGATTGTCTGGAGCATGTGGGGGAAGTAAAAAGGGGGCTGTAGTAATGAAATTTTTAACCTGCAAAGGTAGTTTTTGGGACACAGGGCTAGGAGTTGGTGTTCCATCAAATCCTATTGATGTAATTACTTGTCCAGACAAGGGTGTGCCAGGGACCAGTTTCTGAGATATTGCACTACGTGTCGCCCCTGTATCCACTAAATATTTCTGATCCTGCCCAAGGATAGTGGCTGTTATATAGGGCCCTGACTGGTCTACAGGTATCTCAACTGGTCCTCCTTGTCCTACGCAAAATGTGTTCCCACAGTTTCCTCTGATTCCCAATCCTCCATAGAATATTGATTATTTTGTTGATCAAAATAATTTCCTGACCTATTTCTCTCTGGAGCTTGAACCTGCTGAGGCTGCTGTCGGGGAGCTGAAGTCCCCCGGCTACCATTCACTTGTCCCCTTCCTCTCCCACCAGCAGCTAAAACAGGACATTCTGAACGCCAATGTCCTTTCTCCTTACAATAAGCACATTGATCCAGCCCTAGTGGAGTCTGTCTATGCGGTGGCCCTACTGGAGGTGTTTGTCTGAAATTCTGACCATAATTTTGACCACGACCTCGACCTTGAGGTCCATAGGCCTGGACCATCATTACCTTAGTTTTTAATTTTCCTTCTTTCCGTTCTTGCTCAGTGATCACCTGATTCTGATAATACTGAGCCATATCTAATATAGCTTTCGGGGTTACTGAAGCCCATGTACTCTCAGAATTTTTTAAGCGAACCGATATCTCAGGAAGTAAATTTCCCACAAATCGATCTACAAATAAATGTGCACCCGTAGGTGTAGATGTATCTTGCCCACTAAAATCGTGGAACACTTCCTCAAAGCGAGTAAAGAAATCAGGGACGGCCTCTCCCTGTTTTTGTTTACAAGCAGTGAGAAGTGCCCAATCTATTTTCCTGGCCGGAACCATCTTTTTATGTAAGTAAGTATGTTACCAGGAAGATCCAGTATAAGCTGACTAGGTTTCTGACCAGGTTTCCTATCCCTGTCGGCTGCTATAATGGCCGTCCAGTCTCCTCCTAAATCAACAGCATGATCCTGTTTCCGGGTAAGTCGCCACATATCTGGTGGCAGGATCATACCAAAAACATATCAATATCTGCTAAGGTCATGACACAAGAATCAATGGCTGCCTGTACATCATCATAAAATCCTCTAGGATTTTTCCGTATGTCTGGTAAAGAGGCTTTTAAAGTGAGTACATCCGTCCTTTTCCAGGGCGTATATATCCAATTGTACAAAAAATGGGCTCTAGCATCATGACTATTAGGGTCATCATTATCTGCATTCCCTCTTCCAGGAATAAATTGTGGCGCGGCTTCCCTCATAGGTCTTATTCGAGGAGAGGAAGAGAGTTCATTACGATATCCAATTATCTTTGCTATGGCATTGTTAATTCTACTCACAGGGAAGGCTCCTATCTGACACTGTCGATTAATAGCTCTAACATCATCAGGGCCATTCTGTCCTGTATACATCTCCCATTGGACCATAAGTTGATGATTATTTATGAGACAAAGAAGCTCGCCCTCAGAAAAATCCTGTATCTGATCTATCATTTCTCCTACCTCCATTTCTAGATCACTCAACCAATTTAATACCATCAATCTTATCACATCCTGACATGATTGAGATACAGTAGAACGAAGAACTCGACGGGTCAAGACAGATGCAGAAAGTACGGGATCATCAGTCATTTCGGGTGCAGTAGCCTGGGATGGGGGCGCAGTGGCCTGGGATGGGGGGGTAGAGGATGTACCGGTACTGGTTGGAAAATAGAGAGCTGGACAACCACGGGCAAAAGAGGTGGAACCGGAGGTACAGGGGGAACGACATTTGGTGGTCCAGGGGGAAGAGGTGTTAAGGGTACATATGGGGGTAGGGGTCGTTCAGTCAATAATCCATCAATATCTGAATCCACATCCTCTTGGTGGACCTGAACTGCTACTCTAACTATATATTCCTTAGATATTAATAATCTATGCTCTCTATCTAAACATTCCCTTTTCTCCTGAACTTCCTTATCTTTCAATTCCTTATACTTCTGATACTCTGTCTTCCTTTCCTGTTTCCTTTGTACCTTCTCTGCCTTGAGCTGCAGCTCCTTTACTTCCTTCCTCCACATATGCAAACTGTCAAACATGGCTGGCCTAACTTTCTTTAAAAACAATCGTTTCTCTAAATACTTGAGTTTGTGAGGGTTCATTGTTCCCTCTAATGGCCATTGCAACTGGGGATCCCTTTTGTATATTTGTTCCACAATGCATTATACATGATGGGACAAATACCATATTTGATGTACATCTCAAAATTCGGCGTACCTTCTGGTGGCGCCGGCTAACTTGCTTCCAAAATGCTCTGCTTATCACAGCAGCAACAACAAAACTTCCAAAGAGTGCTAATCATAGGCATGTTATATAAGATATAAAAAAACTTATAAACAGAGAGAAATAAAAAAATATTCTCACATTACCTTTAAGAAAAAATGTTAGTCAAAACAAATAGCAAGTTCCAAAACAGATTCTAAATTCCAAGCAGATTCCGAACGGATACCAAACAAATGCCAAGGCAAATACAAAACAAATTCTAACCAAATGAACCGGTTCAATACAGATTTACCTTATGTGTAGTCTTTGACTCCCACCTGTCGATCCTCCCTGATCCCAAAATAAATGACCATCCGAAGGCCCCAGTCAAGGCCAGCAGCCGCCAGGAAGATCAGAGTCAGAGAGCTGAAAAATCACCTTGGACCATGAGCAACACTAGTCTCTTCAGGTGGGGCGCCCCTCAGCGAAGTTCGTCTTACCGACCCGATCTCCTCCCCTGGTCCGACTGCAAGCCCTTGATGGGGCCCCACGTTTGGGCACCAATTTGTGGAGGCAGATTATTGATAATCCACTGGTGCAGGGTCACCACTTCGTCCACGGGTTCTTAACAAGTAAGGAGGAATCGATACTGGAGCGAAGTACAAACCATAGGTTATTTAGCATTCATGAATGGGGCTCCATCCGACAAGCACCATAGAGATACTCAAGGAGAGAGCGCGCTGAACAATGGTCACATGGGTTTTTATAGCAAAAGGTCACAAACAAGGGACGCCCAGAGGTAAATAGAACTTTGGGAAAAACACACAAATGAGGTACCGGTAAGAATCGACAGCCTTGGTGCCTTGTGCAATTGACGCGTCCTGAAGCTGCACAACAAGATATGCTATCTGAGCAAACTTTACTTGAGGCTTTACCACTGTCTGGAAAACCCAGTGCAGACGCCAGCTGTTCTTTTGCGCTGACTCTGCATGTATACACAGCCTACAATGCCCCAATCTAGATTCTTTACTCATGTTTATACAGATGCAGTGTCAAGGATAGAGCCAGGCTGAAAGCAGGGCAGGGGTGAAAAATGGATGAGGCAAAGCTTAATCAAAAAACAAGAGAATCAGATTTTACATTTTAACAGTTCTATTTCGAATGAGATGGCGTCAAGGCCTAGTTAGCATAATCCAGGAAAGCACTTTAGCATGTCATACTGAATTTGTTTTAAACGCAATAGAATCACAGAAGTTTCCACATATAAAATTGAGTGCAGATCCACATTTTTCACAGTGTTAATAATGCACAATTTTACAAATGCACAAAAAACTCCCACACGTGACATGGATATGCAGGTTTATTGACGTCATAGAAGTCCCCAGAATTGCTAGAGAGAAATATACAGAGGATGAATTGCTGAGGGAGGAACTGGTAGAATCTATTAAAAAAAAAATATGCCTAGATGTAAAGCCCCAGGCACCGATGGCTGGACATCAGAATTTTATCAGATTTTGGTGGCACAAGTTGCCACTGGGTTTTGGACAGGGTTTACTGAGGCCAAGAGTGCAGGAATACTTCCACAATCCATGCAAGTGGCACTAATTACTATGGTGCCGAAACCAGGAAGGGAACCAATGGACCCCGGCTCTTACAGACCCCAGTGAAAGAGGGATGTGAAAGTACTGTCAAAAATCCTTGTGATGTGCCAACAATGGGTGGTTACACAACTGATTGTTGATGATCAGTGTGAGTTTATGCCAGGAAGGGGGGTACACATATGAATCTACGACGACTTTCCCATGTCCTGCACATGACCCAGAATGCAGAGATGGGAGACGCACTTGTAATTCTGGACATTGAAAAAACATGTGACACTCTAAATTGGGAACATTTATGGGTGGTGTTGATAAAAATATGGTTTGGACTATTTTTGCTAGTAGTGTGACCTGGCCGACCAGTGTTCTGTCTCCTCGGAGGCCACCCAGTTCGTCCAGGAGGTTCAGCAGTGCAGTCTTGGGGCGTTCTTCTTTATGTGTGCCTACCACATGTGATAGGGTGGATATGATGGTTTCTCAGTATCGAAAAATAATGGGGCAGGACTATACCACATGAAAGAAGTCTCTCTATGGGTCTTGACATCTGGCGCAAGCTAGGGAGGCACAGGCCTTCCACAGGCTGCAAGGCACCAAGGCACGCTTGGTGAAAGTATTTGAATTGTATAAGTTGAAGCCTCATCGATATTGCCAGCGTCCGCAGTTCCATGCAGGCCTCACGCCAGTCAGCCTCGTCAAATTCCCCCACCCACTCCTCCCATTACACCTTGAGTGGGGTCAACAGGTCTGGTGAGTGCGCCGTTAAGGTATTATAAATTTGGGAGAAACCCCCCACCCCAGAGAGCCTATGAGCAACCGTCCCTCCAGTGGGCTGTGATCGGGGATGTCTTCGAGGTCCTCCCTGCATGTGGAGTGCATGCCGGATTTGTAAGTATCAGAAGAACTGGACGGCAGGCATGCAGAATTCCTCGTGAAGGGCCTAAAAGTTTTTAATGTGAGTCCATCCCCATGTGTTTCCCAGGCACAAAATCCCGATGTTGTCCCATCATTGGAATCCCTCTAACCGCGCCACCTGCGCTAGTCACTTGCCCTCCCACAGGGGGTCTCTCGGGTGAGCCTACTGTCCCAGCCAGTCCAGCGCAAGGCCACTCTCCACACCCGGAGCACCACTTTGGTTGGTTCAGGGATGTTGTTCGGGATTGGTGCTCCATACAGAATGCCCAATATGACAAAGTCGACGAGGGCCAATTCTCCCCGGAATGTCGGATCGCCCCAACCCTGTGCATCCATTCATTAATGGTCAGGACCTGAGTGGCTATACCCAGCCCTCCTTCATATGTCGTGCAGACGCATTTACCCAAAGCAACCCGTGGGGGTCTACAAGCCAAATTAACTGTCTACCCATTGCTGCCAAAGAGGTGAACCAGGATGGTGGGATATGAAGTGGATAGTTCTGCAAGACATATAGGAAGTGGGGGAGTACCATCATCTTGAATAGGGCAATTCTATCCATGAGATTTAGAGGGAACCTATCCCAGCAAGCCATATCTGCTCTGGCCTTTTGCACTAATGGGCGTAAGTTGAGGCCCCAGGTAAGATTCGGTTCCCAGGAGACATAAATCCCCAGGTGTAGGAAACTAAGGCGCCATATGGGAATTCCGGGGCCCCAGTTCTCATTCTGGTAGTCCCCCCCAGATGGGGACCAGGAGAGATTTGTTCCAGTTGACCATCAGGCCAGAAGCCACCCTGAAGGTGTCTACGATATGAAGCAAGTGGGGGCCTGTCTTGGCCAGGCGCGCAAGCGATAGCACATCATCATCCACATATAGGGTTATCTGGTCCTCCATTGCCAAACCCTAGTCGAAGTCCCACACCTGTGCATCGCAACAGACCCAGACTGCCAACAATTTGATGGCCAGAATGAACAGAAGGGGTGACAAAGGGGGCATCCCTGTCTAGTCCTTCTCCGATTTGGAAAAGTGTGAGACAAAATACTATTTATATGTACTTGGGCTCATGGGGAGACGTAGAGGGCCCGTATGTAGGCTTAGAATTTGTTCCCGAGCCCCATTTTACAGAGTGTTTCATCAAGGAAAGCCCAGCACACTGAGTCGAAAGCTTTTTCAAAGTCTATCAACGTCGTAGCTTCTGATCCTCCAAGAGATTTGACTCGGGCAAGAGATAGGTGTACCCTCTGAATACAGTGCCACCTGCTCTGATGAGGGATGAACCTGCATTGGGCAGGATCGACAAGCTGGGGCAGCACCCGCAATAGGCTGTTGGCAAAGAGTTTAGCATAGTGTTTGACCTCGGTATTGATGAGGGAAATTGGCCTGTAAGAGGCGCAGTGGAGTGGGGGTCGGCCCGATTTTGGGCAGGACAACCAGGGTTGCCATGTCAATGTTCTTAGGGAAGTGGCTCGTTTCAAACGCTTCTGTGAATAGGTCAAGAATGGGAGCTAGGATCTTTGGGCGGAGTCGCCGGTAGTTTTCCACCGGGAATCCATCTGGACCCGGTGTCTTCCTGGGGTTAAGGTCTGACAGCCCCCCCCCCCTTCCTTGAATGTAGGCATATGCTCTAAGGTCACGCTTTCAACCACAGTCAGCCGAGGTAGCGGCAGCTTCGCAACCAGTGGCGCAGTGGATTTGCCACTCAGGCGTACATGTTCCGCGTAGAGCTGTTCATAGTGTTGGGCGAAGACTGTTGCAATCCCCCTTAGAGTCTACTACTAACTGTCCGCTCCTGTTCACCACACGAGGAGTCACTAGATTCGGCCTCCCTGGTAGCCAGCCAGTGTAGAAGTTTACTGGATTTGTCCCCCCACTCGTACACCCTTTGCACCGAAGCCTTCCATCATTTGAGGGTTTCCTCTAGGCTTAATTGCCACAGGGACGACCGGTCCACCTCCAACTGGCCGTCCATTAAGTCTGTGCAGTTCTTTGGGTCCTCCCTCTCACATGCTAGGATGGAGGCTTCCAAGTCAGTAATTTTAGTCACACGTTCCTGCTCCATTTCCCTGGCCCGGGTGATCTCCCTAATCGTGGTCTTGCACACCCACCACAGTGTCCCGGGAGAGTCCACAGTGCCCCTGTTGAGATCAAAAAACACTTTCGGTTCTTTGGCTAGGTGATCGGTAAAGTGTTTGTCAGTAAGAGCCAGGCGTTGAGTCGCCACATCGGGCGTTCCCAGCAGCTGGGTGTCCCAAAGTGGAGTGTCACCGGAGTGTGGTCTGAGATCCCACAGTGAAGGATTTGTGACCCCATAGTATGGAGGAGATCAGAGGCAGGGAGGAACAGCTAATCTATGCGGGGCATGAGCCATGTGCCACTGAGGCATGTGTGTATTTGCGGTTGTCAGTATTCCATTTTCACCAAGCGTCACTGAGCCCCATTCCACTCACCAGTCCGCTAACCCCCTCCCCTGTCTCAGGGGACCCCCAGGTGCCCTACACTAGTCCCGGTCAGCCAAGATGCCATTGAAGGCACCTCCTGTGACCATCAACACCGGCGGCAGGGCACTGAGTAGTTCCCGGAGGGTCCGCAACACGGATTGCTGTGTGGCTGGGGGGACATAAACGCATGACAAATTATAAGGGGTGCCCTCCATGGAGCCCTCTAGGATGATGTGTCTACCCTGGGTATCCCTCGTGACCTTTGTCACTGCCAGAGGCAGAGTTTTGCGCAAATGTATGGCCACCCCCTGTTACCCTCTGGCGTAACCTGCGTAGAAAGCCCTGTCAGACCCCTTGCGGGCCAGGAACTGACAATTCTGACCCTGCAAATGCGTCTCCGGGAGCATCAGTATGGATGGACACTGCCGCTGGGTGAATTGAAGCACAGCACTCTCTTAATCCGGCTCAGGAGGCCGTTCACGTTCCATGTCATGATCGACAAGGGCCCCATAGATGTGAGTGTGGAAGATCAAACTGCTTTCCGTGACAGCTAGGGTCACTGCAAGAGGCCGGTGGGTGCAGCTGCATATTATTCAAAAGGTGCATGTATGGACCTTTCTGTATACTTGAGTTTGTTGGGCAACAATATTGAGTGAACCACCAAGAAAAATCAAAACGTAAAACATAACCCTCGCCACCAGCTCCCCACACCCTATACTTCCCTCTTCAAAGAAGCATTGGTCACCCAAGCCCAACTAGAACATTGAATTAACTTGGGAACAGTTTATACAGGTGGGCAAGGCATGTTTCCCTTTCGGTGGACCAGTCTGGAAGTTGTTAAACAAGGATACAGTGATGCTGGCATATTCAAAAGAAAGGAGGGGGAGTATCTGATCCCGGTTGATCATACCCCCCTATATGTCAGTCCTCTTCCGCCTCGGTGGGTCATCCTGAGCTGTCCCTCAACTCGGGCTAGGGCCTCTCACCACTCGCAGGTCAGCCATTGGGCCCGTGTTCTCATTCGGATTCCATGGAGGCTTCCGCGTCTGAGCGGCCTCCTTGCCTAAGTCGTGATAGCTCCCGGTGCCGCTTCTCCTTGATCCCATCAGACAACACTCCACTGTTCCATGAGTGGCAATCAAGCGCCATTGTGGGGGCTTGTTCACCGTCAAGCGCCGTTGTTCAGTCAGCCAGGCCTCCTCCAGGGAGTCAAAGTACAGGCTTTTGAAGTTGTGAAGGATGCGTAATCTGGCAGGGTAAAGGAGCATGTACTGCAAGTTCATGGGTCGTAGCTTCTGTTTCACCTAGTCGTAGGATTTCCATTGCATTTGAACCATGCGGGTATAGTCAGGGAAAATCATTATACAGTGGGATTGAAACGTTAGTTGCGGTCCCTATAATTCAGAAATCGGGCATTCAGCGAGCAGGGTGGAGCCCCCGAGGGGAGCTTCTGAGCCAGCGACCTGTGTGCCCGCTCAAGGATGAAACAGGGGGAGAGACACTCCACTTCCATCCACAAGCGTAGCCATTGCTCTAAGAATAATTCCGGGGATGCTCCTTTGGGGAACCCAACAAAATGGAGGTTATTGCGACAAGCCTTGTTTTCGGCATCCTCCATGTGTTCCTGCAATATTTTAGTGTTGAGGGACTAGTAACCTCTGAGGTGATGCCATTTACAGTATCTTCCAGTTTTAAGATCCTGCCCTCTGCCTCAGTTACCTGGTCCACCGACTGGCAGAGGTTCTGGTGGCGCAGACGTTGCGCCTGCGCCACCACCCCAATTTTTGTCTATAGGGCAAGCTTTGGAGTCCTGAATGGCTTGCAGGACAATCACTGTGTTCTCTCCAGCAGGCGGGGTTGCGGCATCTCGGTCACCAAAGGGGGTTCCCCTCGTTCCCCAAGTTGGTGCAGTGCATTTATCTATCTTGGGTGGGCCTGTGGGCTCCTGTTGTGCCCCATGTCATTGATGATGTTGCTTTTTCCAGCCTCGGAGCGCGTGGCTGAGCAATTGGCGAAGGTAGCCCCCAGTTCGGTTATCCAGCAGGGGTCGTCACCAGCCTCCAAGGGAGCGGAAAGATAGGGGGGGTTCCTTGGCCCGCTTGCTCCAGGGCTCCTGGTCAGCTTGAGCAGATGGGCTCCAACCCCCAGCGTATTTCCGCAGCGCTGGTGGTTCCTCAGGTGTGGCCCTCTGGTCCTGGGTCACTTTCCGGGGCAGATTGCTTAAGGGGTAAAGGAGGGGGACACAGTCAGTACTCTATCTTCCTGGCCTGAGCCTCTGGTAGTATGCTCCTCCAAGCAGTGCGGGTGTGTCGAAGGGATCGGAGTGCCCATCCGAGGTAGCAGAGATTCTTCTGGGGCCTTCTCCCCCAGTGCTGCAGCTGCGCCTACACACCTGTATATCCCCGTAGGTTTCAGTGTCCCCGCAACCACCCAGGGAAGCCAAGGCCGACCCCTCACATGGATGGGCCCTAGACTACACAGGACCTGTTGGTCTGTCTGACCCTAGACAAAGTCCTCAGCTAGGCCTACCTGGTGTTACTTCGTGCTGTGGGCTTCCTGTTCCGGGTCCCCTCGTCAGAGCCCCAGCACCACCGTGGCCAGCAACCGCAAGGATCCACAGCACCACCTCAGGTGCTTGATCGGTCAAGCTCTTTGGGCCCCCCACTGTTCTGGTGCCGCCATCCGGGGCCAAGCACCCACCCAATAGGTGCTGCAGACCCGGTCCGGGTCGTCGACCGGCCATCAAGCCAGACAGAGGAGGTCAGGATCCACGCCTGTCAGATGAACACGACCCCGGCAGCCACGGATGCAAACGCGGGCTGGGGCAACTCGGCAGGCCTGGCCTGCCATTTTGAATAGTTACACAGGTCGGTGCCATAAATGATCTCTAGTGCACCAGCAGCTCTGATCCTTCTGGCCCACCCAGGCTCACACCCGCAGTTGAGGAGCTTCAGGGGGTCCGCACCAGCTTGGTGAGGCACGCCAGCACCCATTAGGACCAGTCTCTGGCAGTTCTCGTGCAGGAGCTTCCAAAGTTGGGCCCGCCATCTTGCTTTTTGTAGTATTTTACTACAAATTTCACAACAAGGGCAATATTCTCAGTGAAATTTCTCTTTGAATTTGTGGGTGACAGACTCCATTCTTGAGGCAGAATGCGTTTCCTGGCGGCTGGAGATCACAAACAGGAACAGTAAAAAGCACAACCTATGATATGGTCAGAATTAATGTGGCTGGAAGTGAATTGGTGCCAGTAGTGAGCGAATTGGGTTATTTGTATGTTATTATCCCATTCCCTTCCATGTGGAGGTCTCCGCCAACCATGTGGAAAGTAAAAAATATAGGTATAAAGTTACTATTAGTAACTTTACATTCCTAAATTACATTGTAGCAGACCTCACTCCATAAACTGACTGGGTGGAGGTGTGTAAGTCTGCACCTAGAAATAACTTGACACTCTAAATAGCAAAAAGTAGTAAAGTTACTCCTGTGTGTGTGTAGAAACCCATTTATGTCTCAGTAAATCTACATGTGTGGATTTATCTTTGTAAATAGGCTCCAGAATTCCGATCCAGAATGGAAAGAAAACTACTGTCCTGACAAGTCTTCCCTTCGTTGCCATAATTATGGAATACTCAGTTTTCCTCAAGAGAATCTCCATTAATAGTCATAAGCAGCAAACAATCCCGTCCATTAAGAACATTTATAAAATAAGGACCTCGGTTTTGAAGCAAAATTGGCCACATTTTATTTTTCTTGAAAACAGCCAAACCTTAATGAAGAAAGTTACTAATAAAGAAGTAATGGCCAGGAAAACCTTTCCACAAACATTGTATTAAAGGAAAACAACCCTACCTGCTGAGGTCATCAAAGCCTCAAATCCTCAGCAGACATCACATCATTATCATCTTACACTCTAAATTCTCAAATGGACCTACAGGTCAATAAAGCCAAGTCCACATACACTAAAGTTCCAGCTGTCCAATATCTGGGCACTCTGCTAAAGACCCAAATGTCAAGGGTGTACCCTTCAGAAGAAAAACTTACATCTATCACTCTGAAATTTCACTCTCTTTAAAAAGCATCGCGCCCATCAGCATGTCAGACCTCATACCATCAATGTTTGATGGTATAATGTTTCTATTTCCTTATGCTCATCTTCAAATGAGATCTCTCAAGAAATTCTTAGTAGATAATTGGTGCACGCCCTTTAAGAGCGAGGAAAACAGATTTGCCCTATTTTAAGCAAGAGAATTTGGTGAAAAAGGTTCCATTCCATCAGGATATTCCAAAATAGACACTTGTCATGGATGCCTCACTAACAGGAAGGAGGGTACACATGAATGTACATGGTAGAATCAAGTGGCCTGATCACAAGTGCAACTCTCAGCCATCCACTTAGCTATCAAGTCCTTTCTATGATAGTTCAGACAAGCACAAACAAATAAGGAACAAGGGGCCTGATTCACAGAACTAACTTACGTCAAAAACGTAAAGTTAGTACTTTTTGGTATTCACAGAATACACTTACTCATTTTGGTATTCACAGAATGAACTTACTCATTTCGGTATTCACAGAAGCTAGTAGTCCTAACTTTAGGACTCCTAAATACCTTCTGTGAATACCGAAAGTCTTAGTGTTAGGATTTTCTCAGTTTAGGAGCAGTAAAGCTAGGACTCCTAACTTTACTACTCCTAAACTGATAAAAATCCTAACTATAAGACTTTCGGTATTCACAGAAGGCATTTAGGAGTCCTAAAGTTAGGAGTCCTAACTTTACTACTCCTAAACTGAGAAAATCCTAACTTTAAGACTTTCGGTATTCACAGAAGGCATTTAGAGTCCTAAAGTTAGGACTACTAACTTCTGTGAATACCGAAATGAGTAAGTTCATTCTGTGAATACCAAAATGAGTAAGTGTATTCTGTGAATACTAAAAGTACTAACTTTACGTTTTTGACGTAAGTTAGTTCTGTGAATCAGGCCCAAGGTTCAGAGTACTAGCTAAACAGGCATGGATATTTAGAATGGGCCAATAGCCAGGTATATGTAAATCGTGGCAGTTCATCTCCAAGGTGCAGAACATGAAGGCAGACTCCCTCAGCACGAGAACAACAAATCAATACTAAATGATGTAGTCTGGGTTGAGACAGAAAGGTTCCCTGCATGTTGACTGATGTACACTCCCACCCAGAATGCCCCAACTATATGAACATCTGGATCCCTGGTACAGATTTTTGGTCATTGACAAACTTGGGTCATGCATGTGTGCCATGGCCAAGGCCTGCCTCACAGTAACACTTAGACTGGGAGGGCGGGGGCATCAAGAACCCTAAAAAAAGTAGAGCATGGTGGTGGTGTTCAGAAGACTTAGTAATGTGAACAGTCCTTTTTAGGTCGAGCCTAGAGCCAGCGCGCATGCGCTGCTCTGCGAAGCTTATTGTAAAGGAGTAGGTGAATAGAAGCCCCTCCCACTCTCCGCCCATATTTGCGATTGGCTTGTGTTATTGTCTGTCCTAAATTCTGGCTTCTGATTCGTCGATAGGCTTGTTAGTACCGCCTCTTCTTCATTTGTCACCTCCCATGGCGACTGGCCCCTTAACAAGTACTGTGCAACACTCGAAGTAATTTAGACTGTGAGCACTATTTTCGTTAATGAGGTTCTCCTACAGCAGGCACGACGTGCTTTGGTGCCTTCTCCCCCCTCCTTCCCTCCCTCCTGTTGTCCTTGCCTTCAAAATCCCCCCCGCCCGCCCTCCCTCCCCGTTGTCCATGCCTTCTGCTTTGCCTTAGTATTTTGAATGTCACTGTTTCCCAATGGCTAACAGTGGACGACTTTAAGATTCGTTCACTGTACAACCGTTTTCAGAGTTGGTTGTCGGATCGGCAGACAGGCTGAAGTCTGCTTTATAGATTACATTTTTGGGTTCTGGCGGGGGTTAGGGAGAGTGTGTGTAGTATCGGCTTCCCAGCTTATTCACTGCTGTCATCATTTGGAATGTGATTATTCATGTGACATATTAGAATGTTGGGTTCTGAGCTTGTCAGTTAGGAGCCTGGGACTGAGCTGAAAGGTGACAGCTCCTGGTGGGGTCTTTATCTTATTATCATCTTAATATTTATGAATTACCACCTTGTACCATCTTACTCAATAAATACCTATTCTTACAAGAACCTACGTGGACCTGATCTTCATTTACATCACTACAGATTTGGCGACGATTTGGGCACTTGTGCTTACTACTCCAATGGACTTTTGAACTTCAAGGTAAAGAATTTTCTTTGATTATTCTACGTATTCTTAAGCATACTGGCACGCTACAACGCTAAAGAAATCCCACCAGTGACCATTCCACTCCTGGTCGTCCTCTTCTTGACCTGCCAGTCCCTGCTATACTTTCTGCTATTTAAGTACTATTCTTCAATCAACAGCAGCAATTGATTTCTATGCCTATAGTGACTTGCCTCTTACATTCTGCTGCCTGTCTACTCTAATTGGCTCCACATTATCAAATTGACTTTTCTTTCGTATCCGCACGTTGTAAGGTGCTTTATCTGAGCCTTTGATAACATTGACGGCAGTAACTTGAAAAAAAGAAAAGAACTTACTTCCTTTTGCAGTTCTGACTCTTTTAATTATCCCTACTCCTGTTCTTCAATTTAAATACAAATTAACATATAAGGTCCTTTACCATTATCATGGCAGTTATTGTTATTGTCGTTAGGAAGGCGACATTTGAATGTGTCACGAGCCTCCACCTCGCGCTTTCGCATAACGCGCGCAGCTTTTCCTGCTTCATCTGTGACGTGTACCTGTTTGCCTTCTTCCATGTTTTAATGCACGGTGACGCCGGGAGCCACCCGGCGCGGCGTCACCAGTGCGTGCCACCATTTTGGAGCCACGATTTCTCTGGACGTTCACCATTCAGCCCTGCTTTTGCCAACCACGTTTGCTTTCGCCAACCACGTTTGTTTGCTATGCGGGACAATAAAGTTATTTCAACTTCGTTTTCATGCTGCCTCAAGACGTTTCTAGTACCCATATTTTTCAAGGTCTTCGGAATACCAGATTTCTATGCCTCTTCATCAATTTCGATGTTTTCTTCTACTACATGGTTTACTTGAAGGTCTTCGACATTCCTGATTTTCCTATTCTTCACAGGTACTGTGTTATTTCTCTTCAAGTTTCATTTTAACGAAAACTACAATGCCACGCATTTCATCTTGCATTCGGTGACATGCACACCATTTATTTATATTACGGCAAGTTCAGTATTTTATAAAGTTACAGCGCCATGTCCCTACTACAAGTTCATTGATAAATGTAATTCTGCTGTGTTTTTGACTGCGAATCACCTGCGCTGATTCGCACAGCCTTTTCATCCTTTAATTCTTCTCAAAGCACATTGACAACGGTGACAACTTTATTTATTTTATTGTTTTCTTCTAACAATTGACAACGGTGACCACTTTACTTGTTTTAGTTTATTGTTTTCTACTATCAATTATCACATATTAGGTGAGAATTCACTCACCAGTTTCTGTTTCAAGTATATTTGCTGTACGGTACGCTGTGATTTGAACTAATGTTTATGGTGTGCACTATATGTTATGCCTTTTATAATTTTATATGCAATATGATTTTTGGGTTGCAGCAGGTATAATTACCAGTTCTTTAATTACGTTACTTTTTCATGGTATTATTGCTTGATTATAATTTTCTTTATGATTCAATGCTCATTATATTTCCTTTTATGATTCAATACCATTTATATAATTGCTATATGCATTAGGTATAAATATGTACCAGTTCTTTACTTATGCTTAATTTTAATGATAAATTCTTCGCTTTTATTTCATTTTTTATGATGCATCACACAGTTCTGTTATTGAACTTACTTAATGAATTAATTAATATTCGTGCATTCTACATGAGTGGACGTTCTTAGTCTACATTTACCGGTTTCAAATGTTAAATGCTGACGTCAACCTTTATGGTTCAGTACTGTTTACTTATTCTTCATGAGCTCTATTATTGGTAATGTTTTTACTTTTGCGCAAAAGTTTTATTCTTCTAAACATTTTCTTATGCGTAGACGTACGCTACATGAAATTTAGTTTTAAATGTTCTGTGCATTTAACGCTTTTCTGTGATTATTATGCCAGATTCTCACAGCCTTTTTTTTTTTAAAAGGTTTCATTCAGAATTAATTATTCTTACTGGCAACTGAGGTTCTCCTCTGGTCGTGCTCCTGTTAGGTGTTAATTTTCACCTTTCTGTTTAATATTTCTGGAGTTACTAATTGTTTTCTCATGTGGAGCACTTCCTTTGTTCTTATATATTCTTTATGTGGTTCTACCTTTCACCTCTTCGTTTGTTGGTTCACAATTTCTCCAGTCTGGCCAATTGGTGTATTTTGCGATACTTTCAACGTTTGTGTTCGGTGTCCACCTTCCGCTTATCTCTTTCTCTTTGTCCTTTAAAGAGAGGATGTGTTCTCTTTCTTATTTTCCTTCTTCTCTTCTCCTTGCTTTACTTCCTTTTGTTATCTCTACTCCTTGCTTTGCTTCCTTTTGTCTTTTGACTTATTCTTTCCTTTTATTCACCTTTCTTTACTATTTCGCTTGACTCTTTTCTTCTTTCATATGTTCATTGTTATTACTTGTAATTGTTTGGTTCACATCTAAGCTTTAGTTGCAATTGCAAAATGTATAAAAGGGGAAGATGTGTAGTGTTGGCTTTCCAGCTTATTCACTGCTGTCATCATTTGGAATTCCTTTATTTCTTCTCTTGACTCTTCTCATTTTAAATCTTTCTTCATTTATCACCTCTTGTGTTCAACTGTTCCTATATTTATGTTCTCCTTTCTTCATATTATTACTTACCCCTTTTTTCTACTTTTCTTTCTTATGTTCATTGTTATTATTTGTAATTGCCTTGTTCACATCTAGTTTTAGTTGCAATTGCAAAATGTATAAAAGGGAAGATGTGTAGTATCGGCTTCCCAGCTTATTCACTGCTGTCATCATTTGGAATGTGATTATTCATGATGACATATTAGACTGTTGGGTTCTGAGCTTGTCAGTTAGGAGCCTGGGACTGAGCTGAAAGGTGACAGCTCCTGGTGGGGTCTTTATCTTATTATCATCTTAATATTTATGAATTACCACCTTGTACCATCTTACTCAATAAATACCTATTCTTACAAGAACCTACGTGGACCTGATCTTCATTTACATCACTACAGTGCCGCTGAGGTAGACCCATTTGAGTTGAAGGTTGCAGTCTCCGCTGGAATACTGCTCATGCGCCAAGATAAACTGTTTTTGTTTTCATTACTTGCGGGTAAGGCCCTGTCTCTAGGACCCCATGCTTCCTGTGGCTCTGTGGTGTG
This sequence comes from Calotriton arnoldi, assembly GCA_963921515.1. Classification (NCBI taxonomy): domain Eukaryota; kingdom Metazoa; phylum Chordata; class Amphibia; order Caudata; family Salamandridae; genus Calotriton; species Calotriton arnoldi. Next base: position 3,804,076 of record CAWUFW010000379.1, read on the forward strand.
ATGGCTGGTGAGATGGACCAGGACTCGTAACCCCGAGGTGCCCCCTTGCCAGAAGAGTCTGGGGCGCGGGTGGAGGGGGATACTGTCTTTACAGACACGCCCTCGGACCCTCGCATACATCTTGCGTTTGTATACAAATCTTGACGTCTTTTCGTGTGAGCTGAAGGCTAGGGGAGCTTGTTTGGCTTCAACCAGCCGCACTGCTATGCCCCCTTATCTTGTTAGGGCCAAGTGCTGTCTCTGGTGCCCCGAGCAGAGCCAGTCCGTGTCACCAGAGCAACCTATTGTGCCAACCTCTCCCCCCACAGTGCCAACCTCTCTCCCCACAGCGCCCTCCCTCTGAAACAGGAGTGATGCGGTTTCGACCCTTGGCACAGTCTACCAGCCCGTATTCACCTCTCTGCGATTCGACATTATTTGGTGCGGCTGCTGAGAAACCAGAAATCTTTGCATGGGCTGCCGGTTCAGAGCGTCTCTCGTTTATGATGGATTGAACGGGAAAACAAAATGGCCAAGGAGCTGGTATCGTTCTAAAAAACCGTATACGCCCATAACCTTTGGTTTACATTGAAGGAAAGCATCTTGGTCTAGAACAAAATGCGATTCCATGGTTATTTAAAATTCATGTATTCTTTAACATGTTCATGGCCTTTTTGTTCCATACAGTTAGCCAACTCATGTGTCTGGTTGACCTTGGGGCCGTTTAAGGCAGATTTTAATCAGACTACATGTTTTAATACCATCGTCCACAATGAAAGGTCTGTCAGTGTGTAAGAAATGTTTTCAAAGATGCTGGTCTGTGGTCAGTGCTGCGCAGATGTCTACAGAGGTTAAGATGGAAGAGTCCTAGAAGCATGCAGTTGGTTGGGTGAATGCATTCGGCCACCCGTCTGACTGATGGCCAACTACCTTAGTCTTCGAGGTGGTCACTTAGAGAAGGACATTGGAGAGAAGGAGATGTGTCACACTTCAAAATGTCTGCAGCATTTCCGAAGCAGGTGGGATCGGAGGCTGTAGGAGTGGAGCAATCTAGTGGACAGTGGTACGGATTTACTCATCTAGGGTACATTCTCTGAGAAGGATATATTCTTAAATTGAGTCATATGTAGGCTCCCCATGCTGGTGCCCGCAGAGGTGGTCGGTCTCTGCAAAGATATTTGTGTAACGACATGTTTGTTGGAAGGCAGCTTTATTAATTCATGATGCCTCTGTTGGGAGCCATTTTAAGGAGGAAAGGACTGGTGTGATACGGTCTTAATTTGCAGGAGTTTGAAATATGGGTGGTTGCAGATGCAAGCATACGAGCTGCAGGCTGCTCGTCACAAGTTGTGAGAAGTGCATTGCTATAGTCGAGGTGACAAGTGACCGCACTGCACGTCTACGTCCTTGTTCTCGTGATTGACCTGCGTAACTCCACCACTGCCTCATGGGATTGATAATTTCATGAGGTCTGACTATTGTGCACATTAGCAAAGTGTGTGCATTTATAGGACACACAAAGTCCCACTTTTGCATGTGAACTAGGCAGGATGGCAGCTGTTTGTGAACACGTCCTGTTGCTGGCTCTGTGAGAACGAACATTAAAAATTTGTTGAAAGCACTTGGATCTCAGGTGCTAAGAAGGCGTTGGCACTGAGGCTTGATACTGCAGCGCTAAAAGGAGGCTGCCAATGCAATAGTGCTGCAGAAGAGTGATGAAGTGGCTTCATATTGCAGCAGTGCTAGTGTGTGTGAGCAGGTGTTTACGCTTTTACGCCATTGCATCACACTCCTTTACAGCACTGCCACGTAGGGCCACTGAGCTAACCTGCTTTGCGCTCTGCAATACCAGCCTACCATATTAAGCTAATACTGCATCAAATTCCTTTGCGCTGCTGAAATTTCAAAACCCACATTTAACTTGTTAGTAGAGTTGGAACATCAGGCTGCAGCAGTCAGTGGCTGTCCTCAGAGCCCAAAGCATAAAATAAAACAAATTCCCTTTTCTCCTTGATAGAGAAGAAAGAACACACGTTGTAGAATAATACTACCTAAATGGATCATGTACTATGGGCACCTGGTATGAGATCTCTTAGACAGACTAGGTATTGAATCCAACCTACCACATTTGAAATAAGGAACAGAATGTATAAATTTATAAAATACTATTTAACATTAAACAGTACTTATTTGTGAACAAGAAAATGTAAATGAAACCGACTATGTAGTGTAAATATTATAAAAACATTTTATTATTAAAAAGTCTTTTAGTTAAAAACTTAATTGTCATGTATTTACAAACATAACAGAATCATAAAGAGACAATTTTTACATAGAAGCATTAATATATCAATACATAACAACAAATTAAAATTCATGAACCAATTTATCAAGGGTTCTGGGAACACTGTTGACGCGGCGTTTCGGTGACACTTCACCTTCTTCAGGACAAACAGATTTTTCAAAAAAGTTATCTAAATAGATAAAAACATCAAAATGAGACACTACATACATAGTCGGTGTTTGTTGCATGTAATACGCAACTAATAATACACAAATAGTACTAATGTCTGTGTCGCAAACATGCCAATCTAGGTATCCCAACAATGTGCTTATATTACATGATCACCAAAGATATACCTAACTGATATCTAAAATGGAGATAAGCAAAGGATAAAAACATACCTAATAATACAAATGGAGACACAACGTCTTGTTATCTCCTGTTTTCAATCGTCAAGGTCCCAAAGCAAGGGACCAATTCAACCCTGAAGGTTGAATTGTATACAAAACCTACTGACCGAAACACGATGTTGCATTACAGAAGTAACCATCCGTTGAGTCAAAAAGACAACATCCTATACGGTCAATTCCTCAGGGTACGACGTAATTGTACCAACATGAGAGATTTCGAATTTCATGCTAAAAAATTGTTTACAAAGTTTAACAGTAGAGGGTATCCGAGAAAATTGATTAAAAGAGCATATAAAAGAGCAAAATACTTCAATAGGGACTCTTTTTTTGATGCCAAGAATAAAACAACAGATATAAATAAACAACCCATTGCCTTTGTAACTAATTTTAGCAATATCAGCAATAAGATAAAAAATGTGATCAATAGAAACTGGAATCTTCTTAATACAAAGAATAGTGTAAGCTTACAGAAACCGGTTTTCTCCTATAGAAGAAACCGCACCATTAGAAATTGTTTAGTACATACGCATAGACCTAATAATGAAAGCAAACAACTAAGGGGTCGATTCCGATCTCGGTCGGAAGGCCTCCGAATCGGATTCGGCTTTACCGGATCCGAGTCGGAGGCCTCTTTCCGACCGATTCGCGGCATGCGTCCGGGCGAGCGAGTACGATGCGAGCGTACGTGAAATCGCCGACCTACTTTGTTCGCGGGTCCGAACCGCTCCGACCGACTCGCACGGACACGACTCGCACCGCGCAATGGAGACGTTCCCCGACCGAGCCAGTACGATGCGCGCGTCGAGCAGTCCGACCGACTCGCGCCGTCCGGCTCCAAAGAGCAGTCGGAGCCGGACTTCGGGGGTCTGTGTCGGACCCCCCTGCATGCGTAGCCGCGCGAGTTGCACACAGGGGGGACCCATGGGTCCCCCCTACATCGTACATGTACGGCGCGACCCGCATCGACGCGAACCCGCTGTAGGGGCGCCCTTGTTTGCGCCATACCCATTGAGTCAATGGGAGCCCGTGTACGCGTTGTACGACCGGCTCCCATTGACTTCAATGGGAGTCCGACCGAATCGAGTCCGATAGCATACGTACGCATCGTACTCGTTCGGTCGGGCTGCTAGGGTCCGATTCGGTCGGAAATCTCTCCGGGTCCGGCTCGGTCGGAGAGATTTCCTGCCCGAATCGGAATCGGCCCCTTAGTATTACTGATGGCATCCCCCTAAGAGGGAATTTTCCATGTAGTTCATGCAATAACTGCAGTAGCATTATAAAAGGATCTGATAGAATACACAATGGCATTACACATGCTATTAAGAACCTGATAAACTGTAGAACAAAAAACGTTATTTACTTAATACTGTGCCCATGCAAAAAGGGATACATAGGAGAGACATCACGAGAGATTAGAACAAGACTAAACGAACATAAATCTGCAATAAGGACCAAAAAGAAGAATGCTCCACTTGTAGACCACTGGTTGGAGAAAAATCATAAAATCAATGACCTACAATGGTGCATTGTGGAAGTAATTCAGGCAAACATACGTGGCGGAGATATAGACATAAAACGGAAAAGGAGAGAACAATTCTTTATGTCTAAATTTAATACGTTTAAAAATGGCTTGAATAGCAAAGAGGAATGGGAATGGTTGATTTAACCACTCTCTATCCTCTCTGCCATTTGGTAATGAATGCCGTTTCATTATTTACATTTAACAAGCACTGTAAATAACAAGCATTCCATACTAATATTTCGGGAATTGTGTAGGATTTATAATTCAAATTGTTTAGGATTGTTTCTGGCACTCTATGGGCATTGACTTGTATCCATTCCAATATGGCCACCTCTTTTTCTGATAGTAATGGTGATATTAATTTTTTCACAAACGTACGTGCAAGTCCCTTTTAAACACTTTTTCGTTTGGCCAATGTGATTGAGCATTTATTGTTAATAATAGTGGGATTTTCAACCCCACTTGCCTCAATAGTACGTCATGTAATGTATCACCCATATGTTTGCTATTGGATTATCCCTTCAAATATGGCCGCCTTGTTTTTTGGCCGATTCTAGCATACCTAACGACCTTTCATGACGTAACTTCCTGTTTAGGCGCCATAAAAGTAGGACTCCCGACAAGCATTCCGTTTATGCATATCCGAAAACAGAGCATGTGGTGATGATTATGCATCATTTTAAAGGTAAGCGGAAGGGAATATCTCAAATTTGACTCTGCTCATCCCACATATTTAATTGTTTATAAAAAACAGGCCTGTAATTTCGTTTAGTAGTGTTTTAAACTTTGAGTTAAAATCTTATAGCAGCTTTTTTCTAAGACTGGCTACATTACAAGTAGCAACTAATAAATATTGTGCAGTTCAGCACCATAATACCGAAAACAACACAATGTAAGTTTTCCTATGGTCCTTATAACTATTGAGACCTTCGCATAACTCATGCGACCTCGTGATATTGTGTTTAAATTGAAACAATGGAGTTAACAAGGCACAGCGTAACATAAAATTAACAGCCTGCGAGTTGAAATAGAAACGGATGCGACTAATTTTAAAACGCTCCGATATTATAAAATGATAACCACAAGCTGTTGAGTTGAGAGCATCAGTATACTTAATAACAATGAATAGATGTAATAAGAAATATCTCTAACTATAAATGTTGACATTATGTTGCAGTCCATAATATCGTGCACTAGCCCCAACTGACTAAGGCAGCGTCGTACACTGCAAATTGAAAAAGCAGGATACATACAGGCAACACCGTCCGGGTTGCCAGGTAAGATACGGGGTGCAAGTATGGGGCATGTTTGAATGACGCTCCGCCACCTGTTGCCCAGTAATATACATTTTGAAATATTTTTGATTAAAATTTGGCTCCGAGGTTCACCATTCCAGTATAAATTTGGTTAAGGGCAACCATAAAGCTTTTCAGCTTAAGCAAATATATATATATATTAATATAACGTTTTTCGGCTGAAGTCCGCCTTTTTCTAAACCCCCATTGTGAATTAAAAAGAGACAAGAAGGAGGAGAGCCATTGTAATGGATGCTTCATTTTTTTGTATTATAGACCCTTTTTAATAGTGAAAATTTGAAGTGCAACACATGGACCACATCCTTGAGATCAAGCTAAATTAAAAACGAGCGATATAGGTGGGTTCCTCTGATGATTTTCGTAAAATGGAGTTAGTGTTAAACCTCCTAGATTTATTCATTGTACGAATACTTTTTCTTTTAACAGTATTTTATGCAAAATATCTGGTCACTTGCTTTGGGACCTTGACGATTGAAAACAGGAGATAACAAGACGTTGTGTCTCCATTTGTATTATTAGGTATGTTTTTATCCTTTGCTTATCTCCATTTTAGATATCAGTTAGGTATATCTTTAGTGATCATGTAATATAAGCACATTGTTGGGATATATAGATCGGCATGTTTGCGACACAGACATTAGTACTATTTGAGAATTATTAGTTGCATATTACATGCAACAAACACTGACTATGTATGTAGGGTCTCATTTTGATGTTTTTATCTATTTAGATAACTTTTTGAAAAATCTGTTTGTCCTGAAGAAGGTGAAGTGTCACCGAAACGCCGCGTCGACAGTGTTCCCAGAACCCTTGATAAATTGGTTCATGAATTTTAATTTGTTGTTATGTATTGATATATTAATGCTTCAATGTAAAAATTGTCTCTTTATGATTCTGTTATATGTTTGTAAATACATGACAATTACGTTTTTAACTAAAAGACTTTTTAATAATAAAATGTTTTTATAATATTTACACTACACAGTCAGTTTCATTTACATTTTCTTGTTCACAAATAAGTACTGTTTAATGTTACATAGTATTTTATAAATTTATACATTCTGTTCCTTATTTCAAATGTGGTAGGTTGGATTCAATACCTAGTCTGTCTAAGAGATCTCATACAAGGTGCCCATAATACATGATCCATTTAGGTAGTATTATTCTACAACAAGTGTTCTTTCTTCTCTATCAAAGAGAAAAGGGAATTTGTTTTATTTTATGCTTTGCATACCCGTCCCTTTTCCCAAAGATTAGGGTATCTCCCTTACATTTGCGCACTGTCCTCAGAGCCCTACAGTGTCTTGCACTTGTGTAATAGTCATGCACGCAGCTGTGACAACAGCGTCTTGGGCCAAACTCATTCACGCTCTTACATCTTCATCAAAGAAGGTTGATGCAACGTCTCGATGTTGCAATGAAGTCAGGCTGTACGGCAGCCGCACTGCTGTGCAACAGCGCTACAATACATTGACAAAGCAAAAAGATCTTGCATGGGCGAGACCTATTGGCTTTGCCAATGCTTGTTAACTGTGTCACTGGAGTGGGGCCTGCTGGTCCACTCGTGTAAAGTTCCATGGCTGTGTACTTAACTCACTCTTGGTTTGTGTAGATTGTGTACATCGCCGGACAGAGCGTGAGACTTGTGTGTACGTAATGGGTTGTGCGTGGTGGGTTGCATGTGTATACCTGTGGATGGTACATAACATCTTTTGGGTCTGTTGGTTCCTTTTTGGAAACACAGGGCCTGCAGAGGCTGGAGAGGTGAGTACTCCAACACCAAACTCGAGATGTGTACTGCTGACATTCTTGAAGGCTGGGGTGGGTCACACACATTGAAGGGGGAGGAGCAGAGCATACTCTGTGCACATGAAAGGTCTCTTTGATTCCAGGAACATTTACTAGTCAGTGGGGCGTAGGCTCATTGTCAGGGAGATGGTGGGACTAATAAGGTTGGCACTACCAGGGAATCTGATGGAGAGGAAGGCCTAGACCTTTTAACCTTTGTGGAGGATATTTCAGTGGAGGCTGAAAACAAGATGTGATCCCTGGTTACTCCTGTGGCCTGTGTTGTGGGTCACTCAGAATTGGAGTCACTCCTGTGGGGAAGACTGTCCTTTTGACAAAGGGCAGTGCAGAGAAAGAGTACTTCAAAAGCGCTCACACTCCCAACCCGAATTTCAAGGGCCAGACAGTAAATCACGTGTGTCTGAATTTGGACTATATAGGTAGGAGCATAAGCCCATCATTTGTTGAACAGCACTATCTCATCAGGAGAGGAAAGATTGCCAAGACTTCTTGCTGCTTGAACTAGCACTGGGGGCTAAGATCTGCCAGTCTCCCTGCTGGGTGAGGGGACATCACCCAGAAAGTCAAGACCATGTGCTCTGAGCCTGGAGCACTAGCCTTCTGCCTTCCAAGACCAGAGCCTCCTGTGAGAAGGAGAAGTGCCTAGATTCTGCCTTTCTGACAAGACCAGAGTACCTTGTAAGGAGGACAGTGTCTAAAATGTGTCTGCCTAAATTGACCTGAGAGCCCTGTGAGGAGGAGAGTGTCTGGAGAGAGCAAGTCCCAGCAGGGATCCTGTCGAGTAAAATGTGAGACACCCAGTCCAGTCGGGACAATTGTGAGAGTGCGACCCACTTGCGTGCCCAATCTTGTGGAAGCTAGGGCTGTTGTCCTGAATTGTGAACTCTGTAGTCGGCGACCCCAGTTTGCCATGAGGGGGCCACCGTGAAGTGCAGGACGTCACCCATGGTAGAGATGTATTCAGTGACCTCATGCGCCGGGAGGGTGGCTACCATGAAGTGCAGGCCTCTGCCTGCGGAAGTGCTGTAGCAAGTGACCCCTGTGCACTGGTTCATCCTGCCAAGGATGCTATAAAGAACACTTACCGACTGGTGCTGGAGCCAAAAAGTGACATCTGACACCAACGCATGCCATCCTGTGACTGAGGAGGTTCGATGTGACGAGGTCACGAGGTCACGCGCCATTGGAGAGGAGAAACTGGAGCTTGCAAAGGAGCACCCTGGCCCTCCCATGATCACTGGCTGCTCAGTGTGTTTACATTAAATACTATGATTGCTGCTACTGTGCATGTGTTGAGTTATGAGCCTGTAAATGCCTACCACATACCTACCCATGAAGAGTCTTTAACTGCTTGACCTGAGCTACCACTGAGAGTCCTATGCTGGGTGGGGTAGTACCTGGCCCAGTTACTCAGGGCCCTTAGTAGGTTGGGCCCAGGAATAAAAGGCCTTAACCCCACACGGTTGGGCCCAATAGCTCCTGCTTGCCCCATGGCCCTCTGAAAGGTGTTCTGACAGACGGCATATTTTTCAAAAGGAGCTTTTCTCAACTGGAACTCTTAGGATACTAGCAACAACATTCCCAGACATTGCTTTCAGTTATCAACCAGGCATGAAAGGAAATACCCTTTTGATCAACTGGTCAGGGAAGTGTCTGTAAGCATTTCTTCAGGTTTCCTTTGATTCAATCAGCACTTATCAAACTGATGTATTCTAAGGCAAACGTGACCCTTATCGCTCGAGAGTGACCATGGCAGTAGGTGTGCTTTGGAGATCGTATTTCTTCATTGCAAGTTTGGAGGCCAGATCCTGTATCCCAACCTTTCATCACTGAGCTAGTCAGTTTGGCCCTCAAGCTCATCAAAAACTCCATTAGACCACATCGATATTTTTAAGGGAGCCAAGCATTGTGTCACCAAGTCTTCATACACATTTAAATGGAAGAGATTCTGCATTTGGTACTGACAAAAAGATATTGATCCTACAGCATACTAGGATTAGGCAGTATTGCTGTGTCTGCTCTACCTGGTTAAGTCAGGTACTCAGTTCTCTTCTATAAAGGTACACTTTACGTATGTTACTGGTAACAAAATGCCCATCACAGACCTTTTTTTTTTTTTTCCAGGATCTCAGTAATTAAGGATTTGCTAGAGGATATCATAAAGGTTTTTCGTCATGTTAGAAGACTGTGTCACAGAACTGAATTTAGTCCTTTCTAAGTTATTAAATCCTACCTTTGTGCCTAATTACAAGGCCTCTTTACAATATTAAACTGAGAAAACAGCTAATAGTGATCACCTCAGCAGGTACGGTAAGGGAAATCCATGCCTTCCGCTGTCATGACCTGTTTACGGTTTTCTCAAATATTACAGGGTGACTAAATCCTTCAAAATGAAAAAAGACATGGACTCCTTTCGGCAATGCAAAGACCATTCTTTACTGTTGTGACAGGGAGACAGACTGTCCTTACAACCAGGCAGGCTGCCGGTCTCAAATTGCTGCTTCACGGGCAGCTCTTTTTATACACATTTTTCACAATGCTTTATGGCAAAGCAGCAAATAATAAATGACTTGCAGGTTACAGATTGAAGACGGAAAAACACTTAAAGAAAGACCTGTGACCCCATAGCCCCAAACTCTGACCCAATCCTCCACAGATTCTTTATTGCAATTCTAACAATGCTTAACAAACGAAGCATTCTTCTACTCGTGAATGCATGTGTATTCGTGCTAAATGTAATTTTATTTAGTGGAGTGTGTGCTTTTATCATTGTACACCTAAAACCTCTGTGTGTTCTAAGCAAATTTAATTTCCTGCACCCATTGTCTAATCAGGTTACAATCTATTTGGAAGCATGAAGTGCGTGCCAGTGATCCTGTGTGCTAAAACCATAAATATTTTCATGCTTGCTAAACATGAGTTGGCCTTTAACTGAAACCCTTTCAAGTTACTTATTCAATTGTGTCCTCAAGTGAACTTTTCACCTTACTCTTGTCAGCATAAGCTACAGCTTGGTGCTTTCCGCTAGTCTCAGTTGTCGCGCTATGTGTCTCGTTTTTTTTACATTTTCTACTGTGTGTTTATATTTTTCATTTCCTACAACAAATATAAAGCGGTATGAGAACAGAACCTGGTTTTCTTCGCCAGGGAGTGTTAGTTTTTCACATAAATGAGGCCATTACATTACCACCTTTCCTTTCAAATCCTTAGTCTCCCACAGAGGGATCACTCTACATGTTAGAACACATTAAGCAAAACAAATCATCTTGTTAACTACAGACTTGCTAACACAGGTTTAGCCATGACAAAATAACCCATTGCAAGATGGATAGTTACTTGCATTCTTTGTTATCAGAAAGCTAACACAATCCTTTTGGCTAGGCCTATGGTTCACAACATAGGAGAGACAGCCTCCACTATTGCTGGGCTAAAGGACATCTACATTTCCATTGCAGAGATCTGCAAAAAAGGCCACTTGGAAATCTGGTCACACTTAGACATTGTCTTGAGTCAGACACCAGAGTGAAAGTGTAGGCTTCAATGAGTAATTTATTTGGGCAAAGAGCTTTTTCCTTGTTTTTCCCATGCTTTATTAGTTCATTGGCTTGCTATTCTGTTGAGTGCTTGTGACTACTACTGAAGATCATCTGGAGGAGAAGAAAAAGTTCATTTTAATTCCTGATGTACTCCAGAGAAACTCATAACCAACACACTCTTCCACACAAGTAAACAAGTAAAATATAGAGGAAATTGTTGTTCATACAGAGGATCCCATATATCAAATTAAAATTGACCTTACTGCCTCTGGTAGGTGATGATGAGACATTGGAGGAATGTGCTTCCTTAAAGGAGCAGTGTTAGCTAGTTTTGCCACTATCTACAAGGATTATTATCCCTTTTAGTTTCATTGTTCCTTTAAAAATTTGTGAATGTTTTTTTACCACTACTTTATTAGCTGTATCTATTTTCATTAAGGGTTTTTTTTTTTTTTAAGGGAAAATAAATTAAATGTGGTCAACAACCTGTAGATAGGCTTCTAAAATCAGCTCTTACTTATCAATTTTGTTTAATGAAACTTTAAAAAAGTTGTACATTTATTAAAAGTGCTTCAGTTTCCCATGTGTGGGCAGGACTGTTCATTGTTTATGACTTTAATCCAAATTCTCCTGGAATACAACTAGGATTACAAGTAATTTTACTTACACAACAACCAAATCAATATATTTGTAAAAAGAAACTACTAAATGCATATAATCTGGGTTTAGACTGGACACAGAAATTGTGATGCTGATGGCACGTCAGTTGATGGATAACAGAGAAGACTATTTATTGAACAGCCCTCGTCTTACTAAAACACCTATATGCGGATGACACTTAGCTGTACATGCAAATCAACAAGACCCAATCACATTCCTACATCGATTGTCAGTCCAAAATACAAGCATGGATGACTATCTGCGTACTGAAGCTAAACCAAACCAGTTTATCATCCTCAGCCAGGACCCAAACAGCAAAATGATCAAAATACAAAATCACTTTGCGTCTTACTTGATAACAAACAAAAATGATACCCTCACGTTAATGCTCTAGCAAAAAGGCACACAATCAATTGAACTGATAAAATCAATCAAAGAGCTCATACCTCCAACCAAAAACAAATCATTTAAGCATTGGTTACATCACAGATTGAGTATGGGATAGCATCACTCTCTGTAATTCGTACACGCCCCTGAAAGCGGTCCTCGGTGCACCAGCTCACCTGGTTCTAATCAAGCAGAAATGGCCATACTTTTCAAGCCCACTGCACTTTCAGATCGACTTATGTAATCTTGAAAGCACTGAAACTTAACACACCCCACTTCCTGAAAAACAAACTCACCATGTCAAGGAAAAGGAGGCACATTCAGCGGCGACTCCTCTGCTAAGGCGAAGGGGTGTCGCCCCACTGCTTTAAAGCAGAGCAAAGGAAAAATATAATGATAATAACAAAACGTTATTATCATTTTATTTTGAGTATTGCAGTTGCACTGCAGCCAGGTTGTTAGGGCGGGGATGGGCTCCCCTGACGTCGAGGGAGGAGGAGGGGTGGCTGCACCTTAAGTGCGCATGACGGTTTGGCCAGTTGCCTCGAGCCGGCCAAACCGTCATGCGCACTTTGCATGTTCTCCACAGGCTGGATTGTACAGCCTAGGTGGAAAACATGCCCATCGTCCCAGTTCCTCGCTGAGCACTGAACCACGGCGCTCAGACCAATCACGACGCTGTTGTAAGGCAAAACCAAAGGGGATGATGGACGGAGTGTTGAACATTGCAAGCACTCACCCCCAGTCAACTGATCTGGGTTTAATCCATCATCATTCTTTAGCTCACTCCGCCACCCCAGTTCAGACATGGCCATATGCAAATCAGTCTGACCCTGTGCCTCATGGGAACAGTCCAGCCCGAACTGCCAAGCCATGTCTTCCCTGGACCGGAAACAAGCATCCTGGGACCGGTTTCTGGCTTACAGCCGTCATCAGCCAGGCTATCTTGAATCCAGTGGCAAAGTGAGCAAGGGACCCACGTCTGGGCATACCCTGCCAACTTAGGGCGAACATAGCAAAACCAAAGGGGATGATGGACGGAGTGTTGAACATTGCAAGCACTCACCCCCAGTCAACTGATCTGGGTTTGATCCATCATCATTCTTTGCTCACTCCGCCATCCCAGTTCAGACATGGCCATATGCAAACTCAGTCTGACCCTGTGCCTCATGGGAACAGTCCAGCCCGAACTGCCAAGCAATGTCTTCCCTGGACCGGAAACAAGTATCCTGGGACCGGTTTCTTGCTTACAGCCGTCATCAGCCAGGCTATCTTGAATCCAGTGGCAAAGTGAGCAAGGGACCCACGTCTGGGCATACCCTGCCAACTTAGGGCGAACATGAGGCACAGGGTCAGACTGATTTGCATAAGGCCATGTCTGAACTGGGGTGGTGGAGTGAGCTAAAGAATGATGATGGATTAAACCCAGATCACTTGACTGGGGGTGAGTGTTTGATTTGCTCTAACGCTCCGTCCATCATCCCCTTTGGTATCGCGCTGTTGTAAGGCAGCATTGTGATTGGTCAGGGGATTCTGGGAGGCTGTGTGTGTGTGCTTCCTGGTTCCTGCTGGAGGAGAGGCGGCTGCTGGCAACGGTGACCACCAGGTAAGTTTTCTTTTCTTTCTTTTTATTTTTTTTCCCCCTAAACCCCACCGTTCCCTACTAGCCGCCACTGGGCACATTTGCAGCTCAAATGAAAAACATAAGCAATTTAAACAGACACACACATTACCTTGCACTTTTTCAAGTAAATTGTGATACAAAAATAGTTGTGCCACCTGCCCACAAATACAGCACAAAAGCCATATCCTATGGCCTCTTCTATCCACTACAAGCTTCCCAAACATTGTGATGGGTTTGTTTTAGTTTTGTAATACAAACCTGGCACAAAGTGTTTTGGTGGTATTTACTTTCCGTAATGCAAACAGTGCTAATTGCATGAAGTGGTAGTTTCATCGGTGGGACATGGGCGTCCCCATGCAATCTCCCATTGGTTTTGTTGCAAATCCCTATCTAATAATATTGGTAGATTTGAACCAGAATTGGATGCCTCCGTGAGTCAGGCATCACCGTGGAGCACGTTTTAAAACGACACATTTTTCCAACTTTGCATATGTGCTGCACTGTACAGCACACTTCCAAAGGTGTGAACGGTATTAAAATATGGTTATTGTACTGGATCCATCCACTCCCAGTACAAAACCTGTGATTTATAGAACCGAATCTTCCGAGCAGTATGATGCAAGGGTGTGTGTGTATTGGCACGTCAGCTTGAGGGGTGCCAGTGGAGGGAGAGAGGAAAACAGCGCTATATTTTAGTTGGAATGGCGTTGGGCTGCTTTCTCCCTTTCACGCTGCATTGCGCTGCGTTGTGTGAAAACTTAGCAAATCTATCCACTCATTCATATATCTTTTCTTGCACAGCACTGTTTCTCCCTCTTAAACTCCTTATTACCACAAATCTGTACTGTAAAAGTTGTACTTACTTTCCTTCAATGTTTATCAATGTAACTGCTTGTTAGAAATGGGGGTCTCTAGTTGGTAATGGCTGGCCACTGTCCAAGTAGGGACCCTTCTTCCTAAGTCAGAGTGAGAGGGTTCCACCCTTTGATAACCCCTGCTCAAACATGTGGTAACGTAGCACGAGCAGTTAGGCTTATCTCAGAGGCAGTGTGTGAAGCATTTATGACCATACACAGTAACACAGTGAGGAACACTACAAAGGGACACCACACAAGTAGTTATCAAAAATAAGTATCTTTATATATAGACTTAACACAAGACCAATAACGATAAAAAGCCACAATACAGTAAAATAGGATTACTCTTGAAATGCTGCAAAAATAGTTCAAGTGTGCAAAGAGGAGTTCAGTTCAAAGCAGTGGTCTCTGCGACCCTTTTACCTACAAAGTACCTGGATTTCGTAGCAAAATCAACAAATTGTCGCAAAGAAGCTGTAGCGATGAATTTCTGCACGCGAGGCCGGCGATGCGTTAAATCCTTGCCGCGAGGGAGGATGATGCGCCGATCTGCTGATGCGTGTAGAGACGATGCGACAAACTTCTGCACGCTAGACCGTTGAAGCGATGACTCCCTGCCGCAAGGGAGGAGGCGAGGCGACGATCTTGTTGCGTATGCGATCGGGTTGCGATGCGAAGAAATGGCGCTCCGCGAGGGAGCGACGATCCTGATGCGATGAAAATGGCGGACGCTCGACGTCCGCTCTGTGATGTCGTGAAGCGATGATCTCGGTGCGATGACTCGATCTTTGGTTGCGAGCACTCGGCGGCAGCAGCGCGATGATTTTTCGGGCGCTCTCGGCTGCGTCGGCTCGCAAACGCAGCGTTAGCGACGATTTCAGCACTCTCTTCTCTGTAGTAGAACTAGAGGCCCTGGAACTCACAGGAGCCTCACCTGCAGATAGAAATCCTCGCTGGGAGGAATCAGGAGGCTGGTGGTGAAGTCTGATGTGCCTGAGACTTCAACAGGAGGCTAGCTCTCCTAGCCCTTGGGTGATTGCTTTAGCAAGATTAATAAAAGTTCTCTCAAAAGTCCTTTTCCCTCTTCTTCCAAGTCCAATGGTAACCACTGCAGGCCAATCCAAGAAACAGCACACAAGCACAAGGATAGTCACCTCCTGCAGATTCCTTCAGTTACACGGACAGAGGTTCGTCTTGACATCCAGGAGCAATACCAATTGTAGGGGTTTCAGCACAGATATTTATACCCCAAAAGTCTTTGTTCTCAAAGCTACAAGTCACTGAGCCTAGCCAGAACCAGTTCTGTTCAGTCCTGGAGCACTTTGTTTACCAGGCTGCATCCTTCCTTTCAGGAAGAGGGGGTCTGCCATCAGACGCACAGTAGGAGGTGGAGCCAGCATTCACCTCGCCAGGCACTGCCCTATTCAGGTCAAGGAGCCACCCCTCCCCATACTCTAAATGCAGATCTCTCTATTCAACCCAGGTCTGACTCAGCCTGCCCTGTCCCTCCAAAACCAGACAGCCAATACACATAACAGCAGAGCACACTGGAAGGCTTAGGCAAGAAACTACCTACTTTCTAAAAGTGGTATTTTCAAACACAGAATATAAAAATAAACTTCACTAAAAGATGTATTTTATTATTCTGAGCTCAGGCATACTAAATTCGTTTTTCTACCATGTTCCTGGGGCCAGTTAGGACTATAGAATGTAATAGTCAAACTGCCCATTCTGGCCTATGGGGAACAGGTAGCCTTACAGTAGTGAAAAACGAAATTGGGTGTAATTCACTACCAGGACATGCTACTCACACCAAGGCATGTCCTACCTTACACATACAATGCACCCTACCATAGGGGTGACTTACATGATGCCAAGGGAAGGTTCAGGGGCTGGGAAGTGGGTGCACTTCACAGCCAAGATGGCAGTTCTGGACTGCCCACAGACTCTGCAGTGGCAGGTCTGAGACACACTTTACAAGCTGCTTCTGTGGGTGGCGCAAACCAGCGCTGCAGGCCCACCAGCAGCATTTGGTTTACCAGCCCTGGGCACACACAGGCCACGCTACTTGGGACTAACAGGTAAACCAAATAAGCCAATCATGGATATACCAATTCACATGTCATATTTACACAGGGAGCATTCGCGCTGTGGCACTGAAGGGCAGTGGCACAGCGCCCAGAGCATCTAACACCAGCAAAAACAGAGGAGACAACAGCAAAAAATGGAAGGGAGACCCACGCCAATGGTGCCAGGTCTAACACTGCTCATTATACATCCTCTTGCAATATTGTTTGAATGGAAGTTAATCATGGCCTACTCAAAACCCCTCTAGAAAGTACTCTAGCATCCCTTGGGATAACATCCACGGTACAGAAATTACTTAACGCAGGACCAAGAACCCTATACTTTAAAGGAGACAAGACTTGCCATGTCCTACCCTTTACTCCACATTCAAATTATGGCTTTAAGTAGGCCAAAGACAATGCTCCTTTCGAGTCCTCAAGGAGTACCTGGAATCTGAATGCCCAGGTGTCTCTCACACTACCTTCCAGTAGGGCCTGCAAAGACCTCAGCAATGAAGATGGAGCAACCAGACGGAACTACCCTGTTGAATTGGACAGAAGCAGTAAAATGCTCACGACCTACCAGGAAAGAGTTGTGTTGTGATTGCCGAACACATAAGGTCAGATCTGATAGTGCTCTTGGGGTAAGTGGCGTCATAACAAGAGACATTGTAGGCGTTGTGATGACACCTCAGTGCTGGGGAGTCTTAGCTAATTACCAGATGGAATGGTAGTAGAATGAGTAAAAGTGGCCCATGAAAGTATTTTCCACCAAGCGTCCAGTGCACTTAATGCACCAGATTGCTGGTGGTGGATATTAGCTGCCCTGTGCAGACTCAGCTAGTTTAGCAGGGAATTCTGGCAGCATAGTTTTAGGCATAGCTAATGCCACATGCCTTTTGGCTTGCTATGCCCATGCGCAGCGGCGGTTCCTCTGCTATGGCGGAGGAGCGTCGCCCCACCCGCAAGAGGCCGAATTGTTTTTTAAATTAAACAATGATAAACCCTTGTTTATTATCGTTTTATTTTTTCTCTTGGAGTTGAGGCTTGGGGGTGGGGCCAGGGTGATGACAGGCTGGAGGTGGAGTGTTGGACACTGCTATTCAGTGCGCATGACCGTCTGGACGGCCGTCTCAGGCCGGCCAAAACGTCATGCATACTGTAGCTCTCTCCAACCTCAGCTGCATTGTCGGCTTGGAGAGAGCAGGCGCATGCTCCCAGTGTAACTAGGCGCGCAAATCATCGGCGCTCAGGCCAATCCTGACAGTGCTTTCAGCAGCATGAAAGCAGCGTCACGATTCTCCGCAGTGCACTCTGGGACGCTGTTCCCGCAGAAGATGGGGCACAATGCGGCCATACAGCAGGTAAGCGTTTTTTTTAAATTTTTGTCTCGTCCGTCCCACCCCCCCTATCCCCACCCCGCCACTCTGTAAACACACCGGCCGTTATTGCTCATGCGTGATGGGAACAGGCCATATTGAGTCATCAGCCTGCCGAAGCACATGAAGCCATGTTCAGTCCAGGCGACTGACGGACTGTATAAATCTAAACAGAAACTGAAATGTGGGTTTGACTCTGGACACAGTGTCCCAGTCTCTCAGTGCAGAAGTCATGCTACAGTGACATGCTGGGATGTGTTCTACTGGATTTCCGTGGAATGTCCAGTCTAAGCTCATGATCGTGGCCTTTCATGGAGAATGACTCTTCGGAAAGAAAGACAATATTTCCTTGGAAAGATTCAAGAGAAGCAGGGTGACCACCCAAACCTTGGGCCTGGCCTCACCTGAGCGGCAATTTCACCAACAATATTGGAAATTATTTGGTTACTCTTAGGCTGTGCAGTCCCAGCAATAGTATTAGTCGGCTCAGATGTCTCAGCAGATGTATCACTCCTTTCTAAGTATAGATGGATCTAGAAGGTGTCCGCAGCAGCAGATCTAGTCCTCACTGCTCTTTATGTTGTCTGGCTCCTCTAAATCCCCCTGACCCTCCCACGCCACCATCTTCCGGTGGGAGGGGAAAAGCCTCACATTTTGTCACTAAGAGGTGATCATGATGGATCCCTGGGTCCTCTAGCTGATCTGTTGAGGCAATACCATTCCCGTTCTATCCTCCCTGTCAGATCTCCTCCCTCCTTAAAAGTGTCCTGACATCTCGGTCTTGGAGGCAGAGGCCCTGTCTTACTGGAAAAAGGGCTATAGAAATGATACCTCTGGAAGAAAGACGCATGAGATTTTACTCCCTTTACTCCTTTGTCCCCAAGAACGGTGGAGGCCTGAGGCTGGTTCTGAACCTCTGCCTTCTGAAACTGTTCATCTGGCAAATCAAGTTCAAAATGCTGACCCTGAGCCAGGCCTTGTGGGCCTTGAATTCTGGGGATTGGTTTGTGTCCCATGATGCCTATTTTCCTTTTCCTATAAAAACCGAAGGGGTAACCCAGTATCCCTCAGAACCTGGGCATAAATATTATAACTAACAGCGGTTCTGTTGGCTATAGCTATTTCTTTGTAATTGAAAACAATCATATAAACAATGAATCAAATGATGGCGCAAAATAACAGACAAAATTCAAAATTCATTTATAGTGACAAGAAATGGATGATTTAGCTAGATTTAGAGTTTATCAAAAAGAAATTTTTAATTTAATACAAAAATTTCCATGAGGAAAGGCTGTCTAATAATTCAATCAATGCAACGGCACAAATGACCAATATTTACAGTGACAAGGTGAATAAAGTGCAGATGTGACATAATCAGTGTATTTAACATGTACGTGATACTGTAAGCTAATAAAGAGATATTTACAAGTTGAAAATATGAAAACAGTGTCCAATTTCAAAGTATAATACAAGTGTCTCAAGCTCAGGAATTGATCTACATTCGTTTTTAAAGCAATGAGACCTATTGAGGATTGGACTTATAACAACCGTCGACGTTTCGACCCTGCCAGTAGCAATGAAGTAAGATTGTCAATGCGGGTCTTCATCAGGACAAGGAGGGGATCAGACAGCCGATTACGCAAGTTGAATCAATGCCATAGAAGAATTATTGGGGGAAAACTG
This sequence comes from Calotriton arnoldi, assembly GCA_963921515.1. NCBI lineage: Eukaryota > Metazoa > Chordata > Amphibia > Caudata > Salamandridae > Calotriton > Calotriton arnoldi. The sequence continues at coordinate 3,823,588 of CAWUFW010000379.1, forward strand.
CATTGAAGTCAGTCAACCCTGAAATAGGATTAGTCCCACTGTACAACTGGTGCAATTTGATTGTGGATCAGAGTGACCCAAAGTCTCAAGAGCGCGACTGCCACTTTCGTTTGTAAGGCAATTCACGTTTGTGTCCGGCAGTTACTTTAAAATTGTACAATGTTGAAAGTTGCCTCTGGTTCAGTAGGCAAAACTGGGTGTCACTCATCAATCATGACCCACAAAATAGAGCTCATCCTCGATGAACGGGCGGCAGAATCCTGTATTCTGTGTCCGAGGCCTCAGAAAAGGCTTATAAACAAGCCTATAAATGAATTTTGAATTTTGTCTGTTATTTTGCGCCATCATTTGATTCATTGTTTATATGATTGTTTTCAATTACAAAGAAATAGCTATACCCGACAGAACCACTGTTTGTTATAATATTTTCCTTTTCCAGCCCAGCCCAGCCACCCCCAAACCCTACCCACTGTTACTTCTTGAGCTTCACAGTCTGGTCCCAATTTTTTCAGTTTGGGTTCTTCTCATTCGGACTTCTGATGGCTCCATGCATCTTTACAGAGGTGCCTAAACTGGAATATTATACTAAATGATCCTAGGACAAATACAATTAAACAGGATAGTATAGACAATAAAAAGTAATATGTAAGATTTATTGATAAAAGCTGATACGCGTTGTCAATTAGAACAATGTTTAATCTAAAGAAAAGGCACATACCCATGTCCCCACTTGTGTGCTGCAATTGAATGATTAATTGACCCTACATACAGCCCTCACAAACAGGAGAACTGGCTAGTATTCAAGATTGTTACATGTGATTCTAAAAATGTAAATTATCTAATGAAATGCCCTTGAGGCAAACAGTGTCTTGGACAAATCTCACAAATATTTAAAGCAAGAATATGCAAACACAAACATCAAATTTAGCCTAGCACTACATTGTGTAGAACAACATCATCAAAGTACACAACTGAGTTATCAAATATGCGAACATGTATGATTACCCTTCGGCATGACATGAACCGAAATTACAACAATGTGAATTGTATCAAATGGGACATCCAATACATTAAGGGGCATATTTATCACAGGATTGCGCCGCTTTTGCACCATGCATCAGAGTGCAAAAGCGACACAAACCTTAAGTTGGATTTAGCAAGGCATGCAAGGCCACCTTGTGGCCCCAGAGTGGATTGATAAATCCAGAGTAACGCAACGCAGCACGAATCGCTGCGTTGCGTTAGTCTGCCCTGGGAAAGCATTCCATGGGTGGAGCATGTGTGTTCCCACGATCCACCCATGGATTCGGAAGCATTCCCACATTTACCAATACTGGTAGACCTGGGAATGCATCAGAATGCTAAGCCTTCCCAGGGGAGGTGTAACGAGAAGAAATATTTTTATTTCTCCTCCTTACCTCATCTTTCTATGTGTGCTGCATTATGCAGCGCAGCACACTAGAAAGATGAAAATGCCCCAGAATTGCTTTTTGTGCAGGAAGGCGTCCCTGTACAAAAACAATCCTGCTTACAATGCAGGCACACTCGCACCATGGTGCAAGAATGCCTACTTTGGCGCTAGGCAGCACATTGTGCACTAGCGCAGGGAAAAGACAGGAGTGCACCATATTATGTTAAATACGGCACATTCCTGCCCTTTCCCGGTCACTCAGCGCAGCGTGACGTTTTGGTAAATATGCCCCTCAATCTAGAGAGATTAACTGAAGAGCACAAGTGGACATGCAATATTAAGAAATATGAGTTTTCTAAGAAAATCTACAATTACGATCCTACCATGAAAGACAATGAAAGTTAAATGGATATAATGAAAAAGAACTTTGACTGTTTATTTATAACAGGTAAAGAAATTGTGGAAAGAATAGTTTGTAGTTTAGGAAACATATGGTATGATCCAAAGCAGCAAGAAAACTAACAAAAGGGAAAATGAAATCACATTATGATGAGTCTGTATAGAAGGAACTGAAAAGATCAGCATCTTTTGCATGTTCCATTACACCAAGTATTGTTCTAGCTGTTTAAATAAAAGAAGAAAGGTAACATCTATTTGCTCAATCGTTGAATGGGTTATGCACCATATGGATGGGAAAGTTAAGTAGAGGAGTGTGTGCGCTCGGGTGGATGGGCCTTAAAGTGACAAAGATAATAACAATTAAGTACAAGCATGGGCAAAGCCAATAGGTCTCACCTATGCAAGAGCTCTTTGCTTTGGCAATGTGATTTTGCTATGTTGTACACCAGTGTGGCTGCTGTTCACCATGGTTAAACGTTAGTGGTGTGGAGTGTCCTAAAGTGGAGTGGGGTGAGTAGAGTGTCATAGACTGGATTTGTTGGAGTAGAGTGTTGTAGAGTGAATTTGGAGGAGTAGAGTGTCATAGAGTTGAGTAGAGGGGAATAGAGTTCAGTGGCAGAGAGTGTTGCAGTGGCGGCTGGTCCATAGGGGCGCCGGGGCAGCGCCGCAAAAGAAACTGCTCACTGCAGTTCCGGCAACAGGAATGTAAGCAGACGAATTGACAGCTTTCACAACTCGTCTGTTTACATTTCCGGGCCGGCCTGTGCTTCACTGGTGAAAGTGCGCATGTCAGCGCACGCAGGCGAGAGCAGGAGTCCACAAGATGGTCCCTCTGACTGTGCATGTGAGTGAGGAGCGTTGCTCCTCACTCACATTCACGAACCATTGGTATGCTGCGCATGCCTAGTGTGGTGCAGGCGTCTAAAGATAGGCTCCTGCTCGGGCGGTGATGTGTTTTTCGTAAAGTCGCCCCATGCCCTATCAAATGCCAGCCGCCCGTCCCCGGTCGCATCCAGTCTCCTGATTTGGCACTGCAGTTAGTTTCCTGTTGAGCGGCAAAAGAAAAGAGCGGGGAGAAGTTAGTTCCAGTCCACCATGTTGCAGAGGAGACGTGATGCTACGCGGGACCGGGAGGAGATGCCTGGTAAGTTTTATTAAAAATTACCCCCAGTCATGCCGGCCGCAACGGGTCAGGGGTAATTTGCATATGCTTAGGGTGCTAAACGCGTGTTGGTGAACACAGGGTACGATATGTGGCGAGTCGACATACAGTAATACTCCAAGACTAAACGTAAGTGCTGCCACCTTTCTCGACTGCTGTGAGTTAATAAACGCTGCATCCTAAACGCCACATTTTCACTGCAACAGTGATGAGGTTTTATGGGTGACCAGAGAGGTTTCAGAGGATCGGTTTCACATTGGTTTCCAGGTTATTTAACACGGTTAATATTTCTTGTAATGTCAAAAGTCTGCGCAGCGGCACCCATTCATTTTGTTTACTTACTCACGATAACCTTCACAGCAAAAACGGTTTATGAACTTACACTGGGGCTCTGCAAAAATCCGGTGACCTTACATTTTAAGAGCCTGTCTGTTTTTATGTGTGTATCAGAGTGGCTCGATAAAATATGAAATATAATCTTCAGCTTGTATTATTAATATTATTAATATGCTATTTTAGGGGTAAAAAAGAACGAGGTTGTGAGGCCCACTAAGTTATCACCAACGTAGAGAGAGAGACAGACGGGGCACCAGACAGATACTCAGAAAGACAGTGAAATCGACAGAATGACAGAAAGTGACAGACAGAGTAAGACATAAACAGGCTTACAGTGAAAGACAGAGATAGAAAAGCAGGCACAGGTAGAGTAAAATACAAGCAATCAGTAAGACACAGGCAGGTATACGTAGTGGCATGGAAAAAGACAAACCAAGACAGACAAGTAACATCGGCAGAATGACTATTAGAGCAAGAAAAATGGGAACAGTGACAGGCAGGACAGTCAGTACAGATAGACAAGTTAAGCAGAATTACAGAAATGAAGCACAATAGAGAGAGACGGGCTGACAGAGACACGCACAGAGTAACAAACAGATAAATAGAACCAGAGCACACAGAACAATATTTGTGTATTCCATTTGCAACTGAAATTCTGTGGAAATGTGTGTGAAGGGGGTACACTGATGTCAAAATATTTGCAAGGCAAAAGTAAGAGAAATTAAAGTGCTTATATTTGAGGGAGTGCAGTGCATGTTGAGGCGGTGAAGTGACAGATGTGGGGAGGAAGGGCATTCAGGGAAGAGTGAAAAGAGGATGCTGAAGAGGAAAGAGAGGGGGTTGAAGATGTGCAGATGGACAAGATATGCAGAGAAAAAGAGGATACATATCTAACATAAAGCCCACATAATTGAAGGCCAAAACTCCTTCCACAGACCTCAATGCTATTTAATTCACAGACTCACTATTTCAGAATTTAAACATTTTCAATGTTAATTATTTATAAGAAATCATTGTTGTTACTCATTTATCTTAAACAGCTAACACCCAGTGACAAAGCCAATCATACTGACAGGCTTTAGGCGTATGTCAGTTGCTGTGCCATTTATCTGGATAAAATTACATCTCAGCGAGAAACCAAAATACCGGTCTGATGGCACACTATGGGAATCACAGAAATGTATTTGGCATGTTCCTTTATAGGGAGCACCCACTTTTTTAATCTCACTTATAGTCCTGTCTGCACATATTTCTATATGACTGGTTACAGCCAGCAGCTGTGGGTGCTTCCCAAAGTCTGGTTAGAGCATATTTTTCCAAAGTTAATGCTGCATGCAGTGCAAGACACTGGGCAAGCATACATTTTAAAGGGCTAAAGTTGTCATGCAGAACAATTTACATATTACAGTAACTGTTGAACAAATTAATGCAAGAAGATTCGGGGCAGTTTTAATGTGTTTAATATTTCAAGACTATACGTTCCCACTGCTTAATAAGCCTTGCTTTATCGCTGCATTCATTTGCTTTAAAATGCACCATTTGCCAATCTTTTTAATTTCTTTCTCAGGAGAGGGACTCTCCCTAGACCCCAGGTTTGTCCATTGAACTTGTTCACATCGCTAACTAGTGTTTTCTATTGGAAAGGGTAGAGCCAAAGCAGTCTTGCTTAGTACCCTAGCCCTCTGCAGAAGTCAGACTTGCTTGGCAACCCAGAAATTCTCTGAAATAATGTATGAGTTTTCTTTTATGAATGCTTAGAAGAACTGAATTTTTAGTCCATTAATCATAGAAATAGTGCTGAAAATCTCACCAAAAAGATGCCAATTTAAAAAAATTCCCGGACCCCCTGGATTAGCTGCCGGGCTCGCTCACTGCGCCGCCGCATACGTTGACTCGTTCTGCATACGCCCACCAGTTTCAAATTCCGCCAGCCGCCACTGGAGTGTTGTAGAGTGCGGTGTCGTAGAGTGCAGTGGCGAGGATTGGAGTAGAGTGGAGTGGCATGGAGTGGGTTGAAGTGGATTGAGGTAGTAGGGTAGATTGGAGTGGACTGGCTGGGCTGGGGTGGAGTGGGTTGGATTGAGTGGAGTGGGGTGGACTGGCGTGGGTGGACTGGATGGGGTGGGGTGGATTGAAATAGGGTGAGGTGGATTATTTGGGGTGCATTGGGATGGATTGGAGTGGGGTGGATTAGATTGGTTTGGTGTGGGGTGGATTGGATTCGGGGTGGGGTGGGGTTTGGGTTAAAGTAGAGTGGAGTGGAGTGAATTATAGTGGAGGAGTGGATTGGACTGGACTGGAGGGGGTGGATTGTAGTGGGATGGATTGGAGTGTAGTGGGCTAGATGGATTGTATTGAGTGGGGTGGACTGAACTTGGGTGGGGTGGATTGGACTGGGGTGGGGTGGATTGAACTTTGATGGGGTGGATTAGAATGGAGTGGGGTGGAATGGAGTGGGGTGGATTGAGTGGGGTGGATTGGAGTGGGGTGGAATGGAGTAAATTGGATTAGCATGGGGTGGGGTGGATTGGATTGAGTGGGGTGGATTGGATTGAGGTGGATTGGAGTAGGCGGATTGGAGTGGGGCAGGTTTGAGTGGAGTAGATTGTTTTGGATTGGAGTAGGGCTGATTGGAGTGGGCAGAGTGTTTTGGATTGGAGTAGGGCAGATTGGAGTGGGGGAGACTGTTTTGGATTGGAGTAGGGCAGATTGGAGTGGGGCAGATTGAAGTGAGGCAGATTGTTTTAGCTTGGATTGGGGCAGATTGTTTTGGATTGGAGTGGTGCGAATTGGAGTGGGACAGATTGGAATGGGTGGGTTGGGAGGACTGGAGTGTGGTGGATTGGAGTGAATTGGCTTGGGGTGAGTGGTTTGAATTAGAGTGGGGCATATTGTTGGAGTGGGACAGATTGGAGTGGGCAGACTGTTTTGGTTTGAAGTGGGACAGATTGTTTTGGATTGAGTGGGGCAGATTGGATGTTTTGGATTGGAGTAGGGCAGATTGGAGTGGGGCAGATTGTTTTGGATTGGATTGGGGCTGATTGTTTTGGATTGGAGTGGGCAGATTGTTTTGGATTGGAATGCAGCAGATTGGAGTGGGGCACATTGTTTTTGATTGGAGTGGGGCAGATTGGAGTGGGCACATTGTTTTGGATTGGAGTGTGGCATATTGTTTTTGATTGGAGTGGGGCAGATTGAAATAGGACAAATTGTTTTAGATTGGAGATGAGCAGATTGTTTTGGATTGGAGCGGGGCAGATTGAAGTGGGGCACATTGTTTTGGATTGGAGCAGGGCAGATTGGAGTGGGGCTCATTATTTTGGATTGGAGTTGGGCAGATTGGAGTAGGGCAGATTGAAATGGGGCAAATTGTTTTAGATTGGAGATGTGCAGATTGTTTTGGATTGGACTGGGGCAGATTGTTTTGGATTGAGATGGGCAGGTTGTTTTGGATTGGAGTGGGGGAGATTGTTTTGGATTGAAGTGGGGCAGATTGTTTTGGATTGAAGTGGGGCAGATTGTTTTGGATTGGAGTTGGGCAGATTGTTTTGGATTGGAGTGGGGCAGCTTGTTTTGGAATGCAGTGGAGCAGATTGGAGTGGGGCACATTGTTTAGGATTGGAGTTGGGCAGATTGGAGTGGGGCACATTGTTTTAGATTGGAGATGGGCAGATTGTTTTGGATTGGAGTGAGGCAGACTGCTCTGGATTGGAGTGGGGCAGATTGTTCTGGATTGGAGTGGGGCAGATTGTTCTGGATTGGAATGGGGCGAATTGGAGTGGGACAGATTGGAATGGGTGGGTTGGGAGGACTGGAGTGTGGTGGATTCGAGTGGATTGGGGTGAGTGGTTTGAATTAGAGTGGGGTGGATTGGATTGGTCTGGGGTGGATTGGATTGAGTGGGGCGGATTGGTGTGGGGGTGGGGTGGATAGCTGTGTATTGGAGTGGGGCGGATTGGAGTGGGGTGGATTGGGGTGTACTGCACGGTTATGTGTAAAAGCATCATTTCAGAAATTACACATAAGAAAGAAATAATGTCTCTTTGCAATAAGATAATCCTCATCTTCTGAGAACAGTGCCCACAAGCAAGAACAAAATTAAACATGAGTGCAAAGTGGGGAATGAAGACTTGGCAGAATAAAAGAAAGTTAACTGTAGGAAATAAATATTTGAAATTCTCTTTGTCCTGCTGAGCACGTTTGTGCCAGTCATAGGCTTTCTGTTTGCAGGGCACTAAAAGTTAAGCAGAACAAAATAGTACATCAGCCACGTCAGGAGCAGCGGATGGGCACTGAACCAGTGCTTGGTTCCTGCTCCACAGAGAGAAACAGAAATGATGTTAGGCCTGCCTTGACAAATTAAGAGGCTGTAAAGAAGAGTACCACAAAAGCCAACAAATGGTAAGCAACGGGTGGGGTCCAAGCCATTTTTGTTAACAACAGTGTCACGCAAGCGAGATGCATGCGCTAGCTCATGCTCTCACAGGCTCGACCCTAAAAAAGGATAAGCATATACCCGACTGAGAATGATAAGGTAGAGAATGATAGGTAGAGAACAATATTTCTTTGAAACATGCATTTAAAATTTAATTTCAAAAGTAAATATTGTTTGTTATTACGGTTTTTAGACAACTAAGAAAAATTACTCTCTTGATGAAGTGATTATAAACCTAAACAGCTTGAGAGAATTGATTTAAATTTCTATGGATGAAAAAACTTCAGAATTTAAATGGACCAAAAACATGACTTTGTTTCAAATGCAATTAGAATAAGTGTATGTGCAAATTCTAAACTAAGCGATACAAAAGGGGATGATGGACGGAACGTTTGAGCCAATCAAACACTCACCCCCAGTCAACTGATCTGGGTTTAATCCATCATCATTCTTTAGCTCACTCCACCACCCCAGTTCAGACATGGCCATATGCAAATCAGTCTGACCCTGTGCCTCATGGGAACAGTCCAGCCCGAACTGCCAAGCCATGTCTTCCCTGGACCGGAAACAAGCATCCTAGGACCGGTTTCTGGCATTTCAGCCGTCATCAGCCAGGCTTGCTTGAATCCAGTGGCAAAGTGAGCAAGGGACCCACGTCTGGGCATACCCCCGCCAACTTAGGGCGAACAAAGCGATACAAAAGGGGATGATGGACGGAACGCTTGAGCCAATCAAACACTCACCCCCAGTCAACTGATCTGGGTTTAATCCATCATCATTCTTTAGCTCACTCCACCACCCCAGTTCAGACATGGCCATATGCAAATCAGTCTGACCCTGTGCCTCATGGGAACAGTCCAGCCCGAACTGCCAAGCCATGTCTTCCCTGGACCGGAAACAAGCATCCTAGGACCGGTTTCTGGCATTCCAGCCGTCATCAGCCAGGCTTGCTTGAATCCAGTGGCAAAGTGAGCAAGGGACCCACGTCTGGGCATACCCCCGCCAACTTAGGGCGAACAAAGCGATACAAAAGGGGATGATGGACGGAACGCTTGAGCCAATCAAACACTCACCCCCAGTCAACTGATCTGGGTTTAATCCATCATCATTCTTTAGCTCACTCCACCACCCCAGTTCAGACATGGCCATATGCAAATCAGTCTGACCCTGTGCCTCATGGGAACAGTCCAGCCCGAACTGCCAAGCCATGTCTTCCTGGACCGGAAACAAGCATCCTAGGACCGGTTTCTGGCATTTCAGCCGTCATCAGCCAGGCTTGCTTGAATCCAGTGGCAAAGTGAGCAAGGGACCCACGCCTGGGCATACCCCCGCCAACTTAGGGCGAACAAAGCGATACAAAAGGGGATGATGGACGGAACGTTTGAGCCAATCAAACACTCACCCCCAGTCAACTGATCTGGGTTTAATCCATCATCATTCTTTAGCTCACTTCCACCACCCCAGTTCAGACATGGCCATATGCAAATCAGTCTGACCCTGTGCCTCATGGGAACAGTCCAGCCCGAACTGCCAAGCCATGTCTTCCCTGGACCGGAAACAAGCATCCTAGGACCGGTTTCTGGCATTTCAGCCGTCATCAGCCAGGCTTGCTTGAATCCAGTGGCAAAGTGAGCAAGGGACCCACGTCTGGGCATACCCCCGCCAACTTAGGGCGAACAAAGCGATACAAAAGGGGATGATGGACGGAACGCTTGAGCCAATCAAACACTCACCCCCAGTCAACTGATCTGGGTTTAATCCATCATCATTCTTTAGCTCACTCCACCACCCCAGTTCAGACATGGCCATATGCAAATCAGTCTGACCCTGTGCCTCATGGGAACAGTCCAGCCCGAACTGCCAAGCCATGTCTTCCTGGACCGGAAACAAGCATCCTAGGACCGGTTTCTGGCATTCCAGCCGTCATCAGCCAGGCTTGCTTGAATCCAGTGGCAAAGTGAGCAAGGGACCCACGTCTGGGCATACCCCCGCCAACTTAGGGCGAACAAAGCGATACAAAAGGGGATGATGGACGGAACGCTTGAGCCAATCAAACACTCACCCCCAGTCAACTGATCTGGGTTTAATCCATCATCATCTTTAGCTCACTCCACCACCCCAGTTCAGACATGGCCATATGCAAATCAGTCTGACCCTGTGCCTCATGGGAACAGTCCAGCCCGAACTGCCAAGCCATGTCTTCCCTGGACCGGAAACAAGCATCCTAGGACCGGTTTCTGGCATTTCAGCCGTCATCAGCCAGGCTTGCTTGAATCCAGTGGCAAAGTGAGCAAGGGACCCACGCCTGGGCATACCCCCGCCAACTTAGGCGAACAAAGCGATACAAAAGGGGATGATGGACGGAACGCTTGAGCCAATCAAACACTCACCCCCAGTCAACTGATCTGGGTTTAATCCATCATCATTCTTTAGCTCACTTCCACCACCCCAGTTCAGACATGGCCATATGCAAATCAGTCTGACCCTGTGCCTCATGGGAACAGTCCAGCCCGAACTGCCAAGCCATGTCTTCCCTGGACCGGAAACAAGCATCCTAGGACCGGTTTCTGGCATTTCAGCCGTCATCAGCCAGGCTTGCTTGAATCCAGTGGCAAAGTGAGCAAGGGACCCACGTCTGGGCATACCCCCGCCAACTTAGGGCGAACAAAGCGATACAAAAGGGGATGATGGACGGAACGCTTGAGCCAATCAAACACTCACCCCCAGTCAACTGATCTGGGTTTAATCCATCATCATTCTTTAGCTCACTCCACCACCCCAGTTCAGACATGGCCATATGCAAATCAGTCTGACCCTGTGCCTCATGGGAACAGTCCAGCCCGAACTGCCAAGCCATGTCTTCCTGGACCGGAAACAAGCATCCTAGGACCGGTTTCTGGCATTTCAGCCGTCATCAGCCAGGCTTGCTTGAATCCAGTGGCAAAGTGAGCAAGGGACCCACGTCTGGGCATACCCCCGCCAACTTAGGGCGAACAAAGCGATACAAAAGGTGATGATGGACGGAACGCTTGAGCCAATCAAACACTCACCCCAGTCAACTGATCTGGGTTTAATCCATCATCACTCTTTAGCTCACTCCACCACCCCAGTTCAGACATGGCCATATGCAAACTCAGTCTGACCCTGTGCCTCATGGGAACAGTCCAGCCCGAACTGCCAAGCCATGTCTTCCTGGACCGGAAACAAGCATCCTAGGACCGGTTTCTGGCATTTCAGCCGTCATCAGCCAGGCTTGCTTGAATCCAGTGGCAAAGTGAGCAAGGGACCCACGTCTGGGCATACCCCCGCCAACTTAGGGCGAACAAAGCGATACAAAAGGGGATGATGGACGGAACGTTTGAGCCAATCAAACACTCACCCCCAGTCGAGTGTTTGATTGGCTCAAATTGAGTGGAATGCCAGAAACCGGTCCTAGGATGCTTGTTTCCGGTCCAGGGAAGACATGGCTTGGCAGTTCGGGCTGGACTGTTCCCATGAGGCACAGGGTCAGACTGATTTGCATATGGCCATGTCTGAACTGGGGTGGTGGGAGTGAGCTAAAGAATGATGATGGATTAAACCCAGATCAGTTGACTGGGAGTGAGTGTTTGATTGCCTAAACGTTCTGGTCCATCATCCCCTTTTGTATCGTCAAATTCTAAACTAAAACATATTGTGCCTAACAAAAATGAATGTGTCCTCATGTAATGCAACTGGTGCTATGTAAAGCGCTCTGATACCCGATACCTTCGGGTCAAGTTCGCACTATATAATACTCTGTAAAAAATATATATATATATATTAATAGCATTCAAGAAAGATCATTAGAAACATTATTCGATGAGGCCACTGCAGGCGAAAACAACCCTAGTTTAATTTCATCCACAATAATAACTCACCCTAACTTGCAGAACCCATGATCTCTCTGATGGCTCAAGATGACAGAGCGGTAAAGACACACATCTCCTGGAAGTCCCCAAGCTTAGAATTTCCACTGGCAGGAAGCAATTTTCTCAGGGACAGCCACTTTGGCTGGTAACTTTCTACCACCCGACCTAAGGAAATTAACCCTTCCATCGCTTTCAGGAAATATTAAGTCAAACTTTTTCTAATAATTCCCCAACATTAAAGTACTTAATTTAGTCTTGGGAGCAGCTCTTGCTAGTATCAACTGCTTAAGTTCTCATGTTAATTCTTACCCTTGTATTGATTTAACTTAGGGGCATATTTATGTAGGTTTTTGGGGTGCAAGGGCGACGCAAAACCTAAGTAGGATTTATCAAACCACGCAAGGCCACCTTACGTGGCCCCGAGTGGCTTGATAAATCCAGAGTAACGCAACTCAGCACAAATCGCTGCATTGCATTACTCTGAACCAGGGAAGCCTTCTATTGGTGGAGCATGGGTGTTCCCACGCATCCACCCATGGATTTTGGTGCATTCCCTGATTTACCATTAGTGATGGGCCTGGGAATGCATCACAAGGCTACACCTCCCCAGATGAGGCGTAATGAGGAGAAACATCTTTATTTCTCCTCGTTACTTCCTCTTTCTGTGTGTGCAGCTTTCTGCCTCACACACAGAAAGAGGAAAATGGCTCATAGGATTGTTTTTGTGCAGGAATGTGTCCCTTCCTGCAAAAAAAAAACAATCCTGCTTACAATGCAGCAGTGGCGGCTGGTGGAATTTGAAACTGGTGTGCCGTATGCAGAACGAGTCAACGTATGCGAGCGAGCCCGACGGCAATCAGGGGGTGCGGGAATTTTTTTTAAAATTGGCATCTTTTTGGTGCGATTTTCAGCACTATTTCTTTGATTAATGGACTAAATATTCAGTTCTTCTAGGCATTCATAAAAGAAAACTCATACATTATTTCAGAGAATTTCTGGGTTGCCAAGCAAGTCTGACTTCTGCAGAGGGCTAGGGTACTAAGCAAGACTGCTTTGGCTCTACCCTTTCCAATAGAAAACACTAGTTAGCGATGTGAACAAGTTCAATGGACAAACTCAGGGGTCTAGGGAGAGTCCCTCTCCTGAGAAAGAAATTTTAAAAAGATTGGCAAATGGTGCATTTTAAAGCAAATGAATGCAGCGATAAAGCAAGGCTTATTAAGCAGTGGGAACGTATAGTCTTGAAATATTAAACACATTAAAAACTGCCCCGTATCTTCTTGCATTAATTTGTTCAACAGTTACTGTAATATGTAAATTGTTCTGCATGACAACTTTAGCCCCTTAAAATGTATGCTTGCCCAGTGTCTTGCACTGCATGCAGCATTAACTTTGGAAAATATGCTCTAACCAGACTTCGGAAGCACCCACAGCTGCTGGCTGTAACCAGTCATATAGAAATATGTGCAGACAGGACTTTAAGTGAGATGAAAAAAGTGGGTGCTCCCTATAAAGGAACATGCCAAATACATTTCTGTGATTCCCATAGAGTGCCATCAGACCGGTATTTTGGTTTCTCGCTGAGATGTCATTTTATCCAGATAAATGGCACAGCAACTGACATACGCCTAAAGCCTGTCAGTATGATTGGCTTTGTCACTGGGTGTTAGCTGTTTAAGATAAATGAGTAACAACAATGATTTCTTATAAATAATTAACATTGAAAATGTTTAAATTCTGAAATAGTGAGTCTGTAAATTAAATAGCATTGAGGTCTGTGGAAGGAGTTTTGGCCTTCAATTATGTGGGCTTTATGTTAGATATGTAACCTCTTTTTCTCTGCATATCTTGTCCATCTGCACATCTTCAACCCCCTCTCTTTCCTCTTCAGCATCCTCTTTTCACTCTTCCCTGAATGCCCTTCCTCACATCTCTGTCACTTCACCGCCCCAACATGCACTGCACTCCCTCAAATATAAGCACTTTAATTTCTCTTACTTTTGCTTTGCAAATATTTTGACATCAAGTGTACCCCCTTCACACACATTTCCACAGAATTTCAGTTGCAAATGGAATACACAAATATTGTTCTGTGTGCTCTGGTTCTATTTATCTGTTTGTTACTCTGTGCGTGTCTCTGTCAGCCCGTCTCTCTCTCTATTGTGCTTCATTTCTGTAATTCTGCTTAACTTGTCTATCTGTACTGACTGTCCTGCCTGTCACTGTTCCCATTTTTCTTTCTCTAATAGTCATTCTGCCGATGTTACTTGTCTGTCTTGGTTTGTCTTTTTCCATGCCACTACGTATGCCTGCCTGTGTCTTACTGATTGCTTTTATTTTACTCTACGTGTGCCTGCTTTTCTATCTCTGTCTCTGTGTCTTTCACTGTAAGCCTGTTTATGTCTTACTCTGTCTGTCACTTTCTGTCATTCTGTCGATTTCACTGCCTTTCTGAGTATCTGTCTGGTGCCCCGTCTGTCTCTCTCTCTACGTTGGTGATAACTCAGTGGGCCTCACAACCTCGTTCTTTTTACCCCTAAAATAGCATATTAATAATATTAATAATACAAGCTGAAGATTATATTTCATATTTTATCGAGCCACTCTGATACACACATAAAAACAGACAGGCTCTTAAAATGTAAGGTCACCGGATTTTTGCAGAGCCCCAGTGTAAGTTCATAAACCGTTTTTGCTGTGAAGGTTATCGTGAGTAAGTAAACAAATGAATGGGTGCCGCTGCGCCGACTTTTGACATTACAAGAAATATTAACCGTGTTAAATAACCTGAAACCAATGTGAAACCAATCCTCTGAAACCTCTCTGGTCACCCATAAAACCTCATCACTGTTGCAGTGAAAATGTGGTGTTTAGGATGCAGCGTTTATTAACTCACAGCAGTCGAGAAAAGGTGGCAGCACTTACGTTTAGTCTTGGAGTATTACTGTATGTCGACTCGCCACATATCGTACCCTGTGTTCACAAACACGCGTTTAGCACCCTAAGCATATGCAAATAACCCCCTGACCCGTCGCGGCCGGCATGACTGGGGGGATGGGGGTAATTTAATGAATAAAACTTACCAGGCATCTCTCTCGGTCCCGGCTGCCGCATCACGTCTCCTCTGCAACATGGTGGACTGGAACTAACTTCTCCCCGCTCTTTCTTTTGCCGCTCAACAGGAAACTAACTGCAGTACCAAATCAGGAGACTGGATGCGACTGGGGCCGGGCGGCTGGCATTTGATAGGGCATTGTGCGACTTTACGAAAAACACATCACCGCCCGAGCAGGAGCCTATCTTTAGACGCCTGCACCACACTAGGCATGCGCAGCAGACCTAATGGCTCGTGAATGTGAGTGAGGAGCAACGCTCATCATTCACATGCGCAGTCAGAGGGACCATCTTCTGGACTCCTGCTCTCGCCTGCGTGCGCTGACATGCGCACTTTCACCAGTGAAGCACAGGTCGGCCCGGAAATGTAAACAGACGAATTGTGAAAGCTGTCAATTCGTCTGCTTACATTCCTGTTGCCGGAACTGCAGTGAGCAGTTTCTTTTGCGGGGCGCTGCCCCGGCGCCCCTATGGACCAGCCACCACTGCAATGCAGGCACTCTTGCACCATGGTGCAAGGGTGCCTGCATTGGCGCTAGGCTGCCAAAACGGCGCTAGTGCTTAGAAATGACAGGATACGTGATATCTTAATAAATATGCCCCTTGGTTTCTTTGCTGGAAAGGGAAGTGCCCTAACACCTACCTTGGTCAAGGAGCACAATATACATTTTCAAATAAATAAACAGTCTTGAATTTCTCCTGATGGAATGGAGGCAGCTCAACAGTGGATGAGGGCTATTTCGTCCTGATTTTTTCTGTTGCAGCCTGTTGATGTTTTGACTCATGATCCTGGTGCTCATAGAGATATAAACTTTGCATGTTAGAAAAGTAGAGGTTTGATGCTGAAATGCTTTGTAGGTAAATCAGACAATTTGAAACTTGGTACTTGCTTCCTGTGAGTGGCAGAGTCACTTGTTGTACATTGCTGCAATGTAGTTCTGTGGCCTTGATCCACCTCGAGGCATGCAAGCGTGGCTAGAATTGCTTTAGGTGGAACCTGAGTGCAAGATGGAAATCCTACCAGAAGACCATTGCCTCAGTCTGTGCGGAGATGTATAAGACCATAGACTTCAGATTAGAAGGAATAAGGGGTGAGAAAAGACACGTTTTTTGTCTTTTGAGCATATATAAATGTAATTTGTCTGATCTAGCTAGCCATTTGTTTGACATAGATGTGAAATATTTAGGGGATAGGATGTCGCGTAACAACCAGAGCTGCCGACTTGGAACCTGGGGAACCGGGTTTGAGTCTTGGCATCGGCTCAACATCCTGTGATTCTGGGCAAATCATTTAATTTCCCCATGCCTTCAAAAAATGAATGTGTCCTTGTGTAATGTAACTGGTGCTCATGTAAAGTGCTCTAATACCTTTGGCCGAGTTCGTGCTATATAAAACCACAGAATATATATATATTCTCCATGAATCACCTGGCCAAGCCCGGCTGCAGCCTTGCTGCTCTGGAACCAGCAGACAGCTGCCATCACTAGCAGGGTTGATAGCCAGTGGTGTTGCGGTGGCCATGGTGGTGGACCAGACTAGGCTGACTGGGAGGTGCGGCACTCTCTTGTGGCGAGAAGGCAACCGTGGTACGGCTTACGGACTGGGTGTGGTTGGCTGGCTGGCAGGTCAGCTGACAGTCAAGAGGATTGGCCCCAGACACCCTGGTTGGTCCCAAGGCGAGGTACATGTCCACATAGACTGCAGACTATCACGACTTGGTGCATTGCTGAGCCATTACTGAAATTCACCACTGAGCCATCTGATCGGCAGAGGCATTGAGAAGGGAATTAAGAAGAGTACTGAAGGGTGCCTAAAGGTACTGGTTTCCCGGGCACACTAAACTAAGAGGGCAGGTGGCATCACTGCCCCCTTTATGCTGCCACTTTATATGCTAAAAAAATCTATTTTTATTTAGTTTTACTCTCATCTTCCGCCTTTCACCTTGAGTCACCTTCCCTTGTTGAATTCGAGAAGAACAGTTTAAAAAGGTTCCAGATAACTCACCAACCACTTACTAATTAACTAATAGAAAGGGAAAGCAAGAAAAAAGATTGAGTAAGACTCTAGTCTGCTTTCAGGTGTTAGGCATTAAAGCTGCCTCATTTGCAAATTTTAATTATTACACTCGGCCAGGGTGGAAATCAAGTTAGCAAAAGCAACTCACAAGTCCTAACCAGGAAAGAAGCAGGAACTGCAATAGACGAGTGAATCTGACCACCGAATTAAACATTTGACCCAAAAAGCTCAGGGACTCAGTCCTATTGGGTACAAAATCAAGAGAACATTAGATCCACAAGATAAAATCGAGACTTCTGGTCAAATCGGGACGTGACTGGAACGAGGTTGCTGTCTCTAATGGATTAATTGGAGCAACATTGAACTGTATTAGTAGAGAGCCAGAGATGGGTACAGACGAAATTGCTCTTTTAGTTCTGAATATCAGCACGATCTCTAAATCCACCTGCTCTCACTCCCAGTGCATCACTCACAACAAAAGTCTAACGGTGCCTCACAGACCCTGGACTTTCACTCTAAACCAAAGATACACTTAAACAAAATAACAGTGTTACAAATGGCCCCAATAAGTTGGCATCCCAGACTCAAGTAATCTAGATGCCCCTTCAGTAGCCTTGAATCCCACAAATTTGTTGGAGTGTGATTCTACTAGGTCTAACACTACACTAGCCCAGCTACCAACAGTACCATCTCAGAACAGAAGTGTGGCAATGCTGGTTCGACCAGTTTCTGTAGTCATTTAATCACCAAAAAACAGTAACCGTGGAAACTCATATGGTACCTTTGGATGCAAATAAATCAGCTGTCTTGGGAGCACCTCTTGCCGCATAAAGTTCTCATGCCAATTCTCACACTTGTCTCGATGTAACCTAGTTTCTTGGTTTAAACTGAAGTGCCCTAAATCCTATCTTGTGCAGTCGTTCGCCTAATCCAGGACATGATGTGACCAGTTATCTAGCTAGTATATTTTCACTTGAATTTAAAGGTGCTGAGGTTTCAACCAACGTAGGTGACTTGTTCCAAATGGAAGAGGAAGGTTTAGTTATGGACACCTGCCTTTCCCTTTGTGGTACCATTTCTGCCACCACTGGCATCCTAAATAGTACTTTAAATGGCCACACTAACATAAGTCCAACGCAGGGCAGACTGGATACTAGCAAACACCACCGGAAATCCCGCTGGCTCACCATATACACTCAATAATGAGAACTATCTGAAGGACTTTAGACATAATTGCAGGGGCTCTGATCACACAGTTAGTGAAGCTTGTCTCTCAAACAGTGGCTATGCAGGAGACAGAAACATATATTGCTGCCACTGAAAAACAATTGAGGTGATGCAAGAGGGAGTGAAGGAGATGCTGAAAAATTGATCTGCTTTCTATGTACCCTGCAACTATTCAGCATCCTAGATAAGCTAGAAGTCCTGGAGGTAAGACTATAAGTATTAATAGATCACAAGAGGGGCATCACAACTGAAAAGATCATTCATGTCAATCAGCTGTCAACAACGTTGGTGAACTCGAACCGCAGATCATTCTAATTCTGAATTCATTCTAGACCGTGGCCTGAGACAACTGGAGACAAGCCCTTAGAAGGACTTTCACAATACCAACAGGGAGCCAATCACCTGACCCATAGCAGCAAAAAAAGCCCCCCAAAAATGAAAAACAACATCAATATAAAAGATGCAAACAAATCCATTGGAAGAATCAACATAAGGGAGCCTCACGCAGAAAATTAGATGGGGCCATCACATCTCAGCCCTCAGCAGCATCTAAAGTGGAGTACGCGGGTGACTGCCAGTATATTGACTCAGGAAATAGAATCTTTGTGAATATGAACCCTGGTCTTTTATGCAATAAGTAATGTGCAAAACATAAATCAGCCCATTTTTCGGACCACACTAATCCAATTATTAAGCTTGAGCTGGTGGCCACCCAAGGGCAGGGTGAGGCACAGGCGGTGGAGGAAACCACCTATGGGACTGCTGAAGTCAGAACAGATTGCGCTGCTAGATTGACCTTTTCATCTGGGAATTATCCTGTGCCACTGGCTGTCCCTGAACAAATTAATAACACTACCCCCCTTCACAATACCCTCCTTATATACAGTAGAAGAATCCAACAATACTAATACTAAATCAACACAAACCACCATGAATCTAAGCATCATGCCAGAAAGCTCATCAAATCTAGCAAACAAAATCTATTTATCCAATGAACTCTAGTCAAGGGACTCCCAGCTGTCAGACACCAATCAGATACAGAGGCGAATGGAATTCTTCAATTATGCAAGGAAAGAAGATATGAGCACTGTACATGGCAGGATTCTTCCTGGAGAAGAACAAATTCTGGAAATGTTGGTAAACTGCACAAAGATGCAGCAGTCCAAGAAAAGCATGGCTCCCTGGAGAAGGGGTGACTTAATACCATATTCTTTACTCCAAAGTATGCATCCAGGGGACATCATGATGCCCTGCATAGGGGGAATATATTAAATATATTTAAGCCACTCCCAGGACCTCCGTTGTTTCGAGTGACAATATCTGTGGAACTCCTGGTACCTAGCTTGAGTGAAGATAGAGCAAACAGAGACATTGTGGGCAAACCTGAATGTGGCAGAATTCATTCTGAGTCATGTTGTCACATTAGGGAACTGGAGAATAACAATCCATGCAGGAAGAGACGATTCCTATACAAGGATCTTAGAAGACGCGAAAAAGGTAAACTTATATTGTGGAACGCTTAATACTCAAATTGCCTATGGGTAAGCATGCAGACCACCTACAAAATGTTCAGAAAATGGAGACCTACAAAATCTGAAAATTCTGAGTTATTAACCCAGTCGGGAGAGGAGAATCTTCACATTTAGGAATAGCTAACTTTACTAACCCTCTGCTACCTCAAATGACTAATGAAAACTGATGCTGGCTACCTGCAACACTAATGTATTAAGCTGGACTCAAACTCAAAAGCAATGGGGGTGCCAGAGAGCCGGCGAGCAAGATGGCCGCACTCGTCGGAGTCAACTGCCCTAGATGGGAATACTGACACGCCAGCTTGCTCTTATGAGATGCCTAAAGGGCCCTCACATTCACCTCACCCCGGTTATAGCGTTGCTGGGGTATACAGAGAGAATAGAAGCCCACTACAGGAAGTTTATATCATTTGGGGTTACTACTGGGAAAACGGAGGGTGGCCTGCAGGTGGGGACGAGGACGAGCTTCTAAATTCAAGAAATGGCTGGAAGATTTTATATACTGTCTCGGTCAATTAAATACTTATGCTGAGCTGCTGCCCTTGACTTTACGACCGCGTAACATCTGGGGCCCACTATAGACATACCTGCGGATGGGTACTGACTGCAATACTGCTTAATGGACATAACCACACTTTGTACACCTACACATAAGTCGATGGGCAAGCTCCTACACTAACATGGTACTCATGAGACCGCGCTGGGCCTCTCTCTGTGTGGTGGAGTGTCAATCTCACTGTTGGGCCTACGGCTGCCGGGTAACCACTGCAAGTCAATGTTATACTTCTTGAACAGAGGATTAAGATCAAGAGATGATCTACATTATCTATCCATTATTCTTGGGGTATATGCTTGGCATGACGAAACTATGTTTGTGGGTGAGTGATTGATATGTGGACACCTGACAGAACAAACAAATGTAAGTGCATTGTTTTTTGTTTGGAAAACTTAATAAAGAAATTTAAAAAAAAAAAAGTAATCTCAAAACGATGATAAACATTGGGTTACTTCTACAAAATGCTATCATATATGCTGCTTCCAAGGAATTACAAAATGCTATCATATATGCTGCTTCCAAGGAACCTTGGCTCTGGAAGAAGTTCAACTGGATGGTTATACTGCACGTAGTATCCCAGTGATAAAACAGAGCAAAGGAAGACCAAAGGGAGGATTAACGATCTGTGTCTCGAAATGCATATTAGCTAAATCACAATTAAGTACAAAAATCAACACTAATATATATCACCAAAAGGCGAAAAAGAGACAATTGATCACAAGATTTTTCATTTGTATCTTCCGCCACAGAATATAAGTGCCAGAATGGCTCTGTTAAATGATTTAGAGCTACGCATCACCAGGTCACGACAGGCATTAACTCGGCAGAAGACAAAAACCATAGTAAAGATGGAATTAAATCAATCGAGGTCTGTGGAGAATTTAATATCAAAACTCACCCAATGATTCGGGATACTCAACGAGGAGTCTGCATGGGGCATCCCTACTTTTCCAACATCAGATCTCAGAAGAGCGAAGCAAGGCAAGAAACTGAGCAGATTGATGGCTGCCACCACCCTACATACACTTAACAGAAATACTCTATCTGATACACCCGTAAAGAACTCTCAAGTCTGGCAATTGAGCAAGTCTAATTGACCACATATTACTCAGCCTTGAGGTATGACACCTTGTGGTCAACAAGACAGTCAAAAGAAGTGTCCAAAGCGAACATGACCCACAAAGCGCAGAACTGCACCAATTCAAGAGCCAATCTTGTATACCCAAAATAAAGCATTTCATAGAGCCTGACAACCTAACTGAAGTGAGCACTCACGAAAACCACCGTGATATACATGTCTTCCGAACAAGGGCACAGAGATAACTGTCATGCATAGAATGCCATGATGTCAAAGGGCATTCTATGACTTAGTGACACTCCATTTACTACATCACCACACTTCTCCCATTTTTCAACAAAATACAACTTTTGACTTTAAGCATTATAAACTATACCTTACTTAAAGGCAATACCTCATGATACCTAATCGCACCCTTCCCACCCATTTAAAAATAATAAACAGAATACATATATACATAATTATATACAGGATACAGTGAGAACACAATAGCTTTTTTTACAAAGTCTTGCCATTTTTAGGTGCAACCTATAACGAGAATTTCTTTGCACACAACTGTCATTCTTTTCTGAAGTTTATTTTTCATGCACTCTTCCACAATCATTCTCACAACTATTGTGTACACTTGGATCCAATGCAATGCGAGATGTGCTCCACCAATTACTATCTGATTATTTTGCAGAGTTTCTTCATAATTCGCATATTTGTGCCGATTCTTTGAACTTAAACAGGCTTTTTCCAACTGAATTGGGATTTTCAACACGCACCCAATCTCCAACTTTGAACTTACTTACTTTCTTTTTTCCAACATTCATTCTTTCAAAATTAACCGTATTTGACTTCCTATCAACCGATTTCCACCAATCACAGACATCTGCACTCATTGCGAATAACTGAACCATCCAGAAAGGACACCTTTCTGTTGCAGCTTTTCTTCCTCTCATCAATTCAAAGGGAGTTTTTTCAGTGACACTATGAGGTGTTGTGCGATACGACCACACCAACTCCTTGACAGCGTTGTCCACATCCATTTACATCTATACATGGACTGCCCACATTTAACCAAGACCCTATTGAAACGTTCTACTTTTCCATTTCTTTGGGGATGGTATAACAGTGTTCTGATATGTTTGATGCCACACTTGTCTAGAAATGACACCATTTCCAAAAAATTGAACTGAACGCCCCTATCCATCATGATCTCACCTGAGATTCCTTCTCTAGCAAAAACTCTCTGAAAACAATAAATCACACTCCTTGTAGTTGGTTGACTTACTGGCTCAACTTCAACCCATCTTGAAAGGTGGTCTATCATGACTATAAAATACCTCATGTAATTAGGCAAAATATGATATGGACCCAATAAGTGCACACCTACACGTTGCCATGCTCTACTGGGACATAACGTGACTGATTCAGTCATACCATCAGTTATCAAAACTTTGTCACTTACTTTGCATTTGTACGATTTCTTACAAAATCATCTATCTCACCATCATTTTTGGCCACCAATGATCACCCTCACCTTCCTTTTAGTTACAGTTGACCTCAAATATCCTGAACCTGCGAGTTCAATGATCCTCTGACAAAAACATAAAGAGGTAATCAGTTTGGGGCCGATTCACAGAACTAATCTGAGACAAAATACTAAACTTACTACTTTTGGTATTCACAGAAGGCACTTACGATTTTTGGTACTCACAGAATGCACTTACGACTCCTAACTTTACGTCCGCACTCGGGCCAGAATTTCCGCACCCGGACCATACTTTCCGGCTAGGGCCGGACTTTCTGGCTAGGGCCGTACTCTCCGGCTCGAGCCGTAATCTCCGGCTGGGGCCAGATAAAGTGTAATCAATCGGCCAGATTGCAATTTTTACAAAAAGGAACATTAGAATGTATGATAAATGGTAGAGGAGGTCATGAAAAACAGTTTGGGCAGGGAAAAGGGTACGGCCAGACACTACATCATAACCCAGAAACGTTTTCTCCTTTGCATCATGGTACATGCAGTGCACAATTTGCGCTCCCCTCAGTGTTGACTGTAGTGTCAACACTACAGTCAACACTAAGGGCGCGCCCCTTAGTCTTGACTGTAGTGTTGACAACGCAGTCAACACTGAGGGGAGCGCACATTGTGCACTGCATGTACCATGATGCAAAGGAGAAAACTTTTCTGGGTTATGATGTAGTGTC
Organism: Calotriton arnoldi; assembly: GCA_963921515.1. Lineage (NCBI taxonomy): Eukaryota > Metazoa > Chordata > Amphibia > Caudata > Salamandridae > Calotriton > Calotriton arnoldi. The sequence continues at coordinate 3,846,941 of CAWUFW010000379.1, forward strand.
TGGCCGTACCCTTTTCCCTGCCCAAACTGTTTTTCATGACCTCCTCTACCATTTATCACACATTCCTAATGTTCCTTTTTGTAAAAATTGCAATCCGGCCCATTGATTACACTTTATCCGGCCCCAGCCAGAAATTACGGCTCGAGCCGGAGAGTACGGCCCTAGCCGGAGTGTACGGTCCGGGTGCGGAGAGTACGGTCCGGGTGTGGAGAGTACGGTCCGGGTGCGGAAATTCCGGCCCGAGTGCGGACGTAAAGTTAGGAGTCGTAAGTACATTCTGTGAATACCAAAAGTAGTAAGTTTAGGATTTTGTCTCAGATTAGTTCTGTGAGTCGGCCCCTTTGTCTCCAAGCACTACCTTACCACCTTCTACCGACAACTCATCTAATATTTTCCAAAACATTTGCAGTTCTTCAGTCAAACTTTTTTCTTTTGGCCAACCTGACTTCACAGATGACATTACTTCTTTCAACACTTCATCTTCATCAATGGCTCTTCCCAAATCTTCATCCTTCTTACAAATGCTTACATCTCCAATATGTGCTATAAATGACTCTTCTATTTCAGACTCTCGCTCATAATCCCCAAGATCTTCAATGGGTAACCTTGAAAGGCAGTCCGCCCTGCAATTTTTCCCACCAGGGATATATTCCACTGAGAACGTGAACTCCAACAATCTAGACGATAATCTGGCAATTCTAGCAGTCGAACATTTCAACCTTCTTCCTGACAAAATGCCTACCAAGGGACGATGATCTGTTTTTAAACACAAATGATCTTCCCCAAAGGTACTTTCTGAACTTCTCCACACTCCATACACAATCTAGTAATTATTTTTCTATTACGGAGTATTTACGTTCCTCCTGACATAGTGTTCTACAAGCGAAACCTATTGTGTTTTCATGGTTGCCATTCAATTGGGACAAAACTGCTCCCAGTCCATACTCGCATGCATCCCCAGTGGCAATAGATTTTCTTCCTTCTACAAATGGTTGTAGAGCAGGTGCCTTAATTATCTCCTCCTTTACTTTTAAAAGTACTCTCGCATTCCTTGGACGACACAAACTCTATTCCTTTTAAACAATACTTTAAAGCATTCAGTGACATTCACAAAGTTTCTCAAGAATTTTGCATAGAACTGACAAAGCCCTAGAAAGGATAGTAACTGCTCTCTGTTCTTAGGAGCTGGGGCCTCAACTATACTTTTGACCAGACTTAGTCTGGGCTTCACTCCTTGTTCAGTGAAAACATGGCCAAGGTATTCAATCTCTCTTGCTTAAAAATACACTTGTCTTTTCGAAGAGTAGACCCTCTTTTCTCTCAAAACTCTCAACACCTCACTCAGTAAATGATCTAGTTCACACTCAGTGTCTGAAAATTTCAGAATATCACCTTGAAAAATCGCAATTTGTGCAACATCACTGAACATATCTGACATTAACCTCTGAAATACTGCTGCGGCAGAGGCTATACCAAATGGCATCCTACGGAATTGAAATACTCCTTCTGGTGTAATGAAGGCAGTTAAATGGCGAGAATCCTTGTCAAGTTCTACTTGATCGTCTGCTGCTCTCAAGACCAATTTGCTGAACCAACTGGACTGACCTATTTTTACGATTAAATCTTCAATACTTGATAACGGAAAATTGTCTACCCACATGGCTCCAGTAACACTTCTGAAATCCACACACATTCTAAGTTTGCCTGACTTTTTCTTTGCAAATTCAATGGGGGACAACCACAAGGTTGCTTCTGTTTTTTCAATAATTCCTTGTGTACACATCTTTTAGCATTTCAGAGAGATCTTTCCTTTCACTTAATGGGATGTTACGTAACTTGTGCTTCAGTGGTGGTACACCCTGCTTGACTTTAATAGTACAGATAAAGTGTGATATCTTCCTAAACTTTTCCTGAAACACTTTACAAAATTTTTCTTCCCAAAATTCTTTCATGCAATGTACTGATCCAACTTAATTTCTTTCAATTGTAACATTTTTGTCCCGCCCTGGTCTTTTTGTGATTCCTAATTCAGCCTGATGTACCCATCCCAAAACATTAATACCTCTCCTGGCAACATACACTTTGCCTTTAATTGACTCACCAACCACTTCAATGACAGCCCAAAAGAAACCCATGAAATCTACTCTGCTTCCTTCAAATGCCACAGTTAGGATATCCGGTGAAAACAAAATTTTATCAAACCATAATTTATCAAATTTCTCTTGAGACACAATTGTGATGCGAGCACCTGTGTCAATTAGAAGTGTAATCTCTTGTCCTTCAATCATTACATCAACATCAGGATCAGCAATACGTTTCCCATTGGGCGCAGGGTCAAGACTGATTTGCATATGGCTGGGTCCAAACTGGAATGGCATGGTGAGCAAAAAAACGATGGATTTAGGCCCAGATCTTTGTACTGGGGTGAATGTACAACATTGTTCTGCATTCTGTCCATCAATTGTTGTTTTTGCATTTGTCACCCCGAGTGGGACGGGTATGCCCAGACGTGGGTCCTGTGCTCTCCATGCCACTGGAGTCAAGCTATCCTGGCTGATGAGGGCTGAAAGCCCGAAACCGGTCCTAGGATGCTTGTTTCCAGTCCAGGGAGGACCTGGCCTGGCAGTTCGGGCTGGACTGTTCCCATTGGGTGCAGGGTCAAGACTGATTTGCATATGGCTGGGTCCAAACTGAAATGGCATGGTGAGCAAAAAAACGATGGATTTAGGCCCAGATCTTTGTACTGGGGTGAATGTACGACATTGTTCTGCATTCTGTCCATCAATTGTTGTTTTTGCATTTGTCACCCCGAGTGGGACGGGTATGCCCAGACGTGGGTCCCGTGCTCTCCATGCCACTAGAGTCAAGCTATCCTGGCTGATGAGGGCTGAAAGCCCGAAACCGGTCCTAGGATGCTTGTTTCCAGTCCAGGGAGGACCTGGCCTGGCAGTTCGGGCTGGACTGTTCCCATTGGGCGCAGGGTCAAGACTGATTTGCATTTGGCTGGGTCCAAACTGGAATGGAATGGTGAGCAAAAAAACGATGGATTTAGGCCCAGATCTCTGTACTGGGGTGAATGTACGACATTGTTCTGCATTCTGTCCATCAATTGTTGTTTTTGCATTTGTCACCCCGAGTGGGACGGGTATGCCCAGACGTGGGTCCCGTGCTCTCCATGCCACTGGAGTCAAGCTATCCTGGCTGATGAGGGCTGAAAGCCCGAAACCGGTCCTAGGATGCTTGTTTCCAGTCCAGGGAGGACCTGGCCTGGCAGTTCGGGCTGGACTGTTCCCATTGGGTGCAGGGTCAAGACTGATTTGCATATGGCTGGGTCCAAACTGGAATGGCATGGTGAGCAAAAAAACGATGGATTTAGGCCCAGATCTTTGTACTGGGGTGAATGTATGACATTGTTCTGCATTCTGTCCATCAATTGTTGTTTTTGCACAATTGTGATGCGAGCACCTGTGTCAATTAGAAGTGTAATCCCTTGTCCTTCAATCATTACATCAACATCAGGATCAGCAATACGTTTCCCTTCTCCAGCACCTTCACTTCTCACACCCAACACTAATTTCTTACATTCCTCATATCTGTCATCCTCATACTGTTCACTGATTACACAATGAGCACAGCTGTTCTTTCCTCCTCAACATACCCTGAAAAAGTAACTAATTTTCCTGCACTTCCTACACTGTTGCCCCTGAGCAGGAAAATTCCTGAATGAGGAAACATGTGCTGGTGAACCACACCTGAAACAGCTAATTTTTTTTAATTGTTGTGACGCAATGTTTGGTCTACTCATTGTTTTGGGTCTTCTATTTTCTGGAGGGACATTGGAAACTGGTTTGCTAACTACAGCTCCTGAAATTACAGCTTTGGCTAAAGACTCCTCCGACAACTTTGCATCCTTGCATGATCCTTTAATGCTCTTAGCTATAGCTGTATCCAAAGAAGGATTTTTACATGTAAGAAAGCGTTCCTGTATCTTTTTCGAACTACACCTTGCTACTAGTTGGTCTCTGATTAGTTCTGATGTGAAATTGTCAAACCCGCACTTAGCTGCCAAAATTTTTAATGTTGTTACATAAGTATCAATGCTTTCATTGGGCTACTGCATTCTTGTGAAAAACGTATACCTGTGTAATACTGTATTTTTTGTTTTAGAAAAATATTTGTCCAACTGAGCCACAGCTGTGTCAAATTCATCCAGATCCTCATCTCCTGTGGGTTCATACTGGGGTAGATGATCACACACATTCTGACCACCAACCCCTAAATATTAATACATTAGGCTCTTCTTCCTCTCAGGCTCAAATTTGTGCGCATCAATAGCTCCTAAATATGCTTTAAAGGATTTTAATCATAAATTCCACTCTAGTGGTGGTTCACACGGGTCTTGTAGAAAAGGAGCAGGAGGTGCTACATTTAGCATTTTTGGCAATAGTATCGGAATAAATAAAACACACACAAGAACCTGTTAAACAAAATAATGTAACCCAAAAAAAATTGTGACTCAATAGTAGAACGGCTGACAAATAAATAGATTGCGCAAAAGTATTTTTAGCGTGCAAATCGCTGAACAGAAATTCGCACAATATCGTTGCTTAGCCTTATGTGAGCGTGTAAATCACTGAATGTGGATTTACACCAATGCTGTCTTCTGTTACATCCAGGCCCTTTATAAACGTGTGATTCACTTGTTATAAAAACTGTATAGTTATTATGTCAAAATAAAGTGTGGAAATCGCTGATTGCCTATTTGCACCACTAGACTATTACTGCTTTGGAAGAAAGCAGTCTCATTTCTGTCTTCATTCCCGATGAGGTTCTGTGAAGTAGTCGTGCTTCTATTTCTATGCGAAGGCAGACCGGAAGGCTGAAGAAGGAGGCAGAGATGGACCCGCTTGCATATGGCTGGAGCGGTCACACCCTAGAAGGTTAGAACACACTGCTGAACAAGTGCTCCCTTTTTCTTCTGCTCAGCGCAACTTCGAATTAAGCGCTTAAACACACTACTGATGCTTACCTGTGAACACAGACTGAATACAATCATGGTTCGGCTCGCGGACATACAATGGGTGTGCGCGCCCCAAACTCCTGCGCGTGAAACGATGGATGCGCGGCCTTCACGCGCCAAACTCCTGCAGCAGTTCAATTTACTCACAAAGTGCAAAACGAAAGTCCAGAGTCAGAGCCCGACTCTTGTTTTCTGCGCTAATGCTGCTCCGCAACACCTCTTACCTTTTTTTCTTGAAATTAAAGGACAAGAATCTTGCCTTCGCTTCAGCACGTACCTTAATGTGCTTGTTACGTTCTGGCCATTATTTTCACCTTTGTGCGTCTCGCAATTATCTTCTCCGCTTGTCGCAATTATTGAAGCGAGCACTCATGAAAGCCACTGTGAAATACAAGTCATTTATTACATGAGTGTATGCACGTCTTCCCAACAGGGACACAGAGATAACTGTCATGTATAGAATGCCATGATGACAAAGAGCATTCTATGACCTAGTGACACTCCATTTACTACATCATCACACTAACCCACAAACCGAATTGGAAAAAACTCAGCCCAATGAACAATGTGGTTATGAGGTTAAGTGAACTCTTGAAACTCAATAACCAAGAACTATTACAATTGGTGTCTACATCCAATAAATTCAACTTTAGCTAACTGTACTAAAGATGATGCTTCGACTGCAAAAACTCTGTGCCCCTAGTGCCCCTTATTGATGACAAATGTTTAAAATGTAAGGCAATTCTAACAAACGCTCCTAGGTCTAGGCAAAGCAATCTGAGGAGTGAAGAGCTTCTTAAATATCAAGACAAGTTGACAAACATCAAATTAAGTACAAAAATGGGCAGCTAAAATACAAAGACTGGGAGGCACTCCAATTGTCAATTAGGAGAAAAATCCAAGAAAATCTTTGGAATTGGTTAGAGGGGCTGTAAAGGCTCTCCATATAATCTGGAGGTTGGAATCAATTTGGCTGATTATATTAAATTATTATTCTCCATGAACCAGAAACCCCATAATCGCGGCCTAGTTGAGAAGGGTGCCTTGGAAAAGTATGGCACCTATGACCACTCTACTGCACTGTTGGCAAAGACTCTAGAACCACAGAATATCTCTGAGATTCGATCTGAGTTCACAGAGGAAGAAGTCTTTGTAGCTATAAATAACCAAAGATCATTGAAAGCACCAGGGTCTGACAGAATTCCTAAAGAAGTTTTACGCAGTAAAATATCGATGTGGGCACCTGTCATAAAGACTGCGTACAAGGCCATCTGGAAGCATGAAGTTTCATCTTCCAGGTACCAATCCACAAAAAAAGCCCCGCAATCTATCACCTGATTTCCTTGCTGTAAGGAGCCTGTGTAAATCTATAGCAACTTGGTCCTAAACCGCTTCAAGGATTGGGCCAAAGATAAAAAGATTCTATGCCATCTTCAAGCTAGTTTCAGGAAAGGAGTGGGGACTATAGATCAAGTAATTAGATTGATTTTTATATATCTATAAACATGTGGTATAAAAATAAATCACCATTGTTCATGATTTTTATAGATCTTTAACGTGCTCTGACTCTGTTGATAAAATGCTACCCTTGTCTGAATTGAAGGTGCAATGTCTACCAGAAAAGATTCTGGCTGTTCTACAACAGATTTATTGGATAAACACAGCCAAGGTGAGATATGGTCTAAGAAGGGAATGTACATCTGAATTTAAGATTGAAACTGGTGTCCGTGGAAGGCTGTGAACTTGCGCCCACTTTTTTCAAAGTAGTTGCAAACAATAGGGGTAAACAGCTAAGAAACTTGAATTTGGATTTGCCAGTGATGGGAGAAGAGACCTTTATTACTTTTTGCTGATGATGCGGTGTTTCTGGTGCGAACTGAACTGGCAATGCACCGCCTATTGAAAGGATATGAAACTTTCTGCAGCTCTAAAAATCTCATCATTATTATTAAAAAACAAAATTTATAATATTGAATTTAAGATTAAAACCTGAAGTAATCATTTAAAATATACATAGCCAACCTGGATCATGTCAAATCCTTTGACTACTTAGGAATACGTTTTATTGAAAATTAACTAGGGCAGAACAAACTGTAGTGTAGCTCCTATTTCCCTAATAGGCTCTGCGCATTGGAATAATATATCCTATAGGTTTGACATAGGACTAAGGTCAGTATGTCCCTATCGAGTATATTAAACTTAATTACTTGTGCCAGCTAGCTCAGAGGCCACTAGAAACTCCTTGACAACAAGAAGGGAGTAGTTTCTGGCAGCCGCAAAACATGACCACTGTGTTTCCCTTTAGAATCAGAACGTGTCCCAGAGTCGTGGAAACAATAAATAACAATTTCACTCAGCTCAGTCGTGCATGCTTAGTTTTCTCCAAGTTACACAGAAAGAAATAGACGGGCGTTTCAATAAAAGATTTATTGAACAGTCTTGTTTCTGGTGTAAGTAAAATGTGCTGTTACGATCACAAGACAGTATGCGAGATAAATAATGTACAGTGTGAGCAGTAGAAATAAATAATACTGCAAGAGCATTATCTTTTAGTACATATGCTGTTACATAAATAACACAGACTAAAAATGCGAGTACTCATACGATGCGTTCCTAATCTAGTTCTACCCCAATGTACCTAACCTAACCTAGGTATAGGACGAGGTATGAAGTAGGTGAAGTATTCCTTACTATGGTATACTAAGAGTACGCTAACCCCAGTATGCCAAGAGTCCCTCTAGGTTCTAGTCAATCAATCAATCATGTCACTTATAAAGCGCACTACATACCCGCGAGGGTCTCAAGGCGCTGGGGGAAGAGGGGGGTGGTGCTGCTACTGATCGAAGAGCCAGGTCTTGAGGAGTCTTCTGAAGGCCAGTAGGTCTTGGGTCTGTCGGAGGTTGGTGGGGAGGGTGTTCCAGGTCTTGGCGGCGAGGTGGGAGAAGGATCTGCCGCCGGTAGTCTGCTCCATACCTGAAGAATGAGAGAGGTAGGAATCTCTTTGCCAGACTCGAACTCCAACACCCCGCAAGGGAAGTCAGATCACTGGAAGCTGGACTCTCTGCGTGCAGGGATGACAGCGTCTTCTCAGTGCGTCAGGCCGGGAAACGGGCTCCTCTGAAGTCGAGGTCTCCTCTGATTTACAGGGGCTAGGAAAGGTATATTTATACCTGAGAAGTACCTCAGAATGTTAGCATTGACGTGAGTCGGACAGCGGAAGACGTCATGAATGAACCCCTAAGGAATAATGGTTCATGCATAATATATGAGTCCTTGAAGAAATCAATAGTCCTGGACTAGGGAAACTCCCGCAGCCTAAGGGTCTGTTCTTCAAGAACTCGTTGTGACGTTAGGGTGGACGGATGTCAGAGACCATGCCTGTATTTGGAGTGCACGGTTAATGCCTAAATAAGGGCTGGGATGTTATGCCTATATAAGGGCAGGGCGAATTGTGCCTACATAAGGACATGATACTGGAAAGCCCGTTTATGGACACCCTAAGAGGAATACAACACCCACTCCACTTTCGTGTGTACGATAATACTAAAATACTAAACATTTAAAATGCTAAACATTAAAATGGAGTACCGCATATTTCTAAAATATTTCATAAAACCATTTAAAAAAAGGCATTTAAAAAACCTATTAGAATGCAAAAAGGTACTGTATATTTGAAGCATTGCTTTTCATTTCAGGCATAAAGTTCGAAAATAAATGCAATTGGAATGAAATAAGCAGTAATATTTACATGTGACAGAAAAAAAAATGATCGATAAGTATCTTAAAAATCAAAGTCATTTCATGTCATGAAAATTAATGAACTGTTTTAGACACACAAGATGACTAAGTGTCCGTGGAAGTACCTTGAAGTCTGTATTATAAGGCTAGTTCTACTTTAAGCAGATTGTAGTGCCATTTTCGTTCGAAAAATGGGAAAAAGTTCAATTTTGGTAGAGTTCCAAGTTGAAGGCCAAATTGTTACTGCATCTCTGGAACTCTGTATGCTGAATCAGAGTCAGTTTACGGGTCTGGTGTAAACATGAGATCATCTACTTCTATAGACAAAACATCGTCCACTGTAGTTGGTGTCAGTTGGAACACCTCGTGTAGCAGATTAATTGCACAGAGATGTGAAGCTTCGCTTCCAGCATAGGGTGCCGCAGCAAAGTTCGCGTCCGTTGTTACCTGTGTGCCTGTAGATCTTTCTCGTACCTCAGCAGCAGCCGGAAGCGTCTGTGAGATCTCAATGAATGCGGACATCAGGATTGGTAGCCTCTGGGGACAACACAGAGCATGGGCCGTTATCGGGTCCAGCAGAGTATCGACATCCGTTGGCGTAGCTGATAGAAATGTTAGACAGGTGTCCAACACGCATTCTTCACCGCATAGCAGGCATCGTAGAACAGGTAAGATGCAATCTTGCCAGATTGGTCTGAATGACAGGAACCACGTGGTATTAAGTTCCCGTAGACTAGTCATGCCCAAAAGCTGTACTATTCGCTCACGGCACTTTCGTTCAAGGAGAGCTTTCTCCATTTCGCTTGGAGTGATGTCTGCGAATAGGCTGGCCATAGCGCAATAGCAGGAAGAGAAATAGAATTCCGGCAACAAGTGCTAGAATTAATGGTATGCCACCAAACACCGAATGTGCAAAGTTCGGGATGATTACGAGTATTGCCTGGAAAGGTGCTAACAGACCGGAGCAGATGCTCTTAAATACATGTATAATTCCACTTGTATCAGACATGTTGAAGATACGTGATATCATTTCTACGAAATGTATAGGGCAGTTTGTACGTATTAAAGTCTGTATCTCAGCCGAAGTCCTTGCTACTTGTAGATCATAGGTTTCTTTGGCCGAGGTCAAAGGCACTGTTTGCTGTAAAAGCATGGCTTTCATTCTGCTCAAAGTATCAAATCTTATCAGCGAAGGCCATAGAGGCGACTCCCTGACTGTGTCTATTGGGGCAAACAATACTTGCATACAGCAAGTGACCCTGGAGTTGACCGTTACTAGATATGGGATGCCTGGCAACATGCCACAGCAACTCTGATCATTCAACATGAGGTAACTCCCATTAGAAAGTTGTCCAAACGTTGGATTAATCACAGCAGCTGGTGTACCCTGCTGATGGCAAGACAAATTTGCCACAGAACCATTACAAGCCCCGTGTAAAGAAATGTCCTGACATATAAGTGAACCGCTTAGTGCAAGTTTACAGTTTGTACCGCTCAAAAACACTTCACGATTCCCACTCCAACATGTATATATGTATACGGTAAATCCCAAGATGTCTTAATGTATTCCTTACCCAACCTTTCATATTTGCCTGCTTGCATTTGTCTGAGGCAATACTGAAACTGAAAAGTACTCACAGGTAATGTTATTTTGCCATGAATAAGCCATTCTGTAGCTGGTTTTTCTGCCACTGTGAATGGTAACTTTTCCAGTTTTTCAATGCTCAGCACTGTATACCTTGCTCCTCTTTGTGCCAGTTCGATCTGTTTATCAGTTAGATTGTATTCTGCAAACAGAGCCGTTGTGTTGATAAACGCCAAGGCACATAGCCCGCTCGCAAAGATTGCAGCGTCCAGCTTAATAACATAATAGAACGTAATTGAGACTGGCCTTGCTGTAACATCGCCAAATCTTGTTCTAGTATGTCGATAGCAGAGGATACAATGCCATCCAATAAATATATTCTGGAGGACAAAGTTGTTAACCCATTGTCGACCACAGAGAGTGTTTTCTCTAAATTAATACGATCAAGTTCACGTATTCGTTCTGCGGCCTATATCTGTGATACTTTCCATGCTTCATTATAAGCAGCATAAATGCCGGCATATATGAAACGTTTTTGACGCGGTTTTCTTGGTCCAAGCAAGAATTCCCTAAGGTCTGCGTCCTTTTTAAGTAAGGTTAAGTGTTGTTTCACATCCTGTAGTGTAGACTTATGCAGCCAATCGAGGCATAATTTTCCTACACTGTATGTTGTTACTACCCCCGGATGTTGTCTTTGGACGTATCTTGGGTCTGGCCTATGAATAGTAAAGCCCTGAGTTTTATTCAGGAATCTTTCCTGACAGTTATTCGTGTCTGTGGGCCAGATCAACCATTTTTTCCAATCAGGATTAGATCTGTTGAGTTGTAGTATATTGTCAACTGTCACCACTGCCTGTGTATCGTTATCTCTGGCAGGTGTTGGTACAGAAGGTGTGTTCATCTCTTTGATCTTGGCTAATCCAAGACAAGACGTTTGTTGGATGGTTTCATTCAAAAACATTATTTGTTCAGGGATGATGCAGGCTCTAAATAAAGCTTCTATCCCCTGCACTTGCCAATCTTTAGTACCCCAGACTGTTTTGGTGTCTATTGTGTCTTTCCAAAAGTCAAAACCCTGTCTAGACAGTTGGGCATTAAATAACGCAGAGTAAATCTGTTTTGTATTTGTTAACATAATTTTCAGACCTGTCTTGTTTACATTTTTATAGTAAAACATTTCTGGTTCAGATGTATTGTATCCTGAAAAATATGGAAACTTACTAGCAAATGTTTTTGAACTACCTTTAGGTGGTGAAGGACAATGTTCCCATTGGTTAAACATAAACACATTTCTTGGATATGCAGATTTATGCAAATAATGATGACCATAGTGGTTATAACAATACATTTGTTCATAGTCTGATGAACCCTCTAAATATTCATGTTTAGAAAATGCAGCAGATTTTTCTAGGTCAAACATTATATCATTGACAGTCTCAAAGTCCCAATCATCTGAATAGGTACTGGACGTAATTAGATCACTTAGTGAAATTTTAAACAAATGTGGAATGTTCAATTGTTCCGTCGGACCGAAGATTTCAAAATCTGTTTTGTCCCACACTATACCATCCTGTATAGGAACAGCTGTGATGTTCACTGATGACAAGTCTCTTGCTTCACGATGGGAAGATTTATGAGGTTTCAAAAGTACGTTCACGTCTTTTCCTTCAGTGTTCACATGGATGTATCTGCCACTTATAAGCACGCTCACAGTTGTAACCAAAGCTAGCCAGAGCAGGAAAACAAAAAGTCCAGATGTAATCCAGAGTTCAATCCATGGAGAAACCAAATAAGTCTTTTTCAGAAAGTGAAGAAAGTCTTGTACTTGCTGCTTGAATTTCAATGATGCTGGCGTCGTTTCAGGTTCACTCGGATCTTCTGAGAACGTATCAAAGTTAATGAAATAGCCAGAAGCAGTTCTGTCAATTGTTGGAATTGCATCAGGATTTGTAGAAATCACTGGAACCAGTTCATCACTTGTTACGTTGGTGTAGACAGGTGTATTTGGACGAACTGTTACTTGGTGTTCAAGAGGGATGAGTTCCATAGCGTTGTTGCTTAGTCCACCATCAGTTACAGCTGAATTCTCGATTGTTATCAGTCTTTCAGTCTGAACCTCTTGGATAGTAGCGAGAGGAGTGCGTCTGCTACTAGGTCGGAGTCTACGAGGCCTACTATTTAGTATTGGCCACATACTGTGGTTTGATGAGGTCGATGGACACAAATCTTTTCTCCTTTCTTCCAGCAAGGGGCGGCAGAAGTACTGTTCTTGTTCCTTGAACTGCTAGGACAGGTACTGGTTGTCTGTAAGAAGGTCCAAATTCCTTCTTGTCCGCAATCTTTTCTCTGACTAGATCCCCAACTTTTGGAATCCAGACAGGCCTTGCTGGGACAGCCGGTTGATCCCCAGTGGTGGTTGGCTGTAGGAATACGTTGCTTTGTTTCGTTCTTAACTTGTTTAGTTCCTGTAAAACAGCCAAACGATCTTTGATATCAAAGGGTTTATTTTCCACCACTGTGCCTACGTGTTCAAGGTCTGGTACCCACATTCTTGTCCCAAATAGGACCTCATATGGAGTGACCCCCCCTAGAGAACTTCTTGGCAGGTTGTTCAATGAGCGTTGGACCCCAGTGAGGTGTTTGACCCACCCATCACCCGAACCGAATACCCTAGCTGTTATAGACTGCTTTATGTCCCGGTTTTTCCTTTCCACAACCGAATTTCCCTCAGGATGGAATGGAGAGGAGTACCGCAATGCAACGCCCAGACTGGCCATGGCTTCTTTGTAAGCCCGAGAGCTAAACGCAGGACCCTGGTCAGAATGTAGCGTGCCTATTGCGTATGTGCCGATAAAGACTCGCAAATCTTTTATAACAGTTCGAGCGTCAGCCGAGCGCTGAGGCCATAACCATAGGAACCTAGAGCATGAATCCACTGCAACCATGATATATTTATAGTTACCGTCCCTTTGCAAGGGACCGCAGTGGTCCAGGTAAACACAAGCTAATGGTTTGTCTGAAATTAACAGGGGTGTCTGCGCAGGACGTTTCACTGTTGAGACTTTCATCTGTTGGCAAATATCACATTCTAAAACATAGTTTTTAGTTTGTTTCCGAATGCCAGGCCACCAATATCTTTGCTTGAGTAAAGATACTGTCGCTGAAACACCTGCATGTGCAGAAGCTAACCCTTCGTGTGCTGCTAGGATTAGTCCTAATCTGCGTTCCTTGTTTGGAATTAACCTATCCCCCACTCCAGGGATTCGAGCAAAAGGAACGTTGTTCGCATCAATTACATAAGAGTACTTGAGTGGAAACTTTTTGGGTAACGCTTCACTGCTGCCTTTGCTTGAAGCATTGACAGCCAACATTATCTCACCGTCTATTTTTGTTTTTGAACGAGTGATCGCAGCTACGGAAGCCGTCTGCACAGCCCCCTTTGCGGCTTCATCAGCCAATGAATTCCCTGCAACGTGAACGCCATCACGTTGATGACTCAGTGTGTGGATCACGTGAGCCTTTGGTAGTTCGTTTTTCAACTGAACTACTTGTTCCCAAAGCATTTTGTGCTTTATTGTGCCACCTTTCGCATCTTTGAAACCATTTTCAAGCCAGTTTTGTATATAGTCATTATACGACTGAACACAGTAAAAGGAATCGCACTCTATTAGTGTGGGGAATTCTCGATCTGTACTTTCAAGTGCCAGTTTGAATGCTTGTAGTTCAGCTCGCTGAGCCGTACAATCCCCTAGAGATTGTGTTTTAGTGACCATAGGTCTGAAGATGCCATTTTGCATGCGACCTTTAACGATTGCACACGCTGTACTGTAAGCTTGCTTACTCCCTGTTGCGGGTTGTGCAGATCCGTCAGTGTAAATTATGAATTCGTACTGATCGAGAGGCAGAATTTCAGTAGGCAGAGGACATTCATGTTCGTATTGCAGGAATGCTTGTGTTTTTAAATCTGGATCAAAAACATATTCAACATCTGTTGCAGCAAGAGAATTAACCCATTGTATCCATCTTGGATGTAATGCTTTAGCATTTGGAATGCTTGCTTTTGTGACCGCTTCTAAAGCCGGTACTGGGGTTACGACAATAATGCGTTTCCCTTGGGCTAAGGCTCTTTCTTTTGCTACAGCGGTTTGAACTGCTGTTAGAATTTTTTCAGTTGAACTGAAGCGCATTTCCACTTGTGTGTACAAATGGGATTTGTATGCTATTGGTATTTTCTCACACTCATTGAAGGTTAAGTAGGTGAATCCACATTGACCCGAAATTATTCGGATCACCAAATTGCGTTGACTTACACGTGTTTGTAAGTGATTTGTTGCTAACATGTTAGCCTGGAGTGAACGCAAGATTTCTGTGTGTTCCTGTGTCCAGTTTCTGATCGAAAAATCAGGTTTGATGAATGCGTAGAGAGGTTTAACCCTTTCTGCGTAATTTAAAATGTATGTTCTTCCAAAATTTAGGAAACCCAGGATGGATTGTAAGTTTTTAGCATTTTTGGAGGTTGGAGCAGCGCACATTTTTCTAAAAGTTAGCTGCCAAGCTCTTGCCTTCACTTGAAAGCTCATATCCTAGAAATAGGACATTGAGATGGGCAATTCTGGATTTTTAAAGTTGAACTTGTAGCCCTCAGAGGCGAAACCCAGTATAATGGTGCTCACCCTGTTCAAGTGTTTTTCCAGGTCATCGTCTGTCAGATAAATGTCATCGACATAGGACAATGCCTCATTGTCATAAATTTGTAGTAATCTCGGTTACCCTCGTTGAGAATAAACCTGGGCTGTTCTTGAACCCTTGTGGGAGTCGACAAAAGTGACGCTGGGTCCCCATTATGGAGAATGCTGTTAAGTACCTGCTTTCAGGTGCTATGTTTTGACAAAAGAAACCATTTGAGATGTCTAATGTTGTTTTATATTTTTACGCACAATGTTATTCATTAATGCTGTGCTATGTGCATTTTGCACTGCAAAAGTTTTAGAACAAGTGTTTAGGTGTCTGTAGTCCAAAACTAGACGATCTGTATTGTCTGGTTTGGAGACAGGAAACAAAGGATTGTTCATTGAGGAGGTGCATGTTTCAATCACCCCTTGATATTCAAGTTGATCTAAGATCTCCCGACCTGTTTTTTAGCTTCTTGCTTTATTGGGTACTGCCGTTGTGCAGTTGGTTCATGTTTCAGATGTATTTTATGGTGAGGTGAATCCTCATCCCATCCTACATGATTTTTATATAATGCAGGGGCCTGGGCCACTGCCCATTTCCTGGCATATGTATATCTCAGATGCATTGGTATATGGTTGGAGAAGGCAGGCATAATTATCTCCTCGCCGTGTGGGCACTCCCTGACAAATTGTGGTGGCCAGTCCCTTTCTGCTAGAAGTATGTCATAGCCCTTTGATAGTCTTTCCCAAAAAAGTGCTTTCACCTGTCTAGGTTTGTCTCCCTCCATCCGGAGAGTTATTTCATATAACTTTTGTGGAGTACTAACCCTGGTGTCTACAGTCTCGACTGTAATGTACTCATTCAAGTCCACTATCTCCAGAAGTTCCTTCAGGTTCTGGCGAACTATTGTGACTTCTGCTGCACTGTCCAGCATTGTCTGAGCCCATTCTCGAGTTGTGTTCTCAGTATTCTCGGCATGTCTGATTTTCAGACCTGCTACTTTCTTTTTGGAGAATTGAGGTTTTACTTTGGTTTTTGGAGCGTGTTTGTCGTCTTTCGATTTCACGCGTTCTTCTCTATGTTCTGTTCGTCCTCTTCTTTCCGAAGTCTGTGATGAGATCTGAAAGGGACGAGAGGAATGTGTATCAGTATCTTGATACCTATCAGGTTTTCTCAAATTATCCCTATTCCTGAGGTTATACCTCCTTTCAGAGGGCTCCTTTTGAGGAGACCTACCTCGGGATTGAGAACGTTTCTCGTTTGATTTTTGTTTAGTAGACTCCCATTTCTTTTTAGAAGATGTAGGCGTTTGTTTAATTGAGTCCTTCTCAGGACTTTCAGATAGCTTCGGCTTCACTGGTCTTCCACCCAAACTATCTCTGCCTAATTCTGCATAAGATTGTTCTATAATTCTGGGTAGCACTGTTTGATGTTCTGTAACATCAAATTCCCTTAATTTTGGCGGATCGCCACTGCTGCTGCCTCCCTTTAATATTAGATAATATTATTGTTGAGACCTGGTCGAAATTTTTCAGTAATTTCATACCTAAATTTAGAGCAGGCTCTGCCCCGTATTCGTTTTGAATTTGTTTTAGGACATCAGGTATTACCGCAATTGACGGAATACCATGTGTTTTGGTATAGATAGCAGCAAAGACTGAGCCCCAAGTGGTGCAGTCTTCCAGTTGTGGTGTGATCCCCATTGGTAAACTGATTGTCAGTATTCTGTGTTTCTCATACGGGCTAGTATTTGGAAATACTGCTTCGATTTGAGTAATTTTTTTAGCTATCCAGAAAGGAATTTGCTCACGTTTTGTGGGCATTTTACCCATGACTGCGTATAGAGTCTGTGGTGTAATTTTTAGAATGTTCCCCTGGTGAGGGGTTTGATTTGGAAGTGTTAATGGTGGTTGGACTGTGAAAGTCCGCATGACATATTGGACCAATTGTCTGTAGATTTTTATTAACTCTGAGTTGAGTAAGTAAATCCTCGTCTGACATCTCTTCAATGTCAGGATGAGGTGTGTAGCCGGCTAGAATCGGCCATGTTGCTCCTGGTCTACCTAGTGGACCGAGCCTAGTAATGTTTTTGTGATGTTTTAGGGCGCCTTTAAACCAGAGCTGATGCTCCTGGTATGTTAATGGAATTTCAATATCCTCGAAAGGAATGTATTCCTCTGGTGATTCATCTTCTTTGTAGAAGTGAAACATGTGTGTTATTGGATTGGATTCAGGAAATATTACCCATGAATAGAATACCTCTGTCTGAAAGGATTCGTGTGCCTCTATCACGAAAACTGCTCTACCGCCTCTTGGTGGTAGGCCATGTTTTATAAGTTTTAGAGTAATGGCTCTTCTTAAGTTTGGAGCGATGTTTATTACACCCTCCTCGGTTTCATTTAAACCTGTAATGTTAAAGGCTGCTGCTTGGGCTGGATCAGCCGCAGCTACACCGTTTCCGGCGTCTTCAGTCATTTTGTTTTTTGAAAAATGTAGAACAAGTTTCAAGGAAACAAAGATTAGGTGGACAATATTTTGGAACACTGTATCCTTCAACGTTGAGCAAACCAAACAGCTAATATATAGGGTATTGCCCTATGTAGCCGTGGTGGATACTTAACCCTGCCCACTCCAGACGTCTTTTGGAGTATATGGGTAGGGGTCTTGAGAGAAAAAGCACGGCTGAGTTACTCAGTATCTAACGTTGAATTACTGCCTTACCAAACCGTTGGGCGCCATGTAGTGTAGCTCCTATTTCCCTAATAGGCTCTGCGCATTGGAATAATATATCCTATAGGTTTGACATAGGACTAAGGTCAGTATGTCTCTATCGAGTATATTAAACTTAATTACTTGTGCCAGCTAGCTCAGAGGCCACTAGAAACTCCTTGACAACAAGAAGGGAGTAGTTTCTGGCAGCCGCAAAACATGACCACTGTGTTTCCCTTTAGAATCAGAACGTGTCCCAGAGTCGTGGAAACAATAGATAACTATTTCACTCAGCTCAGTCGTGCATGCTTAGTTTTCTCCAAGTTACACAGAAAGAAATAGACGGGCGTTTCAATAAAAGATTTATTGAACAGTCTTGTTTCTGGTGTAAGTAAAATGTG
Organism: Calotriton arnoldi; assembly: GCA_963921515.1. Classification (NCBI taxonomy): domain Eukaryota; kingdom Metazoa; phylum Chordata; class Amphibia; order Caudata; family Salamandridae; genus Calotriton; species Calotriton arnoldi. Next base: position 3,865,068 of record CAWUFW010000379.1, read on the forward strand.
CTGTTACGATCACAAGACAGTATGCGAGATAAATAATGTTCAGTGTGAGCAGTAGAAATAAATAATACTGCGAGAGCATTATCTTTTAGTACATATGCTGTTACATAAATAACACAGACTAAAAATGCGAGTACTCATACGATGCGTTTCTAATCTAGTTCTACCCCAATGTACCTAACCTAACCTAGGTATAGGACGAGGTATGAAGTAGGTGAAGTATTCCTTACTATGGTATACTAAGAGTACGCTAACCCCAGTATGCCTAGTATGCCAAGAGTCCCTCTAGGTTCTAGTCTGCTCCATAACTGAAGAATGAGAGAGGTAGGAATCTCTTTGCCAGACTCGAACTCCAACACCCCGCAAGCGAAGTCAGATCACTGGAAGCTGGACTCTCTGCGTGCAGGGATGACAGCGTCTTCTCAGTGCGTCAGGCCGGGAAACGGGCTCCTCTGAAGTGGAGGTCTCCGCTGATTTACAGGGGCTAGGGAAGGTATATTTATACCTGAGAATTACCTCAGAATGTTAGCATTGACGTGAGTCGGACAGCAGAAGACGTCATGAATGAACCCCTAAGGAATAATGGTTCATACATAATATATGAGTCCTTGAAGAAATCAATAGTCCTGGACTAGGGAAACTCCCGCAGCCTAAGGGTCTGTTCTTCAAGAACTCGTTGTGACGTTAGGGTGGACGGATGTCAGAGACCATGCCTGTATTTGGAGTGCACGGTTAATGCCTAAATAAGGGCTGGGATTTTATGCCTATATAAGGGCAGGGCGAATTGTGCCTATATAAGGACATGATACTGGAAAGCCCGTTTATGGACACCCTAAGAGGAATACAACAAAACCATGAAGACTGAGTCACTTGTGAGCCAGAACACAGGTGATGTAATACGCTTTTCAAACAAATATGGTCAAAGATACCTAGAGTTTGCCCTCCAAGCATATAAAACTAAAGCAATGACTGCCGACTCATATGGTGCAAAGCTGTGAGGGTTCAGGAAGACAAAAGGGCTGAAAATAATTGAGAACACATTCCTGTGGCACTTCCTACATCTTCGACCAGATACACCAATGGAGGCCATAAGGGCAGTGTAGGGTCTACATAGCGCTGATTCCTTGATATTTATCAAACCTGTTTTGTATTGGGTTTGGCTGTGGACCAAACCAGAGCTGAAAATGTATTATCTTAAAGCATTCCTTGATATTTAGAGTACCAAAGATAACCAAAATCTGTGAAGGCTTGGCCATATCTCTGTAACATTAAACAAAACAGAATATGCTGAATACCAGGAGACCCATGGGTTAATGAACAGAACAAGTCTTGAAACAAAGAGGTGCATTGGGATCAGACCCTGGAAAAGCACAATCAAAAATGGGGAGACTCCTATTGCGGTTCCTGAATGCTAAAGCCTCAAATTCCTGTAAAATGTTTATAATTGTATATTCCTAGAGGCAAAAGGACTCTGTACATTAAATTTAGGCTGGGAGTAAGCCCAATGCTGTCCTACATTTTATGCTCAAATGTGTCAATTCCTTGCAGGTGACGAGGCAGTTTTCCTGCCCATGTTTAAAAAAAATGTAACATAAGATGCTGCATGGAGGCAATGAAGTTATGCCATTGAAAAGATTCAGATGATTTCTTTAAGCCGGTAGCCTTGCAAATTTTTTTGCAACACCAGGTTCTCCTCAATGCCTTAATAACTAAACTTTTATAATCATATTGCTTCAACATATTATTTGGTTCAATTGATTTAAATGAATTTAGCTCTTTTGTCTATAAGAAATAATTCTGATTATTTTTATATTATGTTTCTTCTTTTTGTTATACCTCACTTTTTTAATGCCATTTTCTATTTGTATGGTTTGTTTTAGCTGAAACAAGTAACATTAAAAATAATAAAGTTTACGGGTGAGAAGTTCTGGCTCACCGGATTTTAAAACACGATGAAGAGCAGCAATTAGTAGATGTTGAAGAGCAGGCAGACAAAGGTAGACAGTGTTACAGTAATGTAATAGTGAGGGAACAGAAGGCCCACCCACCTCTAAGGTGTTAATAAAGTAGGTAGGGAAAAAAGTGAAGACTCTTCCTGAGAGGTTTCCGCTATACTATCCCAGATAACCCCACTTTCTACAGCTTGGCTTCAAAGGACCACACATGGCCAACCAATGGAATTACATCCCCCACCCCCACCCCTCCAGAAAATAATGGAGTTAGGTAATTAAAATAAAACCCATAGGAAATAATGGTAAATAACATGAAATTATTTAAAATAGGTAAAAATATGAATACATATAATTTCACGTTAAAAGGTTTATGAGAATAGTATGTAATTTCAATTTAATTATGACATTTTAATAACATTTATGTATAAAAACATTAATGAAAAATTAAGGTTATTAAAATATATTTAAATTGCTTTTAAATAATTCTATACATCGCTTAATATTTATTAAAAAATAATTTACTTTGTGTTAATTTATTTTTTAATATAAACTTCAGAAAATATTTTGTAATTTATTATATTTACATTACATTTATATTGAAGATTTAATTCAAAATTAAGTTATTAGTGCTATATATCTTTTTCTTTAATTCCACCTTTAACATAAATACATAAAATATACATTTTGTTAAACTTGTCTTTATTAGCATTTGCCATACTCAAGACATAAAACACCAATACAACGAAACATTGCAGCAAAAATAAACACAGAGCGATTCAGAATCACAGTGCTCACGAGATGTCCCTCGGAGCCACCACCAGGGTGGGTACGTCACCCGTTATCGACAATATTCAGTGCATTAATACAAATCACAGAGGGTCCAGCTCACCACAGAACAAATACATCAGCACGTTCCCCACAACAGTGAGCACTACACACTGTGCACATTCATCCATGGCTATGGAGAAGCTGGGGATAACATATGTGGAGGTCCAGAGCAACCATTATTCGATTCAGTAAGTGCACTCAAACGTTCCACCCAGAGTTCCAGATCCCGCTCCACGTTCTCATACATGCGCACTCACTGCAGCCGACATTCCTCTGCGACCGTCCACTCACTTAGATCAGACAACCATTTATACCACGGCGGGGGAGCAGAGGGTATCCAATTTATCGCTATGCGACTCCGGGCCAATACCAGCCCCAGCAGCCCGAATCGATAAGCCATTTTTCTCCCTAACTTGGGGAGCGACAAAAGTCCGAGCAGGCAATGGTGCACCGTTCTTTCCAGTTTTGAGCCTGTGACCTTTCCGAGTGCATGAAACATACCTACCTAGTAATCCTCCAACCGCGGACACCTCCACGTCATATGGAAAAAACATGCCAAGGATGTTGCACACCTAGGGCGTGCGGCTAGAAGACCAGGGAAAATCCTCTTCAACCTCTGTGGCGTGTGATATACCTGGTGAAGGTAATAAAACTGTGTAAGCTTGAAGAGCGAATTACTTGGGATTTCCTTTACCTGGGCACAGGCACTCTTCCATTTGACGCCCTTGAGAGGGTCTCCCAGATCTGCCAAACAGCTGTCGTGGACATCAGGGGCGGCTCCCCCGTTATGGCGGAGGACCGTCGCCCCACTAGGTGGGAGTAGATTAATTACAGATGAAAAATAAAATGATAAAAAACCAATTTTATTATCATTTTATTTTTCTTCATATCTGCAGCATGCCAGCGAGGGCGGGGCGGGGCCATGCACTCTATGTGCAACAGTGGGGAGGAGGGTGTATGGGCACTTCTAAGTGCGCATGACTGTTTGGCCACCCTTCTTAGGCTGGCCAAACAGTCATGAGCACTTAGCATTTCTCCACCTCGCTGTGTTGTACAGCCGAGTGAAGAAAAGTCACATGCTCCCAGGCACTGTCCGAGTGGCATACCAGGCTTCTCAGACCAATCCAGGCGCTGCTCTCATGCTGGGAATAGTATTCCCAGCACAAGAGCAGCATCAGGATAGCCAACTGGGAGCCTGCACAGTATGCACCAGCCCTGGAGTTGAGGATCGGAAGAGGAGCAATGCGGCGACCGCAGCGGCAGGTAAGTAAAGTTTTATATATTTTTTTCCTTCTGTCCTTATTTTTGTACCTCCCCCTCGCTGCCCCACCGCTGCCGATCCCAAGCAGCTGCTACTGGTGGACATGCCCCACTTCTATGCATCTATCGGCCTTCAGCGCAACATACATCCAAGAAATGAGACCCCCCCTACTTGCTGCTGGATCCAATATGAATCCCAGCATACAGTACTCCTCCAGCTCCTCAGGAAAGGTCGACCAGGTCCCTCGAGCCATGCAAGAGACTTAAGCAAACTGCAGGAACTGCCCCGGTGCCACATGGAACAGGGTGGTAGCTTCCATCATGGTGATGAAGGCATCATTCAGATACAGGCCACCCGCCGCCCGGAAACCGCCCTCCAGCCACTGCGTCATATCCATCAAGGACTGCATTTTGCTGGAAGTGCTTCAGTGACCAAAGAGGAAATAGCCACGCATATGGGGCACTAGATAAAACCCACCATACTGCCTGTTTCTATGCGCCGCAACTGCCTCAGAATGTGGGGGCAGTCCTCTGGCATTCCGAAGCCACTCATCAATAGCTTGGGGAAAGAGCGGTCATCCACCAAACCAGCCAACAAGCATTTTCCCCGTTGGGGCCATCTTCACACTACAGAGCTATTGTAGAAGTCCTGCCAGATAATAGAGCTGCAGATCGGGGAGCCCTGGCCCTCCCTTGTCAGGGGCCAATTTCAAAATATCCAGTTTGACCCGGCTCCTCTTGTCAGCCCACACTAATGTTACCAACAGGCTGTTGAATTCCATGGACACAGACCTCGGCAAGTCGAAGAAAGATTTCTGCATTGTATACAAGCAGCAGGGCAAAAGCACCATCTTGCTCAGGTCTATCCTGCCCATCACTGAGCCCGGAAGTGTGTCCCAAAACCGGAATGAAGCACGTAAACCAGCAATCACCCTCCCCATATTCAGGTCATATTGGGGTTCCGGGTTGAGGGCAATTTACATGCCCAAATTCCGAAATTTCACTAACTCCCAGGGCAGACCCACCTCAGAAGCTCTGCCCCCCAACACTCCAATAGGCCCGCCAACGGAAAGAGCACAGTTTTGGAACGATTAACGCCCAAACTGGAAGCCTCGTCAAACTGCTCCAGCACTTCCATCAATTCCGGAATAGAGTACCCCGGTCTACACAGGTACAGGAGAGAGTCATCAGCATACATCGACTCAGTATGCTATACGTTCCCCACGTGTACACCCAACTCCGCCAGATCCTGTCTGAGGCACACTGCCAGGACAAAAAAGGAGCGGGAACATCGTTGTCTCGTACCAATCTCCGCACGAAAGGCCTCAGACACCACCCTGCTCGCCCGTACCTACGCTGTAGTCTCCGCATAGAGAAGGCTCACCCAGGACAAAAATTCCAACCCCACTTCCTGATGCCACAATACCTCCCAGGGATACTCCCAACCCAGGGTGTCACAGGCGTTCTCAATGTCCAGCTCCACCAGCGCCGCTTCCAAGTCCTTCCCCGAGCTGATTGTATCCCGTGTCAGGAGTCAAGAAGCGGGTTGTCACTCAGCATGTGCCATCCTAAAGGAACGAGACCAGAGGCTTAAGGAAAGAAACTATGGTTTTCATTGGACACAAGCATGGTGCAGAAGGAACTCTAAAATGGCAGCCCAAGTATTTTGCAGGTTGCCGTTCTAGTTGTTTGCTTCATTACCTTAGCCCCAGATTCTATTTGAAGGGCGCCCCTGTTAGAACCCTTGCACTTCACTGAAGTAAATCTGGCGATCTCACCTACTTCCTGAAGCTTGTCGGGTTTTAGGTAGTTTGGGGTAGGATCGTTTCATGCCGCGCTTCCTTAGGATCATGTTCGGAAATACGTCTTGTTCACGACACATCGTGCGAGAAGAAATCTTATTTCCTCCTTCCGCGATTCAGTTTAGAATTTGCGCATTGTGTGGAGCTTAGTCTTCACGCCGCGCATGCCCACAAGAAGCTCTGCGATGTGAGAAGTGTAGTAATTCAGAGTACAACATTTTCCAGCTATCGCGACAAGAATTTTAGGTTCTATTAAGGACACGGAGGCGAGGATTATGCTTTCTCAACTTCTTTACTGACTCACAGCAGCCAATGAGAACAAAGTAACATTAGTAAAAAATTCATTTCCCATGAGGCTTTGAACCACGCCTCTTCCAACAACCAATAGTAACACATTACATTCTACAAAATAGTGAGGCACCATCTTGGCTTCCTCTTTCTTTGCAAACCAGTCTTAAGTGTCCAAAAAACAAGTAACAGTCCTGACTCTCAACGGAGAGCAATAACAGCAGAAGAAATTCTCAACGGAGAACACGATCCAAGGATCTTGGGTACATTAGTCATCCTCCAACAACGAGGCGATCCATGCCAGGGAACGCCAGAGCCTTAATTCTGTTTAGAATCGGTTCCTGAAAACAGAAACAATTATGAAAATAAGGAACCCAAAAGGTTCGACATTTCAGGGTGGGAACAACATGTTTAAATATATATTTTGCAACATGACAGTTGACATCGTATATGTCCCATCGGGTGGGATAATCCTCGCCTCCGTGTCCTTAATAGAATCTAAAATTCTTGTCGCGATAGCTGGAAAATTTTGTATTCTATATCAGGACCTGAGGCTTCAGATTATGCTGGTTCAAAGCTCACCAACAACTACAGAAGAAACATGCGTAATTGGTTTGTAATAAAACATTTTAAACATTGAATCCGAAGACCAATCAGCCGCCTTTGGGATGTCTTCCAACCTAGACCCCAATATATATGCTTTAGAGGCCATAGCGCCTCTGGCAGAATGAGCACCATACACAGAAATGTCAATCCCTGATTCTGACATAACCCATCTTACCCAACGCGCCCAAGTGGCCGCTGAAACAGGTCGGAAGGGCTTTTGGATTGCTAACAACAATTGACCCAAGGGATCAGTCCTATGTGCTAAGGTACGTTCTTCATAAGTTTTCAAACATTGTAAAACACATAATTTATCATTGTGTGGAAAGGCAGGATACTCAACCGAACGTGACATGGTTTTGGTTCGTCTCGAGATGATGAAAGAGACACCCTGTGGAGAAAACATCCTTCCTGCCAAATCTAAAGCGCGTACATCAGAAACCCTGCGACAGGAGATCAGACACAAGAGCATTGTAAGCTTGGCCGACAACTGTTTTAATGATAAATCCTTGTTCTCTGGCCAAGGTTCCAACAGAGACAGTACTTTAGAAACATCCCACAACGTAGTATATCGGGGTCGTGGCGGTCTAGCCACTCTAAAGCCTTTGAGTAATTTTCACACCAGGGGATGCATCCCCACCGGCTTACCTTCAATGGGATTATGTCCAGCGGAAAGTGCTGACCTAAAATTATTCACAGACCTATATGAAAGACCAGATTCCGCACATTCTGACAAAAAATTTAATACTTCCTTTACATCTGATCCCACGGGATCCACCTGCCGTTGAAGGCACCAACCCATCAATCGTTTCCATGAAGCTGAATACCGTTTGCGGGTGGATGGAGCCCAAGCTTGATGTATAAACTCGGCAGCCGCCGTTGAAAGGCCCTCAATTCGCTCGTGTCACCTGAGAGCGTACAGACCATGAGGGATAGTTGGTTCCCCAGGACCAGCGGATGCGGGGCTCCCACTGGGTCCTGGAGAAGCATCGGAAACACCGGGAGCTGAAAAGGTAAGTCCACTGATAACTCCAATAGTGTCGGAAACCAAGACAGTCTTCCACAAGGGTGTGACCAACACTACTGACGCCACCTGTCGACGAATCTGGGCCGCCACTCTCGGGATCAGAGCAAAAGGCGGAAAGGCATAGTTCTTCTGCGGTCCCCAATGCTCAAAGAACGCATCCGTTCCCTTCGCCATCGGGTCCGGTCTCCAACTGAAGAAAAGAGGGAGGTGAGCGTTGAGGCGAGAGGCAAAGAGGTCTATCAGGCAGGGACCTCGCATACCCATGATCTCTACAAACAAGGAAGGGTGAAGCTTCCAGTCGCTGTAATCCCTCAGGAACCTGGAGTTCCAGTCCGCTACCTGATTGAGTTTGCCAGGCAGGTATTCCGCCACCACACTGATCTTGCGATCCAGGCAGAAATGCAAAAATTCTTTCACAATGTTGGCGAGCATTCGGGATCTCGTCCCCCCTAGGCGATTGATGTAGCGTACCGCTGACACATTGTCCATCCGTAGGAGGATGCAACAATTGCTCTTCAGCGGAGAAATCGACTTTATGGCAAATGAACCCGCTAGCAGTTCCAGACAATTGATGTGCAACTTTAACTCGTCAGCGGACCAACGCCGCCGGTGGCAAAGTCTCCACATCGAGTGCCCCAACCCCATCGGCTGGCGTCGGACTCTATTATGACGTCCGGAGAGGCGCCAAAAATAGCTCTTCCGTTCCAAGCCGCCATGTGTTCCAACCACCACAGAAGTTCCTCTCGAGTGTCTGGGGACAGCGGAATCAGATGGTCGTAGGAGAATCTTTTTTGTAGATAGTAAATCTTTAGGCATTGCAAAGCCCTGTAGTGGAGGGGAGCTGGAAAGATGGCCTGAATAGAGGACGCCAGAAGGCCCACAATCCTTGCTAAGACTCGTAACGAGATCAACTGTTTGGATAGAGTTGATTTTATCTCTCTCTTGATGGATATGATTTTCGTCATGGGCAGAAGCAACTGGGCTGAGACTGAATTTATCTGAAACCCCAGGAACTCTATCTGTTGATTCGGAATGATCATGGATTTTTTGATATTTATCACAAAACCTAACTCCTGTAATAGTGACATCGTCCATTCCAAGTGAGTGAGGAGAAGGTCCCGATCCTGAGCCAGGATCAGCATATCGTCGAGATAGACTATCAATCGCACTCCCATTACTCACAGGCGCGTTACCACTGGTTTTAGCAGTTTGGCAAATACCCAAGGCGCGGAGGACAGGCCGAAGGGAAGTGAGCGATATCGGTACCATTGCCCTTTCCAGGAGAACTGAAGAAATTTCTGATGAGAAGGACAAATGGGAACCGTGAGATAGGCATCCTTCAGATCCAGTCTGACCATCCAATCCTGTTCCAACTGAAGATCTCTTAGTAGATGGATCCCTTCCATCTTGAAATGCCTGTACATCACAAAGGGGTTGAACTCTCTGAGATTTAGAACTAATCTCTGGCCTCCTCCCTTCTTTTGTACCAGGAAAACGTTGCTGCAGAACCCTCCGGGGATGAAGGGCCCTACGGCAATGGCCTGCTTGGTCAAAAGCTCTTGCAGCTCGGAATCTATAAAAGCTTGCTCTTGTAGGGAAAAAAGGAGAGGACGCGGGGGAGTCATCTGACATGGGGAGTCTAGGAGCTCTATCTGATAGCCCTGGACAGTGTGGAGAACCCACGCATCTGTGGTTAGACGTGTCCAATTCCTTAGAAAATGTAGCAATCTGCCCCCGAGGGGAATCGTAGGAAACAGTTGGGGACTTACCAGATGACTGGGCATCGAAGTTTTTGTAACCCTTGTTGACGCCTCTGTTGAATCGGCCACGGAAGCCTCGGGATCTTGACGGGTAGAAGCCTGCCTGGTCAGGCTCTTGGGTATACCCTCTGCGCCTTGGGGCGAAACCTCGTTGAGGACTGGGATTGACGTAGCGGCCAGTCGAGCGTCCTCTGCCACGCCCGGCCCTACCAGAGACCTGGTGGAAGACTCTTTTAAGTGAAGACTGGGATTTATCCAAGGAAGCAAAAGTACTGACAAATTTGGCAATGTCCTTGACGAACCGTTCGCCAAAAAGTTGCCCCTCAGCCAAAGGGCCTGGCTCGGCCGCCGCCAATTCCACTAGTTGTGGATCGATTCGCAACAGGACGGATTTGCGTCGCTCTGAAGAGAGGGCGCAGTTGGCATTGCCAAGGAGGCAAATCGCCCTCTGGGTCCACCCAGCTAGGACCTCCGGGTGAATAGCAGCTCCAGTCTCTTGCGCCTGCAGGGCTAGTTCAAGAATTTTGGCTAGAGGGCCTGCCACATCCAACACCTTGTCTTGACACGCCCTAACAGCGCGATCTTGGCCCTTTTTCGGGTCTTTCTTGTATTTTTTCAAAAAGGTAGTCATTGAGGAGTCAATATCGGGAGTAACAGCCACTTTATGTGCCAGGTCTGGACGGGGGCATTCCGACTTTAGGCGAGCTCTAACCTCCTTATCAAAACTTTTCCTGAGATGGGTCTGCATATATTCCGCTACCGCCGGGGAGGGAGCCCAGTCAGCGGAGCGAGGGTGTACTAAGTCCGAAGGGTCAAATGAAAAGGGGGAGGGGTGGGCGGGGGAGGAAAAGTGTTTGCGCTTCTTGGCGCGCTTGCGTGGCCTGGACTCTTGGGAAGAGTCGGTGTCTGTGGTAGTGTCTGGGGCCAAGTTCGTAAGGGCAGGAGAAGGGGCAGAAAAATCATCCTGGGCATGTTCTTTCGATTTGCATAAAGAAGAATAGACTTGAACATGAGGCCAGGGAAGTCCGGCTGGTTCAGGGACAGGGAGGCGGGCAGAAATGGGAATACCAGAAGGAACAGGGTTACCTGCCACCAGTTGTTCCAAACGTTGGGAGATAGGTAAAAGGGCGGATGAAAGAACCTTATCAAGCTTGGCATCTAATTTCTTGTCATTAATATCTTCCATAGATTCATCATAATAGTACCCCTCCTCATCGGGGACATCACACGCAGCCACCTCTTCCTCGTAGACCTCACAGTCCGACATATCGTCCAGTTATATATGTAAAAATATATACGTCTTAACTCTCCAGAGAGAAGCTCAATTATACAGCCCACAAGCTCTCAAGAACTCGGGCGTCGGTCGGTAGCAAAGCTGGGGCAGCGTGGGCCACTAAAGGTACCAGAAATACCCCTGGCCGATAGGACTAATGTAGGATGTGAAACCCTGATTGCCTATTCGGTCTCAGGTCCCCAAAAATTACAAAGAATTGTCAAAAAGTTTCAAATTTGGGTTAGTGAGGGTTAAATAATCAGGCGCGGGACAAACGCCAGGAAAAACTGCCTCCCAAAAGGGCCCGGTACCGGCTCCACTTGCTGCCGACTGCGTGAATCCCTATTCAGCCCAGGAGAGGCGTCCGATCCAGCTCGCACTATCGGGGCCGCACGCGTGCACTGACGCGTGCAGGCTGCCGAGACGCACGCAGGGTTCCCGAGTGGGATCCGGCGTGCGCCTCGCTCCCAAAGGGGGGGGGGGGGCGGGCCAACCCCCGGCAGCGCGTCTCCAGCGGAGATCGCAACGAAAAGGACCGCACGAAAAAGCAGCGGTCAGAGGCACAAACTAAGGGGCAAAATAGAACGGGCTAAAACAGCGCAACACGCGCTGACAGAAGAACTAAACAATTTGGTGAGATCGCGCGTGTCGCGGCGAAAAACGCTAGCGCTGACAAAGCGTAAATCCTAAACAATAACCATAAACTGCATAACAATTTTCAATAAAGCATCATATAAAATATCACAGGATAATAAGCACGAAGTAGTGAGGCACTTATCTTAACTGCGGAGCAGCAAAGAAAGAGGAAGCCAAGATGGTGCCTCACTATTTTGTAGAATGTAATGTGTTACTATTGGTTGTTGGAAGAGGCGTGGTTCAAAGCCTCATGGGAAATGAAGTTTTTTACTAATGTTACTTTGTTCTCATTGGCTGCTGTGAGTCAGTAAAAAAATTGAAAAAGCATAATCTGAAGCCTCCGGTCCTGATATAAAATTTGCGCCATCGAAGAAGAAAACGCTACAGACCAGTCAAAAGCGAGCGCCGCTGATCCAGGTCCTGAGTTGGCATCTCCCCGGCATTACTGAGCCTGCGCTTCCAGTTTCTTCCGCATCTGTGAAGACTTCAAATACCGGCAGCTAAGTAGCAGTTGTTATTTTTTTTTTTGCTATGAATTGAAATTTACTTGCATTTAGAAAAGCCTTATAATAATATTAAGAAAGAAAAAGTGACTACATAAGAATTGAAACTAAAGGTTTTTACATAGAGATTGTATAATTGCCTGCTAAAAAAAAACAGAGGAAAAGATGGTGTAATAGGGGTTTGGTCTAAACCTCTTAAGACATTTATTTTGCCATCTCGAGGATTTTGTTTGAGAAAGAATCTTTATACTCCATTAGAAGAGAAGCACAGTTTTTAGGATTTTGGGTAAGTGATGTTTTAAAGAGAATTAACTTGAAAAGTTCATACTTCAGTTTTAAGTGAAAACCTAATGGTTTGTTCTTTAGTTCTTAGGCTACCAGTCTATAGATGCACCGCCCAGAATAGTCAGATGAGGGGTGTGCAAACAGAGTGGAAGCTGAACCAGAGAACCTGAGACAGACTCTTCTTTTCGTTTATTTTATCCACTTCCCTTTTTCCCCCTCAGGACCCATCAGTTGTAAACAAATAGAGATAGCTATAGTGGTTCTGGGAGGGGCATTGGGACTTATCGTCTTTCTGCCCCTGCGCAAGCCAAGAGGTAAGACGTGCGACAGTCGTCGAAGATTCATGCGAGTACCCCTCCCCAGCATGAACCCACATTGATCTTGCGCCACCAGGCTTGACACTATTATCCGCAGCCTCGTGGCCAATACCTTGGAAAGGACCTTGAGATCCACATTTAATATGGAGAGTGGCCTATAAGAGAACTTTGGGAGCATCACAATAAGTGCCTCGCGCATAGGTGCTGGCAGCGAGCCCCAGCGTTTAGCCTCCAGGAGCATCTCCCGGAGTCTGGGGACCAGTTAAACAGAGTTAGTTTGGTAGTATTCCACCCACAAACCGTTGAGACCAGGTAATTTACTGTGGACCATCTAAAATATTGCCACACTGAGCTCCTCAACTTGAAGCTCCCCGTCCAGGCTCTCCCTCTGCTCATCCGTGAGCTGGGGCAACTCCACTATGCCCAAGAAAGCTACCACCGCATGGCGCGCATCAAGAGACAGAGCTGCATACACCCCTGTCAGAAGGTCACCTATTAAAGCATTTATACCCGACTGGTCGGCCACTGTCATGCCGTTCGACCAGGACAAGGATAAAGTCAGTGGAGGGCGACAACCCCACTTAGGAAGCCACACTAGAAGGCCCCCCGATTTGTCCCCCTCCCAATGCAACCATTGTCTGTATTCCTGTCTGGTAAAGCATCCAATCTGTCCCAGATATTAGCCATAGTGCGCTGAGCCTCCAGCAGCGCAGCATCCAATGCCCCTGACCATCCAGCTCATTGCTGCAGTTCGGTCAGGGCTCCCTCCACCTGTAATAGGTCTCTTTCCAGTTGCCGCCGAGTGCCGCACACTCGAAAAAGGCTCTCCCCCCACACCACCACTTTCAAAGCATCCCACTCCATACCCCTCTGCTGGGTAGAACGCTAGTTGTCGTCAAAATATACCTGCGGGATTTGTTGGATATCCTCCCTATAAATCAGATATTCCAGTACCTCAGGGCAAAGTCATCATAATGGGATCCTGGGATGTTGCCGCCCCAACCCGTATTCCACCACGAACATTGCATGATCCGATAGGAATCGCACCAGGTACCGGGCTGCCAACACATTGGCAGCACTATCTCCCAACACCAAAAATCTGTCTAGACGGCTGTACGCACCGTGGGCAGGGAGGACACAGGAAAACTCCTCCACACCTGGGTGGAGCTCCCGCCAGACATCGACTCTCTAAGCCCTGCTGTCATACATGGTGTGGTCCCATAGCGGGCAGGATGTCTATCAAGCCGCCCTTTGAGCACACAGTTAAAATCACCTGCCCAAATGATGGGCATCCCCACATACAGAATTAGCTCCTTTTCCAGATTGTTAAAGAAGTCCCCATCATCAATCAATCAATCAACAGAATTTGTAGAGCGCACTACTTACCCGCGAGGGTCTCAAGGCGCTGGGGAAGAAAAGGAAGGGGGGGGAGCCGCTACTGGTCGAACAGCCAGGTCTTGAGTAGCCTCCTGAAGGTCAGCAGGTCTTGGGTCTGTCGTAGGCCGAGTGGAAGGGTGTTCCAGGTCTTGGTGGCGAGGTGGGAGAAGCATCTGCCGCCGGTGGTAGTTCTTCGGATGCGCAGGACGGTGGCCAGGGAGAGGTCGGCGGAGCGGAGCTGGCGGTTGGGGACGTAGAAGGAGAGTCGTCTGTTGAGGTAGGCTGGGCCGGTCTTGTGGAGTGCCTTGTGTTCGTGGATGAGGAGTTTGAAGGAGATTCTCCTGTCGACGGGGAGCCAGTGCAGGTTTCTCAGGTGGGGGGTGATGTGGCTGTGGCGTGGAACGTCGAGGATCAGGCGTGCAGAGGCGTTTTGGATTCGTTGCAGTCGTTTGATGAGCTTGGTCGGGGCTCCCGCGTAGAGGGCGTTTCCATAGTCGAGTCTGCTACTCACGAGGGCCTGGGTGACTGTTCTTCTTGTGTCTGTCGGGATCCACCTGTAGATCTTGCGGAGCATGCGGAGGGTGTTGAAGCAGGAGGAGGAGACTGCGTTGACTTGCTTGGTCATGGAGAGCGTTGAGTCGAGGATGACTCCCAGGTTGCGTGCGTGGTCGGTGGGTGTCGGGGTGTCCCCAGTGTCGTGGGCCACCAGGAGTCGTCCCAGGCTGAAGGGTTGGAGCCGAGGATGAGGACCTCCATCTTGTCCGTGTTCAGCTTTAGTCGGCTGCTCTTCATCCAATCGGCGACGGCCTTCATTCCTTCGTGGAGGTTGGATTTGGCGGTGAGGGGGTCCTTGGTGAGGAGAGGATCAGTTGAGTGTCGTCGGCGTAGGAGATTATGTTGAGGTCGTGCAGTCGGGCGATGTGTGCGAGTGGGGCCATGTAGATGTTGAACAGTGTCGGGCTGAGGGATGATCCCTGGGGTACGCCGCAGATGATCTCGGAGGCTTCGGATCGGAATGGCGGGAGGCGGACTCTCTGTGTTCTGCCGGAGAGGAAGGAGGTGGTCCATTCCAGGGCCTTCTCTCGAATCCCTGCGTCGTGGAGGCGTGCGCGTAGCGTGCGGTGGCAGACAGTGTCGAAGGCGGCGGAGAGGTGCAGGAGGATGAGGGCCGCGGTCTCACCGTTGTCCAGCAGGGTCCTGATGTCGTCGGTGGCGGCGATGAGGGCAGTCTCGGTGCTGTGGTTGCTGCGGAACCCTGACTGGGATGGGTCCAGGATGCTGTTTTCTTCGAGGTATCGGGTTAGCTGTCTGTTGACGATCTTCTCGATGACCTTTGCTGGGAAGGGAAGCAGGAGATGGGCCGGAAGTTCTGAGGTCTCTCGGGTCCGCCTTGGGTTTTTTGAGTAGGGCGCTGATCTCGGCGTGTTTCCAGCTCTCTGGGAAGGTCGCGGTCTCAAAGGAGAGGTTGATGACGTTGCGCAGGTGGGGTGCGATGGAGCTGCCGGCTTTGTTGAAGATGTGGTGCGGAAAAGGGTCTGACGGGGAGCCGGAGTGGATTGTGCTCATGGTCTTGATGGTGTCATCGATGTTCACGTTGGCCCAGGCTGTCAAGGGGTCGTGGTCGATAGTGTGCGGCGAGTCTGGTGTGTCGGGGTCTGTTGGGGCAGTCCGGGTGTCGAAGCTGTCATGGATGTCGGTGATCTTGTGGTGGAAGAAGGTGGCGAGGGAATCGCACAGGGCTTGCGACGGCGGGATGTCGTTGGTGTTGGAGCTGGGGTTGGAGAGTTCCTTCACGATGATGAAGAGCTCCTTGCTGTTGTGTGCGTTGTTGTCGAGGCGGTTCTTTGAAGGAGGTCCTCTTGGCGGACCTGATGAGGTGATGGTGGTGGCGGATGGCGTCTTTGTGGGCTGCGTTGCTGTCCGGTGTCTTTTCATTGTGCCATTTCTTCTCTAGATTCCGGCAGGTACGTTTGGATGCTAGGAGTTCCGGGTGAACAGCTGGCTCTCTTGCTGGTGTCTCTGTAGGTGGGTTTTTTCAGCGGGGCGAGGGTGTTGGCGCAGTCATCCATCCATCCTCTGAGGTTGCGGGCAGCGTCGTCGGGGTTGGAGGGGTCGGTGGGTGGGCTGAGAGCGAGGTTTGTCTGTAGTTGGTCTTAGGTGACTTTACTCCAGCAGGGGCGGGGGATCTGTTGGGTGCGGTGGTGTGCTGTGGGTTTCTGAAAGGTGAAGTGGATGCAGCGGTGGTCGGTCCAGAGGAGTTAGGTGGTGTGGCTGAAGGAGACGTGGGAACTTGAGGAGAAGACGGGGTCGAGCGTGTGGCCGGCGGCGTGGGTCGGCGTTGTGACGAGCTGTCTCAGTCCGAGGTTGGCGAGGTTGTCGATCAGGGTGGTGGAGTTGCTGTCGTTGTTGTTCTCCAGGTGAAAGTTCAGGTCTCCAAGGAGGATGTAGTCGGTGGAGGTCAGGGCGTGCGTGCTGATGAAGTCGGCGATGGAGTCGCTGAACTGGGGTCGGGGTCCGGGGGTTCTGTAGACGAGGGTGCCTCTTAGGGTGGTGTTGGGGTCCGTGTGGATCTGGAAGTGCATGTGTTCGGCGGTGCTGAGAGTGTCGTCGGTGCTGGTCGAGACCCTGATGGTGTCCTTGTGGACGATGGCGATTCCTCCTCCGACTCCGTTGGTGCGGTCTCTGCGGGTGATCTTGTAGCCATCTGGGATGGCTATGGCGATGTCGGGTGCGGAGGAGTCGTTCATCCAGGTCTCTGTCAGGAAGGCGACGTCCGGTGATGATGTGTCGAGCAGGTCCCAGAGCTCGATGGCGTGTTTGCGTGCGGAGCGGGTGTTCAGTAGAATGCATCTGAGGTGGTTGGGGTCCTTCTTGGTGGGTGCTTCGGCGGGTCTGAGGCAGGTGTAGCTGCAGTTTCGACAGGTGAAGGGAGCATGTGTGCGTTTCGGGGCGGCCTTGACGCAGGTGTGGGTCTGTCCAGGGTTGAGGGCGTGGAGTGTGCTGGCATCGTAACGGTGGCGGTCGTCGTGGCGGGTGTGGGTGGCGCACGGGTCAGGGGTTCTGGCCCTGGGCGCGGTCCAGGCACGGACGGGCGCAGACGGGCGCAGACGGGCTTGCCTTCGGCGCGCCAGCGGCGCGTCCGCTGCGCGCGGCCGCCATATATGGGGAGGTGGGAGGCAGGAGCAGCTGGGAGGCGGGAGGCAGGGGCAGCGAATGGGCAGAGAGGGGTCGGGGCTGCAGGGGACGCAGCGGCGGGAAACGGGAGCGGAAACAGAAGGCAAAAAGGGCACGGGGTTAGGGGCACAGCAAGGAGCAGAATACAGAAGAGCACAAGGGGCAGCGAGGGGCACAGAAAGAAAAAACGGGCACAGAGCAGATGGGGCAGCGAGGGGCACAGAATAACAAACGGGCACAGAGCAGATGGGCAGCGAGGGGCACAGAATAACAAACGGGCACAGAACAGATGGGACAGCGAGGGCACAGAGAGAAAAGACGGGCACAGAACAATTAGGACAGCGAGGGGCACAGAATGAGAAGCGGGCACAGTACAGATCGGACACAGGCAACAGAAAGAGAAATGGCAATACAAGGCAAGAGGAAGATACAAACCTACGGCCTACCACTGGCCACCAGGGATGAGGCGCAGGTGGTAGCCTGCGGGTGGAGGAGGGCCTCGAATTTCCTCAGAACGGCAGCTGGGGCAGGGACCACACAGGCAGTGCTGTGCGGAGGGGGAGCGACTTACCAACAGGTCAAGGTCATCCACATTCGAAACGTACACATTCATGAAACACACCTCTAGCAATCCATGAACCTGCCCTCAATATCTGCCAAGAACCCAAGGGAGCAGAATGAGCCCTGTGGGGCCATCTCGATCGAAACCCCCTTGGCATAACTAGAATAGATCGTTGAGAACAACTGTCCTTTTCACTTTTTCAGCAACTTTTGCGCCTCCCTGTCCATCAAGTGTGTTTCCTGAAGCATTGCTACGTGTATCCCCATCCTTCTCAAATATGCATTCACTCTGTAGCGCTTAATCATAAGTACGTCTCCACCAGCCGCCTATGCCAGACACTCCGACACCCCCTGCATGGGGCACCGCAGACCTTTCACCTCATCCACTCCCCCAATGTGCGCTCCTGCATATCAATCTGCTGCAAAACCAAAACATAGACAACCACCTCCCTCCCCTCACCCTGGGTAAGCACAGGCAAATGCGAACCGTGCCTCCCCACCCATACTGGACCCACACCCACCCTGAGCCCGCTAACTTAAGTGTGTATTACTGGCACAATAGGAAGTGATTAAGCCCCTCGGCTAAACACTAAAACTCTATCGCGGGGGCCAGTCGTGGCTCCGGGCCAGTCCTACAGAACACCCCAGGGGACTCTGACCCCAAACAAGAGCCCTACTACACTTCCCTACACACACACACACACACACTACAACAATCATGCTCACGCCTCACCAAAAATCCGATCCTCCCAATTCTGCGTACAGAAACACCCAACATTCCAAAATGAACAATAATGCGAAACAATTAAAGGAAAGGAAAAGCCACAAGAAAAGAAAGAAGAGAAATGAGAGGGGAGTGGCACAAAAGTCCACTGTTGCCCTTCACAGTGTGCCACAATGCTGTCTGCCTTGCAATCCGATGGCACATGAACAGCTCTGCGAGTGCCCTGGGGTGCACAACAGGAGAAGGTCTGCGACTCCAGCTAAGACAAATTATCCTGCAGCTGCCATTCAGTCATCACCAGCATGGCCCACAAACCGATTAGGGGCCCCAGGAAGTCTCCTCAGGCCCAACAGTAGAATCCGTGGGCACAGTCTCCACGTAGTCCCAGGGGCTATCAACCAGAAAGGTCCGGCGTTTCAACAACCACCTCTGAGCCACTGTCAGCGGAGGTCGCCAAAGTGACATTCTCCACCAGTGCTCTTGCTCCCTCCTTTTCCAGACATTGCTGTTCCACATCTTGCGTGCCGTACTGCCTGACCACCACACGGAAAATAGAACATACATCCCTCCGGCGGCTGCCGCAACATCTCCCAGTCACTCCACTATGACAGGATCTAGCCGACCAGCCAAAAGCCGCTCCAGCGCCTGGCACCGGAAACCTGCTGTCTCCCCGTATATCCAGTCAGTCCCATACTTCCTCCGGCATTACAAAAAGTGAGTCCGACCCTCATGGATGACCTTTAATTTTGCAGGGAATCCCATGGCTATCAATTTTTGTTTAACTCCCCCAAACATTTTCCTCATCTGTTGCACATGCCGAGTATAATCTGGGAAAATCCGAATGATACGGTTTTCAAAGGAGGGATCCCCTTGACGGCAGACCGTCTGCAGTGTAACATCCCGGTCCCAGTAATTAATGAGTTTGGTGATGATAGTTCTGGGAGGATCGCCTGGGGGCAGTGATGGCGCAAGAGCCCTGTTCACATGTTCCACCACAAAAAACGGTGCAAAGTTAGCTTCTAAGAGCGCATGCCGCAGCTATTGTTTAAGAAAACGTTATGGACCGTACCTTCCACACCCTCAAGGAATCCTACAAACCGCAAATTACATCGCCGGGAGCACCCCTCTGCATTTTCCGCTCGCACCTTGTGCCACTGCGTTTGGGACGTCAGGGTTGCACCAGTAGATTTGAGGGCCTGGACTTCCTCCTGAAGTTTCGGGACATGTTCCGTCTCCAGCGACCTCTCAGCCACCTTACACAGGTCAACACGCAGCAAATTCTTGTCCATAGAGACTGAGTCCATTTTTGACCTGCACAGTGGCAATGGAGGCCTCAATCGCTGCCAGAATCTGTGCACTCGTCGCAACCTGAGGGTCATCCAGGCCTCCTACGCCCACCTGCGCCCATGACCGTGAACTGATCAATTTTTGTCTGCTAGTACCCCCGCTACAATCTGTCCTTACTCATCTCAGGGGCTCCGGTGCACACCTCTGAATGAAGAGGTCTCACACAGGGGCACCCACCTGCGCAACAGATCAGCCGCGTGTCACCTCTGCTTAGTCTCCAACAAGGTGCCCACTGCAGTTCCAACAGAGGGGGGCCACTCAAGATTCATCAAACCACCAGGAGTCCAATACAACAAAACCACTCCATGCATATATACCTTGTGGGGCCATGAGAGTACTGAACCAAGTGTCAGCAGTGTGCATTAGAGATGTAGCAGTAGAGCAGCAGGGTGCGGAGCATAGGCCGGGGGTCAGGGAACACCAGACTGAGCAGAGCAATAAAGTACAGGACCACCCCAGGCAGGACAGGCGCAGACCCCCACAGTCTCCCAGCTGGCAGTAGGCTCCCCAGCACTCCAGGTCCCCAGCAGGGAAACACAGGCCCAAAGGGTCACGCGCTGGTCATCAATGTCGACCGCCACTCCGGCGGCACACCAGTGTAGTCCCAGCCAGGTGTGCCCAACTTCACTGTGGCCCTATCTCCAGCTACTAATCACTGCAGGAGCTGCTGCGATGGCACCCAGCCGCTCTCCCAGGCACCCTGCAGTAAAGAACCCCACCCCTAATCAGGAACAGCCAGGACGATCTCAGGAGCAGGGTGGGCTGCACACGTTGCCACTCCAGGTGGTGGGGGGGGCAACGTAGCCAGAGACATTTTAAGGCATGGGCAAAGTGGGCTCTGGTACAGGGCCCCAGCCTTTCAGGGGGCCCCTGATAGTCAGCTCTGTTCTGCAGAGTCTAGCCCTGATGACCTTAAATATTTCTTAAACAGATTGTTTTAAAAACCGTTATTCCCTTAATTTATTTTTATTGTAGGTGATGTGTGTCTAGTACAGGCATTTTGCAGAGAAATGTGTATGTTTCGTTCAACATCCATTAAAAAAAGGTTTTTTAGATCAAAGCAGGACCTCGCATATGAGAAATGGCAGGGTGTCACAGAGGTTATATGCAGTAATATTAGCGAGCTGCTGCTGTGATACAATATTGAGAACACACGTCACTAGCCTTAGACTTTGGACCAGCGTGCCTGTGCACTGTCAGTGACCTGGCCAAAGAGGGCATGAAAGAGCTGAAACTGGTTCATAAATTCAAAACTGTTCCGAACAGGGGCCCCAAAATACGTTTGGCCCGGGGCCTCCAAAATCCTTAAGATGTCACTGACTGTAGCTGCCACACACCACTACTTTTCACGCGTGGCGGTCCTCGGGCATCATAAATGTCCACAGTGGGCCGAGCAGGGCAACTCTCTGCTCGCAGGCCCTCTTCCCAAGGGCCAGCGATATGCCAGCATCGGCCGTCCCGGCAAGCCTAACTACGGGAATACAACTCCCCGGCTCTCCAGTCATGCACTCCCCACACAGCCTCGTGAGCAGGGGGGGGAGCTTAGACCGTGCTTAATTTGAGCCAGTGCTTTCCAGTGCTCAGCATCGGCACTTAATTGCTCGGCACCAGCACCTAATTGTCAACACCATACTTAGAACAGTTCACCACATGGTGGCGCTGCTCAGCTAATTTAGAGATCAGCAGAACAATGGTAGTTTAGGACTACAATATACCTTAAAATTGCTAAATACCTGCCTCCCCAGCCATTCCTTTGGCTTAGGGGACCTGGAATAATCTGAACTGTCGCATTTACATGCGAGAGTGATGGTTAGTAGTTGTTTTGGCAGCGATGACCAGGGCGATGGGTGGTGCAAGCTGCAGTGGCCTCCTGGTCAGAGCCCTGGCACTTCATATTTTACAATTTAAGCACTGGGGGAGCAGGGCCAGGAGATTAAATCCAGTGCAGCAGGGCAACTCCCACAGCCACCGGTCCTCACGAGCCGCCCGTGACAAATCTCAGCGTTTCTCGGCGGGCAGGGTGGGTGTCCCCAGGGAGCCACAAACATGGAAAACACTCCTCAGGCAGGAAACCGGCTTCACAGAGGCCACCCGAGGCCGACTCCTGCCCCAGTCGATTCATTTGCGGCCTCCATGACGTGCCGTAGCTCCTCACAAACGAGCGGGCCAGGACGCCGCGGAAGCCCCAAACACTTCGGGCCATGAGAGTACCACACTGTAGTGAGCCACCCGGCCGCTACTATAGTTTGTATCACAGTCAACTCCCTGGGCCGGGCTCGGACCGGGGAGTATTTAATAAAGGGTGACGTCGGCGCACGTGGCCGACGGCACGAACGGAGTATCTGTGTGGACGTCCTTTACTGCTGCGCTGCCGGCTGTAGTTAGGCCTCCCCCTACATTCCCTAGAAGACGGTTGTAGCCCCGACCGCAGGTCCCCAGGGAAAGTCCCTCAGCGACCCCCCCCCCTCATCTGGCAACTGGACAGTCATATACCCGGAGCACCACATTGGCGACGAGGGCGAGATCGAGCCCCGCGGGCAGCCACGTGTCTAGTGCGTAGGTTGGCCTTGCCTTCAGTTGGGCTGGTGAGTGTTGGCGGGAGGCCGCAGTCTGTGGTGGACGCCTGGCTGGAGGCGGAGGAATTGGTGCACGCCGAGGAGCACCGAGTGGTGGGCGTTGTTTGGGGCCTACACCGTGAGGGGGAGCGTGGCCTGGTGAAGCCGGAGTGCCGTCGAGACATCAGCTCCTGCCTACCCCGGTGGCACGGTGTGTAGCACCCAGCGGGGATGCCTGATCCAACAGGGAGGGAGGCTACCCCGAGTGTGGAGGCGGCGGGAGGGCGGCCGAGTCGTGCAGCTGCGAAGTCCCTCCCGGAGTTCAGTCAGCTTGCGGACCCCGCGACGGCGGCTCCGCGGTGGAAGAAGTGGCTGGGGCAGCTGGAAAACTATTTTGTCGCCACCCGAGAGACTGACAACGCAGTGAAGAGATCGTTAATGCTGCTGATGGGGGGCGAGGAGCTTTATGACCTGTTTCAGGACCTGCCGGACACGGGTGAAAGGGACGACTATGAGAAGGCGTTCCGGGCCCTGAACCGCCATTTTGATCCGCAGGTAAATCCCGACTTTGAGCATTTCAAGCTGAGGCAGGCGAAACAGCGAGCGGATGAGTCAATCGACATGTTCTTTGCGAGACTGCGGAAGTTGGCCAGCACGTGCGTGGGGGTTGATCGAGCCTTTGAGACACGGGCCCAGCTGATTGTGGGATGCAAGTCAATAGAGCTGCGCAAGCTGATCTTACGCCAGCCAGGGATTACGCTGGACGACATCCTCATATTAGGAAGATCACATGAGCTGGCGGATGTGCGCGCCGGCGAGATGGAGGTGGCATTGGCGAGGAAGTCGGCGGGGGCGCAGCCGGTGTTCCCGACGCCCATTAAGGAAGAGAGGGTCGAGGCCCTCAAGAAAGCGTATGGACGAGGGGCTGGAACCGGCGCTAAACAGGAGGAGAGGCGCCAAAGGCATGAATGTAGGAATTGTGGCATGGGGGCGCATGATCCCAGAGTGTGTCTGGCCCAAGGGAGACAGTGCCTCAAATGCAACACGTATGGACATTTTGCAAAAGTGTGCCGGAGGGGAACACAGCAAGGGGGAAGCAAGCCCCCAGGACAGGGACTATCGAAGTCGGCCAAGACCGTGCAGGAGGTGGAGGATGGGAACAGCCGCGAGCAGCCATCGTCTGCCACTGAGGATGAGGAGGACAATGTGTTTGTCATCTCTCATGTAAGGGGGGTGAATACCCCCAAAAGACCACCGCCTACATGCCAAGTGTGGATAGGGGAGTCGTGTGTGCGGGCGCTGATTGACACAGGGGCGTCGGTGAACATACTGGACGATGCACAATACAGGAGGCTTAACCCGAGGCCGCGGCTACTGCCGACCACCGCCAAGATTCTCACGTATGAGGGAAGCACGCCGATTCCACTCCAGGGCGTCGTTGATGCAGAAGTGAAATACAAGGACAGAGTCACTGTTACGCGGTTCTATGTCACCTGCGATCAGGCCGGCTCGCTACTAAGCTGCCACACGGCTGAGGATTTGGGGCTGGTGATGTTTGCGAAGCACATACACCAGTCACAGGCGGACAGGATTCTTGAAGAATTCCCGGAACTGTTCCGGGGGCTGGGTTGCCTGAAAGGAGTAGAGGTCCAACTTCACATTGATGAGTCGGTCAAGCCGGTGGCGCTCCGCCACCGTAGGGTGCCGTTCCATCTGAGACCACTGGTGGAAGCAGAACTGGACCGTCTGGAGCGTGATGGGGTGATTAAGAAGGTGTCCGGTCCCACGCCATGGGTGTCGCCGTTGGTGATAGCACCCAAGCCGAAACAGCCTGGGGCCATCAGGCTGTGCATGAATATGAGGCTGCCGAACAAGGCTATCCGCAGAGAGAGACACATAACACCAACCATTGACGAGATTGTGACCGACTTAAATGGGGCACAGTGGTTCTCGAAAGTGGATTTGAACTCTGGATACCACCAGTTGGTGCTGGCAGAAGAAAGCCGATATATAACAACTTTCTCCACCCATGTGGGACTCCGTCGATTCAAAAGACTGAGCTTTGGGGTGTCATCGGCGGCGGAGGTGTTCCAGGAGGCAGTTCGAGAAGCGCTATCGGGCCTAGTGGGAGTCATCAATGTCAGCGATGACATTCTGATTTTCACTAAATCACTGGAGGAACACCATGGGAGGTTGAAGGCCACTCGGAAACGATTGGCGGAGCAAGGACTGACTCTTCACCAAAATAAGTGCGAGTTCTACACTAAGGAGGTCGAGTTCTTTGGATATCGGTTCTCGGCCCGGGGGCTACAGGTAGATCCGGCTAAAGTGGAAGCTATCAGGACGGCCGCGATCCCTCAGACACCATCGGAGGTGAGGAGCTTCTTAGGGATGGCCAACTACTGTGGCCGATTCATTCCTCGCTTGGCCACCATCTCGGAACCGTTAAGACAACTCACGAAAAAAGACATAGTGTGGCAGTGGACCGATAAGGAGGCACAGGCGTTTGCCGACGTGAAGGAGGCCCTGCTGCAGGGGGCAATGGTGTCCTATTTTCAGCCGGGAGCGGCCACGGAGTTGATCGTGGATGCGAGCCCCGTTGGGCTTGGGGCCGTGCTCTTACAGAGGACCGATCAGGATGACTGGGTGCCCATCGCGTATGCCAGTCGGGCGCTCACCGCCGTGGAGACACGCTATGCCCAGGTTGAGAGGGAAGCATTGGCCATCCGGTGGGCGCGTCAACACTTCCACATCTATTTGTGTGGACACACGTTTACGGTGGTGACGGATCACAAGCCGCTGGTGCCCCTGTTTGCAGGAACGGCGAGGAATGGACCTCCGCGAATTGAGAGATGGGCAGTGCAAATTCAACAATACCGGTTCGAGGTGGTGTACAGCCCGGGGGCAAGCAACCCGGCTGATTATCTATCGCAACACCCCCAGGCGCCGAAGGGAGTCCAAGGGTCGGAGGTGGATGAAGGTGCCGAGATATTTGTGAGGCAACTGTTGGAAGAGGCCCGGCCCCAAGCTCTGCTGCTAGAAGATATCCGGAAGGCGTCCCTGCAGGATGAGTGTCTATAGGCGGTGGCCCGAACACTACGTGACCACCAGTGGAAGTGGTTCCTCTGTGGAAATGACCGAAGATCGGCAGATGACAAAGAGTACTGGGAGAGCCTGTGGAAGTGTCGAGAAGAGCTGAGTGCCACAGGGATGGCATAATCCTGAGGGGCCCGCGCATTGTAATACCTGCCGCACTACGACGCAGGATAGTGGATCTGGCGCACCAAGGACACCAGGGGGTAGAGAAAACTAAAGCCCTTCTGCGAACAAAGGTGTGGTTCCCTGGGGTGGATCGGTTTATGGAGGACAAAGTACGAAAGTGCCATGCGTGTCTGATAACGGGGGCGGACCCGCCTGACGTGCCAATCCTGACGGAGGGTCCGAGCCGGTCACCCTGGGCGAGGGTGAGTTTGGGAGTTTCCCTGATGGGAGGCAAATGATGGTGTTGGTGGACAGTCATTCCAAGTTCCCCGTGGTGGAAGTAGTTGCATCCACAGATTTCGAGTGTCTACAGCCGGCGCTGGAAAAGACTTTTGCCCTGTTGGGACTGCCAGAAGAGATTCGAACAGACAATGGGCCGCCGTTCCAGGGACAGGAGTTCCGTGAATTCCTTGACCAGCATGGCATACGGCATCGGAAAATAACACCTCAGTGGCCCCAAGCTAACGGGGACGTAGAGCGTTTCATGAGAACACTGAATAAAGCACTGCGGATTGGGGTGGCTCAAGGTAAACATCTGGAGACCTGCCTGCATCAGTTTTTGAGGGCGTACCGTCAAACGCCTCACTGCACGACCAAATGTGCACCCCATGATCTTCTGCTGAGAAGGGCTGTGCGTGATGGGATACCCAGCAGGGCAGCATGGACGCCGGCGGTTTTGGATGTCGAGCGATCTCAGGCCCGACGCCAAAACAACAATGAACGGGCCAGCAAGAAAAGAAAGGCTCGGCCGGCCGACATCCAGGTAGGAGTCTACGTGGTGGGCAAAGATCGCCATCCAGGGTCCAAGTTCCGCACCCCGTTCGAGTGTGACCTGTGGAAGGTGGTGCAGATAAAAGGGACTCTGGTGGTTGCGGAGAAGGGACATCAACGCATAGCCCGGAACATGTGGTTCAAGAAAGCTTCTGGTACGAGTGAGGCGGGCGCGGAGTCTGAAATGGAAGAGTGGGAGGTAGGAGACGCCGAAGTACCAAGGGCAGGAAGCCCGCCAGTCAGTACCAATCCCAAAAGACATAGGGAGGGGGTCGAACGAAGTGAGGACACCCAGAGTCATGACAGCAACCCGAAGGGTGCCGAGCAGGAAGAAGAGAGGAGTAGGCATCATCACTATGGGCTGCGCACCAATCCAGCACCAAGCACCAGGTTGCGAGACTTTGTGTGTTAGGGGTGCCGGGAGGAACGCCGCCCAAGTTCAGCGCTGATGGAACTGGTTCTGGGAGTGGTTCCTGTCAGCTGACCGAGTGACATTGCTGTTACAAGTTCAGTTCAAGTTGGGAGGTTGGATGGGATGTAGTGAGCCACCCGGCCGCTACTATAGTTTGTATCACAGTCAACTCCCTGGGCCGGGCTCGGACCGGGGAGTATTTAATAAAGGGTGACGTCGGCGCACGTGGCCGACGGCACGAACGGAGTATCTGTGTGGACGTCCTTTACTGCTGCGCTGCCGGCTGTAGTTAGGCCTCCCCCTACATTCCCTAGAAGACAATTGTAGCCCCGACCGCAGGTCCCCAGGGAAAGTCCCTCAGCGACCCACCCCCCTCATCTGGCAACCGGGCAGTCATATACCCAGAGCACCACACACACCTCCATCAGAGCCGATCGCTCCGCAGTTAACCGCCAGGAGACAGGAGCAATGTCACGCCGCGAGGGGAACCCCCGTGGTCAGACCGTCTGACTTCGCAACTCCATTCGGGTCATGGCTACTCCACAAATTAGCTGCCGCTGCAGGCCTCCTCGCATCAGACGCACTCAGCTCCCGCAGTCCCTGCAGTGTTGCAGACCCCTGAAGTAAGCCCAGGGGGGCCCCCGCTGTATACAGGATGACGCAGCACCATACCACAGGAGGTGTGCGACATCAATTGTGTCAGGATTCAGGAGCTTGCAACTTAAGCTACCGGTCGATCATCTTGCCGGCCATTCCCCCCCAAAATTATATACATTAATATGTATCATTAAAATATGTTTAAAATGTTTTGAATCAAATTTTCACTATACTTTTCCAGAGGGAGACTCTGCATTCAGGGAAAAGATCTCACTGCTAAGATCTTTGTTCTTGGTGTTGCTTGACTTATTTCTGGCCTTGATTGCTGTCATTCTTAACAGAAGAACCTCTGTTCGTGCATGGGCATCAGAGATATTGCTTTAAATTGGCTCAACTGATACCTTTCCTAATGTAAAAAGATCTGTACAGATGGAATCCTCCAGTCCCCACCAATTCTACCTCCTGTAGATTTCTACAGGGATCTTCTATTCCTGCTTTCTTGATGTTCAACAATCACATGAAGCCACTGATAGGACTATTCAGTCAAGAACTCATTTCTATCCACTAATAGAGTGACGACACCCAACATACCTTAATTTTGATACTTAACAACATTCTTAAACTCAGAACTTGCCTGGACTTCAGACTTGCTCCTTTACAATCTTTCTACCACCCTAGACTGTTTCTCTTCCCTGTTTCTCAACCCACTATGTTTCTTCTGTATTTATATGCATTTGTCATTCAAAAAGAATGTAAACATATTTGCATGTATCTCTATTCACACATATTGGCTATACATTCTTTTGCTATTTACTCCAGTGATGTTGTCAAAGGCTTAGTGTAAATCTACAGATATCACATATAGTGGTTGCTTTTTCAGTTAAACAAATGTAGTCAACAGGAGATGGAACCGGAAAGCTTAGTCTATAGAGCACATTTTCTTCCTGAAGCCAGCCTGGCTTTTGGATAGGATCTTATTCTTCTCAGCCCAGCTCTCAACCCTTGAAAGAAATACCGTTGAAAATACTTTTCGGATATTGTCCAGCAAGCTAATGCGAAGATAGTTGGCAGGATCTTGCTTGTCGCTTTTCTTAAAGAGAGGCATGATCTCCGCTCCCAGCCATGAGGCTCGGATAGGAGTTCCATGTAAAATGGCATTACCGACAAGGGTAATGTAGCGGCCCCATAGGCTGGGGTCTGATTTATTAAGATCAGCTGGGATCCCATTGGGCCTGGGGCCTTACCTGGCCTTTGCTTTTTATAGTTGCCATTGCCTCACTTAGCGAAAAAGGGATTAAATCATAAATTCATAATATGTAACATGAATGTGTCTTAAGACTGGTGATCCAGTTGGCGGGACTACCAGAGAATAGAACTTATAGGAATATGTGTGCCACTGGGCATCTGTTAATGATGGCTCTGTTGAAATAGTTTTATTATCTGTCCTGAGGCTACAATTTTCCAGAAACTTTGTTATATTCTTATGCTTCCAGCGACAAGCAGATTATGCTAGTGAGCTTTTTTGCTTTTCAAATATCTTGATTCAGATCAGAGATTTATAGTGGTATCTTGCGTCTATGATCTCTGCCTGTAACCCCTTCTTGAGGGATTGCATTAAAGATGTATTTGCCCTTTCACAATCCACATCAAACCATTGACCAGATTTGTTGGGGTCCCCAGAGTTGGCCTAGATAGAAATTGCGCTACAAATGCTGCAGGCCTGTAAAATTGATTTATGATCTGTTGTAAGTAAGAAGGAGAGCTTCCTACTTTGGCTAAGACATCTTGTAAAGAGGTGGATATTAGTGGTAAGGCACTGGTAGATTGAACTTTGTGCCACTTCAGACTCTGACTGGAGTGCAAACCCTGAAGGGCGTTACAGTCAATGATGCTGTGGGAGTAGTGGGTCAATAAAGTTCTACTCTGGCCCTGAGCTTGCTAGCCAACCTAGCAGCCACTCTGCTTTGTCCCGTCCTCTATATGTTTGATTGACTCATCAACTGTCCAACTGAAGTGTCTTCATCTATGCTCACCTTGTTTATGTCGCTGCCATAGTTGTTGAGCCATGGACTACTTGGGGTGCGTGGGTCGCCAGCAGAATCCTCAGGGGAGTCCCATGATATGCTTCAGATATTCAATGGCATTATGTGGAGCCTTGTTAACGTACAACACACCTAGTAGTGTCATTACTAAGATTTTGCACGGGGGCTCGTGTGCCACAAAGCATTACATTTTTTTTCTGACCATTGTGAAAGCATACAGGCGCAGCACTAGCACTCAGGCAATACTTAGTCAGGAATGCCCTTCGTTTGGTGAAATGTGGTGGTCTGCCCCACAGGCGGCTAAATGGATTTCTTGTGCTTCTTCTGTTTTACTGTTTTCTTCCTGTTTGTATTTCTTGCTGCTTCTTCCATTCTGGATGTGACCCCACCCCTTCTAATGTTTCTTGTCCACTGTCACCGCCGGATTTTGAATTCAGCACTGTCTACTCCTTTCTGGTTACTGACATCATTTTGTTGGTAAGCAAAAGATAGCTGGAAAGGAAGCCTCCACCTATATGGAAACCTTTCTTTTCAAGGGAGCCCTGCAGCATCTTTGAGTTTCCTCCTCTTTATCATGATGGCTGCAAGACCATTATCTCTGAATTGGGGTTCATCCATTTTGCGAGCTGTTGCCAGGATTTCCTCTTTGATCTTGAAGAAATGTTGTGGTCAGCAAATTTGGGGGCAACTTCAGGGCGAGTTCAGAATCATCTCGCAGGTACACATTCACTCATGGATGTTCTTGGGCATAAGCCTCGACGTCTGCATTCAACACATCCGCATTTATGCCCCTGAAGCGTAAGCTGTTTATGTTATATTATGTTAACAGGATTTGGTATAGCGCAGGTGACTCACTCCCAAAGAAGTATCTCAGTGCTCTAAGCTGTTCTAGGCAGGCTTGATATGCAAAATAGCCAGGTCTTTAAGAGTTTTTTGAAGCTGTTGAAGTTTGAGAAGTAACGGGTATGAAAAGGAAGTTTGTTCCAGTGATGAGGAGCAAGATAGGAAAATGACCTTCCGACGTATCTCGCATTAAGGATGCAGCAGGTACATAAGCGCAATTGACCTTTAGATTTGAGAATCTTATTGGGTAAGTAAGGATGAAGTTTCTCTTGAAGATAAAGTGGGCCCTTGCCAGCCAAAGATTTATAAACAAGACAAGCTTAAACAAGAAGCGCTTTTTGACAGGGAGCCAGTGAAGGAGTCTCAGCATGGGCTCCAAGAGAGAGAGCCAGAAGGGAGCTTACCGACGAAAGGTGCAGCTGTATTTTGAACCACTTGCAGTTTAGAAAGAAGTGACTCATTAGCAGCTACTAAGAGGGCCTTCCCATAGTCAAGGTGGCTCACAATGAGTGCTTGAATAAGAGTTCTCCTAAAGCTTAACGGTAGCCACTGAAAAACGTTTTTGAGCTTGTGCACAATACCAAAGCATGTGCCACATGTTGACATAATCTGTTCTCTCATATAGAGATTCTCGTAAACCAGGATGTTGCGATTTTTAACTGCCTTCTTGAGGTGAGGAGGGGAGCCTAACTCAGAAGGCCACCAGTCATCGGACCAGTAGGCCTGGGCCTTACCGAACAGCAAAATCTCGGTCTTTTCTCCATTAAGCTGTAAACAGTTTGAAGTCATCTTGGAAGCAACTTTCCTCATATAGTCAGAAAACCTACTTTTGCCATTTTCTGGATTGTGCCCAAAGGAAATGATCAATTGTGTGTAATCTGCCTATGAGATGACTTCAAAGCCACAGGACTTGACTATTTGGTTAATGGGTGCCACATAGATATTGAAAAGAGTGGGGATCAAGAAGGACGTCATAGTGCGAGATTTAAATGAGTCAAGGGACACCGTTTGGGTCCAGTTATCCAAAAAGTCTTTAAGCCAACTCAAAGCTTTCCTGTGGATACCAATCTCATGAAATCTGTGGACCAAGATGGAGTGAGAGACGGTATCAAATGCGGCTGGCAAGTCGGGTAACACTAACATCGTAGGGAGGCCAGCATTTAGAAAAAGTTTGATGGAGTCCAGCACAACCACCAGAGCTGTTTCCATGCTGTGGAAGGTACTAAAGCCAGATTGATAGGATCCAATAGAAGATGGTCATCCAGGTAAGAGGAGAGTTGTTTATTCACAAGAGCCTTCAAAATCTTGCCCAGATAAGGAAGGAGCGAGATAGGCCGATAATTAGCAAGCTCATTAGGATCAGCATTGGGCTTTTTCAGGATGGACGTAACCTGTGTTGCTTTCCATTCCAATGGTATGGTTGCAGAGTTCAAATAGAGGTTGAACAAAGAAGCAATAAAAGGCAGAAGTAAGGTGGACATGGTCACCATGAGAAACCGGGGAGAGATCAGAAGGGGAACCTGATTTAACTTTTCTCAACATGTCAGATACTTGCCCACCTGAGAAACACTGCTCATTCTCTTCGACTTTTTAGCCTCGCCCTTCCCACAGAACGTTATGCCGTCCTGTGAGGTCAGGCTGCGATTGAGCTCTTCCTCACCCCTATGGCCCCAGCCAATTACTCTGTTTGCACTGACTGACTGCTGCACCCAGCTTCTCAGCTTTCTTAGCAGCCGCCCTGATAGCTCGCCACAGATGTCCCCCTCCTGGCTCCTCCCAACCCTCTGCATAGCCCACTTTACGGAGCTTCTATTTTGGAGGGGAGCACCCCAAGACCATGGCAGCCACCCCTCCGCTGAGCTCTCCTCAGTATCCATGCCTGTTTAAGGACCAGTAGGTCCTCCATTTCCCTCTAATCCACTGCTTCAAAAAACCTACCCTGCCACCACACTTCACCTACCACAGCTACCTAACTAACCTTTTACCCATTACCAATTAACTAAACAAACCACTAACACCTCTACCTCCCACAGAAGTACCCTACACTCACCCCAAGGAAGAAATGGAAACCTTGACCCAGGAACCTGAACGAAAAACCTGCCTACCACTACCAGTCACCCTGGTGACTGACCTCCACCACTCACCCAAAAAGCCTAGGGGGAGACGACCCAAAGTCAGTCCCCCAAACCCCTATTGTCAGATGACTGAGGCGACGGGGTTTTGATTGTGAAAGGGTGAGGACAAAGAAAAAGAAGGAAAACTGGTTGGCTTCTAATAAGCTGATGAATTTGTTGCAAGTCTCACACACTTAAAGCCAAACACAACCTGGGCAAACATACATTCCACTCAGACGATCAAAATATTTGAATAAAGCAAATGGGGTTTTTGTATAAGTAAAGTACTAGTTAGATTAGATTTTGCAACTCCAAACCGTTTGTCCTTCAAGCAAGGCTCTTTACTCTGCTGTGTGAAAACCCTTTGAGTATTGAGAGGTCGAGGGTAGGGACAGTATGAATTCTGAATTATATCTGTAAAGCAAAAGTGTTCAAAGTTTGTCAAAGAGTGCGAGAATCTGACACGCTTTAGAGCAAGGCAAATAGGGGCTGTATGTTTGGCAAAAAATAAATCGGGCAAAAGTACGTATGATGTTGGAAAAGCAGGTTTGGATTAACAAGAGCACTTCTGAGCAAACAGGGCCTGTTACAACAGGCAGGCAAAGGCGCGGAAAAAGAAAGAACTGATGTCAGCGCGCATGGGCGGTGACTATATAGGTCCCGAAACATCATCCAGGCGCCCACGACGCCGGAGGCAGAGCCGATCGATGCCACCTAACATTGCGCAGGGGTACTGCGCAATGTTCTCCAGATCCAGACTGACGCTTGGGGGAAATTCAAAAGGTAAGGAACCTACAACTAATAGTCCCTATCAGATTGTAAGCTATAAATGCAGTTTGTAACATTTATGCAGAGAAATGTTATATACCTGTGAATCGACAGCTTTATCAATATTGTGGGCTCTTGTTACATGCCATGTTTAGGAATATATTTATTCATTTGACACGCTTAGATAATTAGCGTTCTTGACCAACGTGTAATCTGTAGGCTTGATGTCATACCAAATAAGGAGATTCAGTTGTAAATTCTAATTTGGTTGCGAAAAGCAGCTGATGTGCAAATATTTGAATTTGTGTATTGTGAACATATTTTGAAAATAAAAGTCCCATTTTTGGGAAAAGCTGACTAGATTCCCTCTAAGATAATGCTTAGTATGGAGTAATTTAACCATTTGATGTAAGCAGGTGGGAATATTGATCAAAATGTTCAGTTTTAGGGGGGGCGTGGCTTAGCCGTCTAACATGGCGGACGTGCTTTAGCACAGCTCCGACAGCCTGCCACTAATCCGCTAATTATCCTACTTCCAAGTGACCATCCTTATATTTCGGAGCCCGCATGTGGTCGATGAGCGCATTTTACAACTGCAGTGTCTTTTTCGAGCCCGTTCTGCCCAGATTGCTGAGGGACTGTGGCGTGACGACCTGGTTGCCCGTGGGCCACGCTGCATGGCTTGCCGACGCCCATCCATCGGCCTGTGTGCCCTCCCGCCCAGGAGCTTATGATCGCCTTGAACTCGCCGAGGGCGGCAGCGAGAGATCCCTAACGCCCGCCCGACACTGGATCCCGGGCGGAGGCTTGACGACGTGGCGGCCCGGCGGTAGTTGACTGCGCTCTTACCCCGTGGGCGCCTGTCGTTCCCTCCTGCGTGGGGCCTGGAGCGGAGACGCCGTGGCTGCTGCTCTCGGTGGCTGGGGCCTAGCGGCTGGCGGTGGGCGACGTGGAGACAGGCCTGGGGCATTGGGCCGTCTCCTGCCCGGATAGCTACTGCGGCGAGCCTCCCTGCCTAGGGGCCTCCCCGCCGAAGACACACAGAGGCGGCTGACGCCCGCCGGGTGGATCCGCGGGCATCGAGGTGGGAGCCCCCGCCCTGCTGGATGAATCGAGCCTGTGGGATCCGGCCCGGTCTGACATCGTGGCGGCCCTGGTGAGTGACGGCTGGGTGTTGCGGTGGGGTCGCCATCCCAGGCCGCGCGGTGGTGCCTACGCGGTCGGGGATTGAGGGACAGGGCCGCGAGCGCCCCAGCGTGTCCTTGCCCAGTAGCTTGCTGCGGTGCGGGGAGGGAGCCGTGTTGCCACAGGGGCCTCCATTGCAAGTCCTGCTGTTCGGACTGGACCCGGCTCCAGAATTGGGAGTGTGGGCACTGGGGGCTTTTCTTGGTGTATGCCCTGACAGACATACTACTCACCTCTGCTTCTGTGACATTGGGGCCACTTGCTGGAGCCTGGACCTGCCTGGAGTTCTTGTACTGCTGCCCACTGCTCAACCCGCTGTTGCTACCTACATTCAGCGCCTTCTTGTGGATTTACCCGGCTGGTGGCACCAATTGCGGACTCTGTTCTCCCTGGTGCTTCTCCTCAGTGACCTGCGCGCTGCTTTGCTGCACTGCCCTACCCCTGAGTACTGTGGTGGCCCTTGGCGACTGAGGGCCTACGGACTACGCACCAGATGCAGCGGGGATTAGGAGGTGTGCCTGGACACCCTTTAGGGGAGGCTGGGGTGCCTAGCTCGCGGAAGCAGCCAAGCGCAGGCTTGGTGCGGCTTGTGGGTACGGGTGCCCCGCCTGGTCTGGCCCTCCCTTCCCCCCATCGCGCCTGATATACCTACCTTGTGGCGCCAGTGACCCTTGGCGCACGCTGCGAGAGATCGCGACACCCGGACAGCTGGACAACCTGCTCTGGCCCCGTGAGTCCGTCCAATGGCTAAGGTTAAGCCGCCGGGGGGGGCGTGGCTTGGCCGGCTGCAAGATGGCCGCACTTTAGTGGGCTCTGCCGGCCAAGCAAACATATCCGTCAAAATCCTGCAGACAACGACGCGAACGCTGCACAGTACCTGCTTTTCCGGCAGCGGCTTCACTTGCGGCGTCGATCTGTGCTGCTCCCGTCCCTCGGCGGCTTGTGAGGGCCGAGATCCGCCGCCCGACTGCTGCGTTGGGCCCAGATCCCGCGACCGACGGGGCCCGGCCTCCCTGCCTTGCCGCTGGGCCGGCTACCTGGAGCTGCGGATCGCCTGAGGGGCTGCGTGGGGACCGGACCTGCTTCGCCCGGTGAGTGCTGTTGCTGCTGGGGTTTGTTCGCGGCGGGGTTGGGGGCCCGCGGGCTGCACCACCCGGCCCGGGCCTCTCTGAGGCATTGACGACGCCTCCCTTTCCTTTTGGCGCCAGCAGAGGCGGCTCTGTGTGCCCAGGGCCTGGTGACGGGGGCGGCGGGCCCCCCGCGTCTCCCCGCTGTGACTGTCTCGGCTTGGCCTGCCCTCCCGGCTTCCCCTTGACGAGCGGTGCGGGATGGCTGATAGCCGCCTGCTTTCCTGCGGCCCGCTCATGTGACCCACTGGTGGCTGCATCACATCCCGCTCCTTGGGAGTGTCTGGCTTTGGGCCCTAGCTGTTGCTGCACCGAACCCTGGGCCTGATCTCCTTCGGCGCATACTGTGCCTGCGCCGGCCCTTACGTCTGCCCAGTGCCTGCTGGTGACTACTCCTGCAATGAACCACTATTGAAGTCCTGTGGCCTGACGCAAGATTCTTGTTCCATCAGCTTGCGGTGGTGGGTTCCTCCTGCGCCTCCGCTGTGTCCATAGGGACCGCTTCCGCCCATTTGCTGGGCCGCTCGACTGGCGCATTCACCTCTTTCGACGCTCTGCTGCCGCCTCACTGTGCCCGGCCTTTGCGGCGGCCGGCCGGTGCTGCTCCCCTGTTCTGGCGGGCCTGACATTTCGCCTGGGTCACTGACTGCTGCTGTGTGTCTGCGAGCTGCCTGCCGTGCGCTCGGTCGCTGTTCCTGATCCCACGGTGGTACTACTCGCCTACTTCTGCCCGCCATGGGGAAGACTGATCCTAAACAGCCCAAGATTGCCTTTGATCTGCGTAGATCGACGCGGCAGGACGGTGCGGGATCGGATGGTGGCAACCCAGCGACCACTATGGAGACAACCCCTGCGCGTGAGGATGACCTGAAGTCGATTATGCTTGATGTTAAATCCATGGTCACGGGCATCGCGGCGCAACTCGATCAACTGTCCGCTCGTTTGGACTCCGTGAAGACCCGAGTAGATTCACACGACGCTCGTCTACTTCATGTTGAATCCAGGGTTTCCGACGCCGAGGACGCCGCCACTCAAGATCGGCAAAAATTATTGCAAATGGACAAAATCCTCGACATCATCCGGAACAAAAATGAAGATTTGGAGGCGCGCTCCCGGAGGAGCAACCTCCGCATCACGGGAGTACCCGAATCTGCCAACATCTCCCGTATGGAGGATTACGTGGAGCAGCTCGTCCGGGACCTCTTTGGTGAAGTCCTCTCCTCCGTCTTCATTGTGGAGCGGGCGCACCGCTCCCTTGGCCCTCGTCCTGCCCCCGGTCTACCAGCTCGCCCCATCCTTGCAAAAATCCTAAACTTCAGGGACCGCGACGCCATTCTCCGCGCAGCACGAGAAAGGGGCAAAATAATTCATCAGGGTAACGCACTTTCCTTTTACCCTGACTATACTCCCACTGTTCAGGCCGCCCGCCGTGAATTCCTTCCAGCAAAGCGAATCCTCCAAAAGCACGAAGTCTCGTACTCATTGGCCTACCCGGCGAGACTGAGGGTCCGGCAAGGCGCAAAAACGCTTGTTTTCCCAGATCCTAAAGACGCTCTCGCCTTTGCAAAGAAACTGGATAAATCACCTCGCTCCTCACCTACCGGCTCTCAGGCCGCTGCAGCTGGCCACTTAAGTGACAATGATTGACTGGCTGAGTTTTAACTGTTAATTATTTTGTTTGCGTCACTCTGGCTTCCCCTGTTGCTGCAGCCTCCCTGGCCCAGTTGCTTCCAGCTATCATATTGTGACTCCTGTTGGTATTTCAATTGTATCCATCTGATCGTTGTCTGTCTTGTCTGTAGCTTGGCCACCCTGCTTCACTGCAGGGGCGTATGCTGAGCTCTGCCATGCCCCCACGGGATAATTCCCTTATCTGTCACGATTTTCCCCCTTCCAAGTTGTGGGCTCCTGGGGTGGGAATGGGTGGTATCTCAGCCTGATTGGGGGGTTGGAGTGGGTGTGGGGGGGACGGGTCTTTCGGTACTGTTTCTGGGGATAGGGTGGTGGGGTGGTTGAGTTGGGGGGTTCTGGGGTTGGAGGCCTCCTACAGGGGCTCTGTTGTTTGTTTTGGCAATGTTTCTTGCTTCCGGCTTTTGCCTGCAACGCAGCTATCACTGTGTTCTTTTACTGTCCGCACAAGATGGCCCTATTTCAGTGTTGCTCCCTACAATGTTAGTGTTCCCTGCCAGGCCTGGCGTTGCATTGCTCCTTAGCTTGCTTTGGTCCGCCGCTCAACATTCGATATGTAATGTCATGTCGCGTTGTATCACGCATGTTCCTACACTCTTACTCCTGCGCACAGCGCCCAAGGTCAACCTCACTCCCACGTTTGGGGCTAGTTGTTTTAATTCGGCTCCACGTCTTGGCAGGCCATTGTTCGTCCTTATGCACCACTGTTGGTATAGTCTTTTGCACCTGTTCCTCATAAGGTTAGCACCATCATATGCACCTACACGCGGCCATTGGCCACTCTTACCATATCTCATAATGAGACAGCATGACGGACATTAATTTCTGGACGTGGAACGTTCGCGGCCTAAACGACTTTCGTAAGGCTCGACTGGTACACGCACACCTCATCCGACACAAAGTGGACATCTGTCTGCTGCAGGAAACCCACCTACTCCCAGCATCTGCTGCCAGACTCTGTTCCAGACACTGGGGAGAATCACATTCCTCTTTCTATTCCAATTATTCCCGGGGGTGTCTATCCTAATTCGCAGGGGACTCCCATGGCACACATCCCAGGTAATCACGGACCCCGCTGGGCGTTTCGTTATCCTACACGGCTCACTTCAAGGCCATCCTCTGACGGTAGCTGCATTATATGGTCCCAATGCTGACGACCCAGAATTCTTTACTCAGATATGGCATCACATCTCCTCCCTCGGTCCTGCTGCGCTCCTTTGGGGTGGGGACTTCAATGTCACATTGTCTGCGGTGTTGGATCGCTCCGGCCCCCACGCTTCTCACCCACGTGCCACGGCGCTCCTTAACTCTATTCTTACCGAGAACTCGTTGTATGACGCCTGGCGCCACATGCACCCTGCGGCCCGGGAGGGCACATGTGTCACTGGCACACGTGGTTGTTGGTCTCGTCTGGATCTCTGGGTCACCTCTCCTGACATTCTCGCCTGGCTCAACTCTGTTGACCATATGGCGCGTACCCTCTCAGATCACGCGCCAGTCCGGCTAAGCCTTAGGCTACCCCACTCTCATCGACGCGCTTTCTCATGGCGGCTTCCATCTAATGCACTACGAGACACTATTCTGTGATGAGATCCGGACCGCGATCACTAATTATTTCGAGCTCAATGAGGGCTCTGTGGACTCCCCCTCCACTCTTTGGGAGGGGTTCAAAGTTGTTATCCGCGGAGAGTGTATCTCTAAGCAAGCGGGGGTCTTGCGCTCCATTCGTGGCGCCCTTGGCAAATTGGAAGCAGAACTTAAATCCCTGGACTCCTCCCACGTGCTTGATCCAAACCCGGACACACTCGCTCGCCTTCGCGAGAAACATACCGAATTCGCCGCGGAGGCCGATAGAGAGCTCTCCTTTCTGGGTAGGGAGGCACGGGCGCGCCGCTTTGGCGAAGGGGACCGACCCGGTAAAACTTTGGCTGCCCTCCTTCGTCCACCTCGAGCAGCATCCTACATAACAGCGCTTCAGGATGGCGGCCCCGTCAGGACTACCTCCGCTGAAGAGATCAAGACGAGATTTACTGATTTTTACACGCAACTTTATTCTTCCGGGTCTACTCCCCCGCGCGAGGTCATTGACCAATATTTCGATACCCTCGAGCTGCTATGGAATACCTGGACGAGCCCTTCTCTAAAGAAGAGATACTCGCCGCCATAAATAGTATGCCGGGTGACAAGGCCCCTGGTCTGGACGGCCTGCCCGCCTCCTTCTACAAGGCTTTCGCCCCGTTACTTGTGCCACATCTGGCTGCCATGTATAATGACTCTTTCGAGAGCGGTCAGCTCCCGCCTTCACTTCGCGAGGCTATGCTAACTCTGCTGCTCAAGCCGGATAAGCCCCCCGATCTCCGAGATTCTTATCGCCCTCTGTCCCTTATAAATATGGACAATAAAATCTTTGCCAAGTTACTTGCTTCCCGTCTTCTCCCTCTCATGCCGCATATTGCCCGCCCGGATCAGTCCGGCTTCATCCCTGGCCGTGCAACATCCCATAATCTACGGACTCTATCCGGTCCGGTAGAGCGAAGGGTAGGAATACCGATGGTCCTTTTCGACTTAACTGACACTACATTTTAGTGTCTGCTTTTACCGGTACACGATGCCATCTACCTTTGACCCGATTTGGGTTTTGGTATAGATCTACAGGTACCACTTTTTAGGGTGCTGTATTGGTGGTCATTTATGCACTTTACTGAGTTCCCGACCACCACCAAAAAGTGTAGGTAGATCTACCTTTGGTCCTGACGAATTGCCATTGAATAGATAACAGGCAAGAAACATGTTGACCTATTTTTAGCATATCTCCCCACAACCTTGAGAGTGAGAGTATGCGCCTTTTCAGTTTTTAATCAGGTTAGTGTCCACGACTCATTAAAATTGTTTTGAGTGGTACACTATTTCCT
Organism: Calotriton arnoldi; assembly: GCA_963921515.1. Lineage (NCBI taxonomy): Eukaryota > Metazoa > Chordata > Amphibia > Caudata > Salamandridae > Calotriton > Calotriton arnoldi. The sequence goes on from CAWUFW010000379.1 coordinate 3,905,058, forward strand.
GTTTTAACTTTCACGTCCTTACACATCACTATCACCTACACTATATCTTTTTTAGGGCCCTTACACACTCAACACCCAACGGCATAGGAATAAAGATCTCCGCCAGGAAGGCCCCATCATGGGTGCCGATCGGGTATTGCAGTGCCGACCCGATAAGGAGCAGACCCGATGATGAAGCATGACACCTAGCACGCTGGGTGTGTGAGGGTCTTTTTCCGAAAGGAGGAAACTTTCTCCTGCTCTTCTTATTTATCCACCCTATGTTCTAACCTTGTGATCAATTATCATTATCTGCATTATGTGTTAGGAACGGCTTACTATTTTTGTTTTCACTTCATCAGATTAACCCAACGCTTCCTGCCGTAGCCGCCTTGCTAGACGCCACCAAGGCGTTCGACACCCTGGTATGGTCCTTCCTCTTCCCTCTTCTTGCACGTCTAGGCTTTAGTCCAGTGTTTATACGAAAGATCTCGCTCCTGTATACTCTCCCTACTGCTCGGCTCCGGGTCAACGGCATTCTTACTGATCCCATCCCCATTGGACGTGGGACCCGACAGGGGTGCCCGCTTTCGCCTCTACTCTTCGCCGTCGCTATGGAGCCACTGGCGGCTAGACTTCAGCAACACCATACTCAGAAGGGCATTGGATTCGCGGCCCGCGCTCTCCTGGTCTCTATGTATGCGGACGTCACTTTATATGTCCGCAACCCCCAGGAAAATTTGAGTCCCCTGGTGCGCGAGGTCATCCGGTTCGGAGGCTATTCAGGTGTCCAGGTGAACTGGACTAAATCGGTCCTTTTTCCGCTCACTGATGCTACTACTCCCTTTACCCCGGACTATCCCTTCGTGTGGGCGAATGGCCCCACTCGCTATCTGGGTGTCTGGCTGAGCAGAGACGCGGACGAACTTTGGCGAGCTAACTTTGGTCGCGCGGTGGACTGGCTGGAGACGAAGATCCCTATATGGAGCCGACTGCCCTTGTCATTGGCCGGTCGGGTGGCTGTCGTCAAGATGGTAGTTCGCCCGAAATTTTTATATTTATTCCTAAACGTGCCTCTTCCTCTCACTGCCCACTTTTTTCGCAGGGTCCGCTCTTTGATCATCTCCCTCATCTGGGCTGGCAAACAGCCTAGGATCGCTTATGACACTCTCACGCTTCCAATGGAGTATGGCGGCATCGGTGCCCCTAACATTAAGCTCTATGCACTATGTGCTCAGGCCAGCTTCTTGCATTTTTGGCTTCACCCCACTCCTTTTCAACCGCACGTGGCGGTCGAGGCCGATCTCGCTGCCCCATGGCCACTTTCGACGGCCCTATTCGCCCCGGCCAGACTCCGGCGCTCTGAGATAAACACGGTCGAAACTTTGCGCTGGGCTTGGGAGGGCCTTCGCCGCCTCTCCAATGCCCCCATGCTCTCAGCAACAACTATGCCAATCGTTCGGCATCTGTCTTTCCCTCCTCTACAACCGTCTGGAATGGCCAAACGCGCCGCCTGTTTGGGGTTGACCACAGTTGCGGATCTCTACCCGGGGAACACTTTTTACTCTCTCGCGGCCGATTCCGGTCCTATGGATAGTTTACTGTTCTATCAGCTACGCGCAATCTGTCGAGAACTGCATTCCACGTTTCCCCAGCCTCCTCCCTCGATGGGCACGCTGGATTTTATTTACTCGTCTTCATCCCCTCAGAAATTGGTGACCAAACTCTACGCTCTCACGCTGACGGCCTCATCCATATCCACAGACCGCGCCCGTGCGGCGTGGAGTGCAGACCTTGGTATCGACATCCCACAGGCTGACTGGCTCTACTGTTGCAAACAGACAAAGTGTTTGTCCCCAAACTACCGCCTGCGCCTTATTCATTTTAAATATTTACACAGGCTATATCGTACTCCAGTCCAGCTGCACAAGCTGGGACTCATTCCAAGTGATAGTTGCATGCGCTGCTCTGCATCTGCGGCGGACTTCTCTCACCTTGCCTGGCTATGCCCTAGGGTCTCTGCTTATTGGCGTGAGGTCTGTGCAGCCATTTCAGAGATGGTCTCCTCGCCAGTTCAGCCCACTCCCTCACTTTGTCTACTGGGATTCGTCAAAATCTGCCCGGATGCGTCACGTCGTCTTATTGCTATGCTGCTTGTCCTCGCGCGGCGTAGGGTCTCCATGTGCTGGGGTCGTAGACCTGCACCCAAGTTCGCCCAATGGCTCGAGGATGCATCGCGTTGCCAGACCATATGGTCAGAATTCTGGGACCTCATGCCAACTAGATCTCGCCCACTCGATATCTGGGGCCCCCTAGTGTCCTATCTCCTAACCCGCACTCCCCCGAGTCCGGTTGCCTCCCCAGCGCTCCCCGCCGGCTCTCTGCCCGTGGTGGCCGCTGAGGTGGCCAATAATCAGCCTTCCCCCGCCCCTTCTTCCTTTCTGCTGGGCCTGCCCTTTCATTTAGAGATTGCGTGCCCTCTGTAAATTGCTGTCACTGGTTAGTCGAGGTAACAACGTCTGCCATGCTGCTGCTCTCTGGTGCACTGTGCTATTAATGTTTACGGTTGCCATCAATGTTTCCGTTGTATGTGGTGCTCTGATACAACTCAAGAATGTAATCTGTTTATTTGATTTGCTCAATAAAGGTTTTTGAAAAAAAAAAAAGAGGTTTAGCCGCCGGGTGTGTCCTCCAGACAGGGTACTATGGACAAGTTTGCGGGGGCCGCAGCCGTGGGTCCATCGCTGGGAGGCCCGGAGACCCAGATGCCAGATAATGCGGCTCTACTGGCGGCGATCACACAGTCGCGGGAAACATTGGAATCTAAGATAGGTGCGGTGGGCACAGACGTCATGTTGCTTCGCCAGGATCTCCGCAATGCTGTGCAGCGTATTACGGAGGTCTAATCCCGCATATCCGATGTAGAAGACACAGTGGGCACGCTGACGACAAAGGTATCTACTGAGGGGCCTGGTAGCGCTGGTCGAGGATGCGGAGGGACGTGCTCATCGCAATAATCTTCGCTTTATTGGATTTCCGGAGGGCTGCGAAGGAAAGGAAGTGGTGGAGTTCCTCACCACGTGGCTCAGGAGTTGGCTCGCACCCGAATCACTCTCCCCATGCTTCGTCCTGGAGCGCGTTCACCATGCGCTGTTGCAAAAGCCGCCCCCGGGCTCCCGCCCTCGCCCTATTATCGCCCGTCTCCTTAATTATAGGGACAGAGATGTCATCCTTCAACAGGCGAGAGCACAAGACTCTCTTCTCTATGACTCGCAACGCATTCTCATATTCCCAGACTATACCAGACTCGTACAACAGCGCCGGCAGTCCTTTCTGGAGGCTAAGGCTCGCCTTCGGGGTCTTAAGCTTCCGTACTCCCTACTATATCTGGCTCGCCTACGAGTGATCTACAACTCACGCACCCACTTCTTTGAGTTCCGGAGGAGGTGTTTCAGTGGCTTGAGGAGAAGGTCCGGCTTAAGCCTCACACTCCACCCTGGATTGACTCCGACTCATCCTCTAGCGGACCCGGGCGTGGTCCCCTGGGAGAAGATGGCAGACGGCGGCATCGATCGCGCTCTAAGAAGACGTCCAAGACTCGTAGCAAGTCCAATAAGAGACTCCCTCGTGATCAACCAGAACTCTCAGCGTCCTGAACAATGTGGCTCCGTTAACTGTAACTATATACGCCCTATGTCACTTATCATATATTTTTATTGCAGGTCTCCATTGTCTCACGAGTCTCTGACCCTCTGTTGTTTTGTTTCTTCATGGGCAAGAGACTCATACGGGGGATCCATTGGCTGCTCCTCGCCGTTACCCCCTGTTGGGGTTCTGGCCTGGACCACGCCGCAACAAATACTTCTGTGTTTATGAGGTATTGGGGTGGGGGGTGGTTGGGGATTTCATGCAGGATTGGTGGTTGTTTTCTGTTAATGCCACTGTGCTCTCTGCCAGGTGCAACTCTGGATTTGTCATTGCCACTCAATTCGCTCTTTCCGCGCTCTTACACCAATGCCAGTCATGTCACCAGAGATAGATGGGGTCAGGAGTAGGGAGCTCCGAGTCCTTAGTTGGAACACGAATGGCCTACTCGATAAGATCAAGCGGGGAGCGGTGCTGCGCCAAGCTAAGCGCCATAGGGCGGGCATTCTCTTCATACAGGAGACTCATCTAGCAGGAACCAAAACACCTTGTTTGGAGAGGTTTGGCTTTACACATGCTTATCACTCTGGGTTCACTAGAGGCTCTCGGGGGGGTTGCAATTCTTATTCATCGCTGTGTCCCCTTTGTTCACAACAGGACATGGTCGGACCCCCAGGGTCGGTTTGTGGTGATATATGGGACTCTGTATGGGGAGCCCATTGTTCTAGGCAGTGTTTATGCCTCCCCCTCTCTCGTGGTCCTTTGTTGAAAAGCTAACGACACTCTGGGCTGAACTCCCGTCGGGGCTAACCCTGGTTGGCGGGGATTGGAATGATGTTCTGTCTCCAACGCTAGATAGATGGCATGCCATGGCACGTACGACAGGGACCCAGGCTTCTAGATTGCTGCCCCTGGTTCAGGGATTGGGATGGGTTGACTCGGGGAGGACCCTGCACCCCACTGCATGTGCATACACATTTTTCTCCGGTGCCCACGAGTCCTTCTCACGGCTGGACTACCTCTTTCTCTCAGGAGCACATACCCATAGATTGATTGCGGCCGATAGCACCCTCCCAGGTCACCAGCACTTCCGCTCTGCAATCGCGGTCTAGTGCCTAAGGGGGAGATCAGCTGCTGCATCGCAGAGCTGATTGGTTGGTGGGCGGAAGGGAACGCCATGACTGCCGTACTGGAGCGGACACGCGCAGCGGGCGCGCCGCTGTTGCGCCGAAGGCGCGCCTAAGGCAAGCCCGTCCGCGCTCGACCAGGACCAGGGGCCAGGACCCCTGGTCATTCACTGACCTATTCAGTGGAAGAACTACGGACTTTAGCTGCTGGGAACCACACTATGCGATACCAAAGGGGATGATGGACGGAGCGCTAGAGCAAATCAAACACTCACCCCCAGTCAACTGATCTGGGTTTAATCCATCATCATTCTTTAGCTCACTCCACCACCCCAGTTCAGACATGGCCATATGCAAATCAGTCTGACCCTGTGCCTCATGGGAACAGTCCAGGCCGAACTGCCAAGCCACATCTTCCCTGGACCGGAAACAAGCATCCTGGGACCGGTTTCGGGTTCAAAACCCTCATCAGCCAGGCTATCTTGAATCCAGTGGCAAAGTGAGCAAGGGACCCACGTCTGGGCATACCCTGCCAACTTAGGGCGAACAAAGCGATACCAAAGGGGATGATGGACGGAGCGCTAGAGCAAATCAAACACTCACCCCCAGTCAACTGATCTGGGTTTAATCCATCATCATTCTTTAGCTCACTCCACCACCCCAGTTCAGACATGGCCATATGCAAATCAGTCTGACCCTGTGCCTCATGGGAACAGTCCAGGCCGAACTGCCAAGCCACATCTTCCCTGGACCGGAAACAAGCATCCTGGGACCGGTTTCGGGTTCAAAACCCTCATCAGCCAGGCTATCTTGAATCCAGTGGCAAAGTGAGCAAGGGACCCACGTCTGGGCATACCCTGCCAACTTAGGGCGAACAAAGCGATACCAAAGGGGATGATGGACGGAGCGCTAGAGCAAATCAAACACTCACCCCCAGTCAACTGATCTGGGTTTAATCCATCATCATTCTTTAGCTCACTCCACCACCCCAGTTCAATCAATCAATCAATCATGTCACTTATAAAGCGCACTACATACCCGCGAGGGTCTCAAGGCGCTGGGGGAAGAGGGGGGTGGTGCTGCTACTGATCGAAGAGCCAGGTCTTGAGGAGTCTTCTGAAGGCCAGTAGGTCTTGGGTCTGTCGGAGGTTGGTGGGGAGGGTGTTCCAGGTCTTGGCGGCAAGGTGGGAGAAGGATCTGCCGCCGGCGGTCGTTTTCCGGATGCGGGGGACTGTGGCGAGGGCGAGGCTGGTCAAGCGGAGCTGGCGGGTAGGGGTGTAGAAGCTGAGTCGTCTGTTGAGGTAGGCTGGTCCGGAGTTGTGGAGTGCTTTGTGTGCGTGGGTGAGGAGCTTGAAGGTTATCCTCTTGTTGACAGGGAGCCAGTGCAGGTCTCTCAGGTGGGGTGTGATGTGGCTGCGTCGGGGGATGTCGAGGATAAGACGTGCAGAGGCGTTCTGGATGCGTTGCAGCCGTCTCAGGAGCTTAGCCGTCGTTCCTGCGTAGAGGGCGTTTCCGTAGTCCAGCCTGCTGGTGACGAGGGCCTGGGTGACTGTTTTTCTTGTTTCGGTGGGGATCCACTTGAAGATCCTGCGGAGCATTCGGAGGATGTTGAAGCAGGATGAGGAAACGGCGTTGACCTGCTTAGTCATGGAGAGGGTGGGGTCGAGGATGACCCCTAGGTTGCGTACGTGGTCGGTGGGTGGCGGGGCTGTTCCCAGTGATGTTGGCCACCAGGAGTCGTCCCAGGCTGAAGGGTTGGAACCAAGGATGAGGACCTCCGTCTTGTCCGAGTTCAGCTTCAGGTGGCTGGTCCTCATCCATTCGGCGACGGCCTTCATTCCTTCGTGGAGGTGGGCTTTGGCGGTGTGAGGGTCTTTGGTGAGGGAGAGGATCAGCTGGGTGTCGTCGGCGTAGGAGATGATGTTGAGGTTGTGCTGTCGGGCGACGTGGGCGAGGGGTGCCATGTAGATGTTGAACAGCGTTGGGCTGAGGGAGGAGCCTTGGGGTATGCCGCAGATGATCTTGGTGGCCTTGGATCGGAAGGGGGCGAGGCGGACGCTTTGTGTTCTGCCGGAAAGGAAGGATGTGGTCCAGTCCAGGGCCTTCTCTTGGATCCCGGCGTCGTGAAGGCGTGTTCGTAGTGTGTGGTGGCAGACCGTGTCGAAGGCGGCTGATAGGTCCAGGAGGATGAGGGCTGCTGTTTCTCCGTTGTCTAGCAGGGTCCTGATGTCATCGGTGGCGGCGATGAGGGCGGTTTCGGTGCTGCGGAAGCCGGACTGGGAAGGGTCCAGGATGTTGTTCTCCTCGAGGTAGCGGGTCAGTTGTTTGTTGACGATTTTCTCGGTGACCTTCGCGGGGAACGGGAGCAGAGAGATGGGTCGGAAGTTCTTGAGGTCCTTGGGGTCTGCCTTGGGTTTCTTGAGTAAGGCGGTGATCTCGGCGTGCTTCCAGCTTTCCGGGAAGGTTGCTGTCTCGAAGGAGATGTTGATTATTTTCCGGAGATGGGGCGCGATGGCTGTACTGGCTTTGTTGAAGATGTGGTGAGGGCACGGGTCTAGCGGTGAACCGGAGTGGATGGTGTTCATGATCTCGCTGGTGTCCTCGTCGTTGATGTTGGTCCAGGAGAGCAGGCGGTTGGTGGTTGTGGGGGCAGTGGTCTCGGTGGTTGCCGGGGCGGTCGTGGTGTTGAAGCTGTCGTGGATGTCGGCGATTTTGCGGTGGAAGAAGGTGGCCAGTGAGTCGCACAGGTCTCGCGACGGCTGGATGTCGTTGGTGTTGGAGCTGGGGTTGGAGAGTTCCTTCACGATGTTGAAGAGCTCTTTGCTGTTGTGTGCGTTGTTGTCTAGGCGGTCTTTGAGTGAGGCCCTTTGGCGGATCTGATGAGGTGATGGTGACTGCGGGTGGCGCTCTTGTGGGCGGCGTAGCTGTCCGCTGTCCGTTTGTGGAGCCAGATCTTCTCCAGTTTTCGGCATGTTCGTTTGGAGGCCTGGAGGTCTTCGGTGAACCAGGTGGCTTTCTTGCTGGTGTGGCTGTTGGGCGGATTCTTGAGCGGGGCGAGGGTGTTGGCGCAGTCGTCGATCCACTGTCTGAGGTTGCGGGCGGCGGTGTCGGGGTCGGAGGGTTCGGCGGGTGGGCTCAGGGCGAGGGTTGTGGTTAGCTGGTCTTCCGTGACTCTGCTCCAGCAGCGGCGAGGCATTTGTTCGGTGCGGTGGTGCGTGGTGGGCTTCCTGTAGGTGACGTGGATGCAGTGGTGGTCAGTCCAGTGGGGTTCGGAGGTGTGGTTGAAGGAGACGTGTGGGCTTGCGGAAAAGATGGAGTCGAGCGTGTGGCCGGCGGCGTGGGTGGGTGTAGTCACGAGCTGTCTGAGACCGAGGGTGGCGAGGTTGTCGATCAGGGTGGTGGAGTTGGTGTCCTTGTTGTTCTCGAGGTGGAAGTTCAGGTCCCCGAGGAGGATGTAGTCCGTGGAGGCGATGGCGTGTGTGCTGACGAAGTCAGCGATGGAATCGCTGAACTGTGGTCGGGGTCCGGGGGTCTGTAGATGAGGGTTCCTCGGAGGGTGGTGTTGGGATCGGTGTGGATCTGGAAGTGCATGTGTTCGGCGGTGCTGAGGGTGTCGTCGGTGTTGGTTGAGACTCTGAGGGTGTTCCTGTGGACGATGGCAATGCCTCCTCCGACTCCGTTGGTGCGGTCCCTGCGGGTGATCTTGTATCCGTCCGGGATGGCAATGGCGATGTCGGGGGCTGAAGCGGATTCAGCCAGGTCTCCGTCAGGAATGCGACGTCTGGGGAGGTTGAGTCGAGAAGGTCCCAGAGTTCGATGGCGTGTTTGCGGGCGGAGCGGGTGTTGAGGAGGATGCATCTGAGGTAGTTGGGTTCTTTCCTGGGCGGTGGTTTGGCGGGGCGGGTGCTGGCGAAGCTGCAGTTCCGGCAGGTGAAGGGCCCTTGGGTGCGCTTCGGGGTGGCCTGGTAGCAGGCGTGATCTTTTCCGGGGTTGAGTGCGTGGAGGGTGCTGGCGTTGTATCGGCGTCTGTTGATGTGGCGGGCGCGGGGATGCCCGGACCAGGGGGTCTGGCGCTGGGCGCGGTCACGGCGCGGACGGGCGCAGACGGGCTTGCCTTAGGCGCGCCAGCGGCACGGCCGCGCAGCGGCCGCCATAAATGGGGAGGTGGGAGGGAGGAGCAGGGAATGGGGCAGCGAATGGGCAGTGAGGGGGCGGGGTCGCAGGGGCGCAGCGGCGGGAAACAGGCACAGAAGGGAAAACGAGCAAAATCAGGGCATCAAAGGGGCACAGAAAGGAAAAAAAACGAGCACAATCAGGGGCAGCAAGGGGGCACAGAAAGGAAAAAACTAGCACAATGAGGGGCAGCAAGGGGGCACAGAAAGGAAAAACGAGCACAATCAGGGGCAGCAAGGGGGCACAGAAGGAAAAAACGAGCACAATCAGGGGCAGCAAGGGGGCACAGAAAGGAAAAAAACGAGCACAATCAGGGGCAGCAAGGGGGCACAGAAAGGAAAAAAACGAGCACAATCAGGGGCAGCAAGGGGGGCACAGAAAGGAAAAACGAGCACAATCAGGGGCAGCAAGGGGGCACAGAAAGGAAAAACGAGCACAATCAGGGGCAGCAGCAGGGCACACAGACGGAGCTGTGTGGTGGGGGAGCGACCTACCAGTCAAGGTCAGGGGTCGCTCTCTTCACCACGCAGCGGCCGCCATAAATGGGGAGGTGGGAGGGAGGAGCAGGGAATGGGGCAGCGAATGGGCAGTGAGGGGGCGGGGCCGCAGAGCGCAGCGGCGGGAAACAGGCACAGAAGGGAAAACGAGCACAATCAGGGCATCAAGGGGGCACAGAAAGGAAAAAAACGAGCACAATCAGGGGCAGCAAGGGGGCACAGAAAGGAAAAAACTAGCACAATGAGGGGCAGCAAGGGGGCACAGAAAGGAAAAAAACTAGCACAATGAGGGGCAGCAAGGGGGCACAGAAAGGAAAAACGAGCACAATCAGGGGCAGCAAGGGGGGCACAGAAAGGAAAAACGAGCACAATCAGGGGCAGCAAGGGGGCACAGAAAGGAAAAACGAGCACAATCAGGGGCAGCAAGGGGGCACAGAAAGGAAAAAACGAGCACAATCAGGGGCAGCAAGGGGGCACAGAAAGGAAAAACGAGCACAATCAGGGGCAGCAAGGGGGGCACAGAGAGGAAAAAACGAGCACAATCAGGGGCAGCAAGGGGGCACAGAAAGGAAAAACGAGCACAATCAGGGGCAGCAAGGGAGGCACAGAAGGAAAAAACGAGCACAATCAGGGGCAGCAAGGGGAACAGAAAGGAAAAACGAGCACAATCGGGGGCAGCAAGGGGGCACAGAAAGGAAAAAAACGAGCACAATCAGGGGCAGCAAGGGGGCACAGAAAGGAAAAAAACGAGCACAATCAGGGGCAGCAAGGGGGGCACAGAAAGGAAAAACGAGCACAATCAGGGGCAGCAAGGGGGCACAGAAAGGAAAAACGAGCACAATCGGGCAGCAGCAGGGCACACAGACGGAGCTGTGTGGTGGGGAGCGACCTACCAGTCAAGGTCAGGGGTCGCTCTCTTCACCACGCAGCGGCCGCCATAAATGGGGAGGTGGGAGGGAGGAGCAGGGAATGGGGCAGCGAATGGGCAGTGAGGGGGCGGGGCCGCAGGCGCAGCGGCGGGAAACATGCACAGAAGGGAAAACGAGCACAATCAGGGCATCAAGGGGGCACAGAAAGGAAAAAAACGAGCACAATCAGGGGCAGCAAGGGGGCACAGAAAGGAAAAACTAGCACAATGAGGGGCAGCAAGGGGGCACAGAAAGGAAAAATGAGCACAATCAGGGGCAGCAAGGGGGCACAGAAGGAAAAAACGAGCACAATCAGGGGCAGCAAGGGGGCACAGAAAGGAAAAACGAGCACAATCAGGGGCAGCAAGGGGGGCACAGAAAGGAAAAAAACGAGCACAATCAGGGGCAGCAAGGGGGGCACAGAAAGGAAAAAAACGAGCACAATCAGGGGCAGCAAGGGGGGCACAGAAAGGAAAAACGAGCACAATCAGGGGCAGCAAGGGGGCACAGAAAGGAAAAACGAGCACAATCAGGGGCAGCAGCAGGGCACACTGACGGAGCTGTGTGGTGGGGGAGCGACCTACCAGTCAAGGTCAGGGTTCAGACATGGCCATATGCAAATCAGTCTGACCCTGTGCCTCATGGGAACAGTCCAGGCCGAACTGCCAAGCCACATCTTCCCTGGACCGGAAACAAGCATCCTGGGACCGGTTTCGGGTTCAAAACCCTCATCAGCCAGGCTATCTTGAATCCAGTGGCAAAGTGAGCAAGGGACCCACGTCTGGGCATACCCTGCCAACTTAGGGCGAACAAAGCGATACCAAAGGGGATGATGGACGGAGCGCTAGAGCAAATCAAACACTCACCCCCAGTCAACTGATCTGGGTTTAATCCATCATCATTCTTTAGCTCACTCCACCACCCCAGTTCAGACATGGCCATATGCAAATCGGTCTGACCCTGTGCCTCATGGGAACAGTCCAGGCCGAACTGCCAAGCCACATCTTCCCTGGACCGGAAACAAGCATCCTGGGACCGGTTTCGGGTTCAAAACCCTCATCAGCCAGGCTATCTTGAATCCAGTGGCAAAGTGAGCAAGGGACCCACGTCTGGGCATACCCTGCCAACTTAGGGCGAACAAAGCGATACCAAAGGGGATGATGGACGGAGCGCTAGAGCAAATCAAACACTCACCCCCAGTCAACTGATCTGGGTTTAATCCATCATCATTCTTTAGCTCACTCCACCACCCCAGTTCAGACATGGCCATATGCAAATCAGTCTGACCCTGTGCCTCATGGGAACAGTCCAGGCCGAACTGCCAAGCCACATCTTCCCTGGACCGGAAACAAGCATCCTGGGACCGGTTTCGGCATTTCAAGACCCTCATCAGCCAGGCTATGCTTGAATCCAGTGGCAAAGTGAGCAAGGGACCCACGTCTGGGCATACCCCCGCCAACTTAGGGCGACCAAAGCGATACAAAAGGGGATGATGGACGGAACGCTTAGAGCCAATCAAACACTCACCCCCAGTCAACTGATCTGGGTTTAATCCATCATCATTCTTTAGCTCACTCCACCACCCCAGTTCAGACATGGCCATATGCAAATCAGTCTGACCCTGTGCCTCATGGGAACAGTCCAGCCCGAACTGCCAAGCCATGTCTTCCCTGGACCGGAAACAAAGACCTCTTCTGGCCACAAGAGCTTGGCACCACCCCCACGCCAGTTCCTGTCGTAAAAAGTTTGGGCATCAAGATTGATTCTAATCTCTCCATGGCTAATCAAGTCGCTACCGTGGTCGGAACCTGTACGGGTTTAATGAGACAGTTGCGGAAATTTGCCCCCCTTCTCTCATCTGCCACATTACAGATGATTGTGTCGGCCACAATCGTGTCTAGATTGGACTATGGTAATGCCCTATATATTGGCCTCCCTGAGAAACTCCCTAACAAGTTACAGGTGACCATGAATGATGCAGCCAGGCTAATCTTTAGGCTTCCTAGAAGGGCTCATGCCACCCCTTTGCTGCGCAAGTTGCACTGGCTCCCCATCAAACAGAGAGCAAAGTTCAAGGGTCTCTGCATCGCCCATAAAGCCATCTATGGCCAGGCCCCAGTTTATATTAAGGAGCGCCTAGGGAACTATGTGCCTGGACGCACACTTCGGTCGTCCGAGGCTGGCCTTTTGGCTTATTCACGGTTTAAAACCGTATCCAAAGGTGGCAGAGCTTTCTCTGTCCTACTTCCTCAACTTTGGAATCAACTGCCTGAGAACCTTCGTAAGGAATCCGCACTCCTCCCTTTCAGGAAACGACTCAAGACGCTCCTGTTTAGGGAGGCTCTGGACACAGTCTAAAACATCTGCCAAGTGTTGTATTTGCAACTGCTGGTGTACTTTGGCCACTCTCTCAAAGCGCTAAGAGACCTGTCGGTGATTATGCACTATACAAACTTCAGTTAACATAACATAACATAACATTCTCCCTCGGGGCTTATCGGAACAGTCGCCGGTTTTCCTTCTCCTGTCTCTAGATCCCAGGCGCTCCCAGTTTCGGTGGCGCTTGTTGCCGAGGCTGTTACGAGACAATGGGGGATATTCTCAAGAACGTGTGTTAACTATCGCCAAATTCGCTTAACGCAACTTCTCACATCGCAGTCCATCGCGGGAAAATAACACCGTGTTAACGCAGTATTCTCAACCCGGCGGCACCATGCGATAGTCTCACGATAACGCGACAAATGCCCGCGTTAAAATTTACGCGACGCCGAAAAAATGCGAAACACGAACGCGAAAAAAGTGGCGATGTCCCCAATGGCGATACAAAAATCAGCGATAACCAGCGACAGGCCTGCTATTCCCACGCGTCATGCGTGAAAATGCACTATAAAAGCAGAGAAAAACAAAAAGATAAAAAAATGTAACTGCGTAGCACCATGGACGCACCCGGACACAGTGCAGAGGACAACGCAAACCCCACAAGCCCCACAGACGATCAGCAACGAACCCCGGGGCCGGGGAAGGGCAAGGAGAAGAGGAAGACGGGGTTCAGTCCGCAGGAAACCCGGATCATCGTCACGGAGGTGACAGAACACTACCAACAAATGTTCGTCACCTCCACTGTGTCATCGGCAACACAAACGGAAATATGGAAGTCCATCGTGAACAACGTGAATGCAGTCGGAGTGTTGAGGAGGTCAATGGAGGAGGTCAAGAGGCGCTGGCATGATGTGAAAAGCCAACCAAGCAGAAACTCGCTGCCAACCGGAAGGCAGCAACGGCGACTGGAGGTGGGAGTCCTGCGCCACAGGAGGAGCTGGATGAGCTGGAGGAAATGGTGGCCACAGTCATCAGTGCGGAGACGGTGCAAGGAGTTGGGGGTCCGGACACTGCTCGATATGACCTGACCCAACAGCAACAGGGTGAGTAACGACCAGGGACTGGGGGGACGGGCGGAGATGGGCACAATGGCACACATGCACAATTATGTGTAGCACACTGCACACCCACAATGACTGTGGAACATGTCCCTGATGGCCTTGGCACACTGCAGCACACATAGAAACACCAAGTTGGCCCACGTCCACCATGTGCACAAATGGCCCTCCCCATCACCAATCTCACAACCTACCCATGCACATGTGCTGAACCCAGCAAAGCAGCGGCTCTGTGAGCCACACTGACAATGCAAGTGACACTGCATGACCAATAGCATGGCTGCAGTCAAAATACATGACATGGGGCACGCCACGACACTGAGGTGGCCCAGTGTGGATAACATCCTCAAAGTGAGCAGGTCACACTCTGACACATCCACGTGCACATACAACCCCTGACAGTCAACAACACATCTGCAGACAAACAATGCACAAGAGTACAAAACCGTCCAAGAGCACAAATGACCCAAGTCGCCAACATCTCAGCACCCTAAAAGCACACAAGTCAAAGGCACACCGCCTCAAAGGGATAAGGGGTCGCTAAATCAGAGCTGCAGGGGCGACTCTCCCACAATGCAGCACACACACATAGCATATCACAGCACATCAACATTGACGACAATGTGGTACAAAGTGCCACACTTACACCACAGAACAGAGGACACAACTGGTGCCGCATGTGCGTAGAAACTGTCCAATCACATCAGGCAATAGTCAGGAAACGTGTCAGATGATCAGGTGCGAGTACAACCTCACATCCGTTGTGAAGTCGAAATGCTCCACTCGTCTCCTATGGCACAATACCCAGCTCCTCCATAGCAGCTGCGGACAATTGTAGACCGCCCTGACTAAGTTTGATATGTAAACATGTATCATCATGCGTCCACCATACATGGAACACACTGTTAACCTGCATCTCCCTTACATTGCAGAGGGACAATCAACACCTCCTGCAGAGCAGACCAGACATCTCTTCAGTGATGATGAAGAGGACCCTGGCCATCTGCTCCGACACCCTCCAACGGCTCATGGACAGCCTCCGCACCCACCACCGGAGCAGGGCTCAGCTGCATCGAGGTGATCCCACTCCCTGCACAGACCATACAGCAGAAGCACTCACCACCATGGCTGGCTCCCAGCACCTCACTAAAGAACACATGGCATTCCAACGCCGTGTGTCAGACTGCCAGAGCGGGCTGGCTGAACAGGTGCGGGTGGGTTTCGACATCATGGCAGTCAAACTAGATGCCATATGTGGGTGTCTTAGTCCCATCAGGGACCACTTACAGTCCCTAACGGACACCCACAGTCCGCTCCATGCCCTACAACTATCCTTGGCTGACCTCGCTGGAGCCATTACTCGGATACAAGAACTGTCTAGTCAGACATGCTCCTGCGACGACAGCACAGAGTTGGCACAGATGCGGAGGACAATGGAGAACATGGAGCGGATGCAGGCAGGAAGGATGGCTGCCACGGCTGAACACCAGCGAGATGTAGCTGGGATATTCCATGCCCTGCAGATCCTCATCTTGCCATTGCTGCCACAGAGCCTGTCCCAGATGACTGCTGCAGGAACTTCGACACACACATCTCCGCCCCCTGATGTGTCAGTGGCACACAGTGATGCAGCCATACCACCTCCGCCCCCTGATGTGTCAGTGGCACACAGTGATGCAGCCATAACACCACCACACACACCTGGCACACCTGACACAGAAGACATATCAAAGGACGAAGATGTGGATGGTAATGACTGTGTCAAAAAGGAGGTTGTAGCATTCATCCCCGCCATATGGCCTGTTTCTGCTTGGCACAGCCCTCTGCATCATGCCCTGGTACAACACCTTCCACTGTCCCCCGAAACACTCTGCGACATTCACCTGGACCCCGACATGGACTGCCATATCTGCTCTGGTTACCAATGACACAGCAAACAGGCTGCGGACTCAACCCTTCCTCTACCGATTAACTTGTCATTCCCTAAAGGACTCTGTTTGGCCCTCCACTGGGCAACCATGTAATGTGGGGTGTGCATGGCCATGTACTGCTCCAGCTCAGACACTCCACAGAATGTGAATAAAACATTCCTAATCACACAGATGTGTCATGTCTATGTTCAATCAAGTATGGATGACTGTAGGGACATTGATTGCACAAAAAGGTACACCCTGGGAAATGACATCAATGCGCATGTTTGTCCGTGACACACACGGCCAATTACATGACTGAAGGTGTGAACTAGCTGTGGCCTCATTGATCATGAACAACAATGTCGCAACCCCCCAACGTAGGCCCACGTCCATGTATTAAATAGGGCTGTGTGTAAAAATGTCAAAGTCGGTAGGAGGCCTAAAGTAGTGTCCCACATCACATGTGACAACAGAACATCTCTTCGCATACCTACACACACTCAACTGTGTGGACACAGCCTGGTTTGATGGAACACATTGATCCACATGGCAAGAAGTTGGACACCATACTCACATTGCTGAAGACACGTAAGCGCACAGGTCTACCAGCAACTCTCCCAACCACTATGTCTGGCTCACAGAGGTGGAGCTGGCAATAGGGACTCACCCCTAAGTGAAATGCGTCAGTCAGTCCCTCCCTGTGTACCGACAATGCTCATTGAGGCACACGAATTGGCATGCTAATCAACACTCATCACAGTTGAACACTAGTGAAGTGGCGTACACTTTATTAGCATGTGCGTGTCAGTACGGGCAAGACAAGGGCCACAACACGCAGACCACTGCATCAGACACTAACAGGCAGCAAAGGAACATGTAGAGGTGCAAGACATGGGGAGGCACAAATGAACACCAATCATTACGGATGCCAACGGTCTCAGCCCACCTTGCCTTGCTGGACGAGTCATGTGGTGTTTGGCGAATGCTCATTGCACCGTGTCAGGGGACACCACTCACAGCCCATGGGATCTGCATAGTCCTGTACCACCGGACTGCGCTGACTGTCTGCTCTGCTGACAGTGAGCAGGTGAAGGAGTCTAACAAGGTCACATGTAGTACTACATTGCCATGTGTACTCTCCCTCCAGCGGTGTGTCAGGTTGAGGAACGTTGCCAGGCGCCGCTGTCCACTCACCTTGCACAGGTGTGTGTCAACCCGCAGTGTTGCATGCACATGCATTCTGAGTCCAGGCGAATGCAGCCATGTCCACTGTTATGGTGGGATATGTGTCCATTTCTCCAAGATGCTAAAGGGTGTTGGGACCTGTGCTATGGGTTACAATCTTTTGTGGCTGCAGGAACGTAGTTACTTGTCCATGAAAGCGAGCGCAGCTTCATGGGCAATCAGTTCCAAGAGTACGTCGTTGTCGACTTCAACGAACACGGGGGCGAGCCAATCCATTAGCTGGTCCGGACAGATGTGCTCCGTCCACGGCGTTTCACCAATCTGCAACACAGCCCAATAGGGGAGTGCTTCGATGTGGTCACTGCACACGAGGAATTGTGCAATCTCACATGCCCAACTGCCAGCACATACGCCAAATATCAAGGCATCCCATGAACGGGTATCACGGTTACACTCCTGGTCGTGAGCCAACAGGGGGCGCACACACGTCATAATCCAGTTCAGCTACCGTTGTGTTGGATAGGCAGACATCCATGGGCCACTCGAATATGCATGATCGACAGTGGAACCAGGGCTGGACGCAGGTGACGTACGCAAGACGGAAGCTCAGACGGTAACTGATGCGCAACACTGCCAGTGGCAGTGCCCCCAACAAATGCAGCATTCGGTCACGGTACAGTTCCACGTGACAGGGGTTGTGCATGTGCCCGGGGTGTTCTGTCATTGCGTTGTTCGCTCTCGTAGAACCGGCACTCTTCTGACCTGCGGCTGTTATGTGGATGATATGCCACAGCTCGGAGCAATGAGTCGTATGAGTGTGCAAAGTTTGGACGTATGGGTTGTCCTGTACGTAAGTGTCAAGGCCATTCCATGCAGGAGTACCTTGTGCAAGGACTTCTGTGTGTGGGGTGTGGATACGTTGATCTTTCATTAGCGCCAAGTGTAGTGTGGGAGTTGTCATCATCTGCCATGGTATCTCTCAGGGGGTGCCTGCCGCATGCAATTCCAAGGTCGGAGGTGCAGATGTCCGTCTGCCTTCTGTATTGAGACAAAGGGGCTTTCATCCCTAATGTTAGTCTGACTACTGCTTGTATCCTGGGAATGTGATGTGGCTTTTGCGCTGCAATTGAGGCTAGGCCTTGGGCTTATGGTGCACCAAAAGCGATGAACACACACAACAGTTGGCATGTATGATCCAAGACCCCGAGCGGCCTTGCGCTCCTTGTACAATCCCTTCGTGCCCGGACGCCCTCCGGCTGCATGCAACATTGCAACATTGTCGATTGTGGGCCGTGTGGCGCAGACACTGCAACAGAGACACACGCATCAGTTGGTTTCCTGTGCAGCCCAGATATGAACCACGCCCAGAGGCCAGGGATAATTGTTCACACCCCTACGCTGGCCTGGTGTATGCCGAGCCAGCCCACTCGGCTTACGTATAAAGGGGGTGTACGATGACGCTACATGTCCCAGTTCTTCCACACTGCCTGAGGTGACATGGCTGCGTCCGCCTGGCATACGACGAGACTCAATCATATAGGGTCCATGACTTGCGTTGCACGAAGTCGGTGGCACCGGTTACACTGCGGCCGGCACGGGCCTACCGCCACGGGACGGTGACTTTCGGTGCACTGAGGTAGGGGCACCTAAAGTGCTGAGCGGGTGTGCAGCCTGCGATGATGCCGTGTGCACTGGTATGGTCTCTGCCATTGCAATATCAAGACCCAGAATCAAGTGTGCGACCTGGTGGACCGCAGTGTAGGCCTGAGCCAGCGGGCAGCGCGGGCCTACAGCCACGTGGCGTTGCCTCGCGGTTCACAGAGTTAGTGGCACCTATAGAGCTGAGCGGGTGTGCAGCCTGCGATGATGCTGTGTGCACTATGATCTCTGCCATTGCAAAATCAAGACCCAGAATCAAGTGTGCGACCTGGTGGACCGCGGTGCGGGGCTGCATGATGTGGAGGCTGCCAAGGTCGCGGGCCCCGGGCTTGGAGCTTGCAGCGGCACGTGATGGGCCCTCTTGGAGACACGCCGGTGGCGGAAGGTGAGCAGTGAGGCCTGGTTGCGCAGGGGCGGGCAATCCCCGCTGGGCGGCGGGAGGGGCTGGGGTGCAGCAGCCAGTGTGCGCAGGGGCGGGCAAGAGATGTTGCCGTGTGCAATGATATGAACTCTGCCATCATTAGCTGTGGACTCTGTTTCAGATGATTGACCTGGTGGACTGCAGTGTATACCGGCACGTGGTTGGAGACACACCGGTGGCAGCAGGTGAGCTGTGAGGTCTAGGTGCGTAGTGTCGGCACTGTCTCTCCCTGTCCCTCTCTTCCTTTCACTGTCTCTCTCCCTATCTTTCACTCTCTTTCTCTCTCACTCTCCCTCTCTTTCTTTCACTGTCTCTCTCTCTCCCTCTCTTTCTCTATCTTTCTCTCTTACTCTCCCTCTTTCTTTCACTGTCTCTCTCCCTCTGTTGCTCTCTCGTTCTCCCTCTCTCCCCCTTTCTCTCTCTTTCTCTCTCCCTCTCTTTCACTCTCTCCATTTCTTTCTCTCTCTCTCTTTCTCTCTCTCTCTGTCCTTTGTTGAGCGCATGACACACCTTCTTATCTTCAATTTTGTCTTGCAGTGACTTACAGATTGTCCAGAGAAGACCCGCCATGACTCTTCCAATTATTAGTGTTGAGTTAAATTTGAATAAAATAATTATTTTTGGAATTCTAAGATGTATGAATGTTTTTCCTTTTTCTGACCACACATGAATGTTAATTGTACTTGTGCGACATCAGGCAAATTGTTGTGTTCATGAATTTGTAAGGTAGATGTGAATATGTGAAAAATCTTTGTCCGGGGGGTGCCCGGGGAGGTCCTGGGGGGGGCCTGGGTGTTGTGGCCCTCTTGGGGCTCCGAGCTGCATGATCAGTGGCTCCATGGCATCTGTTGTTCTTCAGGTGTGGCTCTGGGCTGGGCTCCCTTTCATGGTGCAGGTTGTCGTCCGACTTAACACCAGGTAGGAGCAGGTGTAAAATCCCTCCTGCTAACGCGCCTTATCGCATGTTTTTGATTCTTATCACCGATCTGGCTGGTCGTTGAGAATGTTGCGAAGTGGTGTTTCCGCGGGTTTTTGCACGGAACGCCTACTCTGCATCTCATTAGCGTTAGTTGCCGGTGTCATCCGTGGCGATGTTTTTTGCGGCTGCTATCGCAGGAAAACTGGTGATATCGGCTGTTAGCACCAGCTTGTGAATGGTGCGATGAATTTATCACCACTTTGGCTGCGATAAAGTGCCGCTAAATCGGTGATAATTCCTTGAGAATATGCCCCAATGAGTATAGAGCACATATCCATAATTCCCTCACAGACTACCTTTCACTAAACACAGGCTCAGTGGATTCTCCAGTTATTTTATGGAAGGTGTTGAAACCCACCCTCAGGGGGCGGATATTGCCTTTTGCACGGCAAAGCGCCGCGACAAGCTAATACAACGTGAGGCCCAGTTACTTGACCTAGAAGACGCAAGTAGGGGCTCGGAGGGAGGCGCTCCGCGCAGACAATTGGTGACTATCCAGCAGACGTATGCCAGAGAACTTCTGGATGAAGCCCGCCTGTACTGGCTCGCCACTCGCAGCCCGATATACCAGTGGGGGGACAAATCTAGTACCTTACTGCATCGTCTGTGTCAACAGACGCTGCGTCCTCAGACGCGCCCATGTATACGCGGCCCTGACGACATCACTCTTACGGACCTGTCCGCCATTGCTGACCGTTTTGCTTCATATTTTACGGATTTGTATGCTCCTCATGAGGTTCTACCCACGTCACTCGTCCAGAAATTTATAGATGATTTTCTGACTCGGGCCTTATCTGATGAGGTGTGAGACACGTTAGATGCCCCTCTGTTGATAGAAGAACTGCTGACTGCGCTCCTCAGTATGCGAGCGGGTAAAGCGCCGGGCCCTAGTGGCTTCCCCTGCGAGTTCTTCCAGAAATACCACCCGCAACTCCTAAAACCGTACTTAGTGGCTCTTGAGGCTTCCTGCGGAGAGTGGTGGTCTCCCACCGGATTGGCGGCATGCCGAAATCGTTGTGTTCTTGAAGCCGGGTCGCCCCCCGGAACAATTCTCGTCCTACCGCCCAATCTCTCTACTTAATGTGGAGTCCAAACTCTTAGCCAAGGTAATAGCCAATCGCTTGGTCCCACACATCACGGAGTTGGTCCATCCGGACCAGACAGGCTTTATGCCTGGCATTGCCACGAGGCATAATAGCAGACGTGCACATAATGCCATAGCTGCGGTTGACAGACTTGAGTGCCCCGCCGCGCTCCTCCTGGCAGACATGAATAAAGCCTTCGACTCTCTTAGCTGGACCTATCTTTTTGCCCCGCTTAGCCGTCTAAACGTTGGCCCCCGATTACTGAAGCTTATTCACCTACTATATACGGATATAACCGCATCAGTCAGAGTGGCCGACTCGGCTTCCAGACATTTCCCTATTGGACGGGGGACACGCCAGGGCTGCCCACTCTCCCCTTATCTTTTCACACTCGCCATGGAGCCACTGGCGGCCTAGATTCGGGTAGACGCCCAAATGCGCGGTTTTGAATGGGCACCGGGACTTTCCGATCGCATCGCGCTATATGCGGATGATGTTCTATTCTTTCTCACAAATCTTGACCGGACCGGTCCACGCCTCCTTCGCAATTTGCAAATATTTGGCGAGACCTCTGGTCTTTACATGAATCAGGGAAAATCATTTCTGTGGCCGCTGTGGGGCGGGGAACGGCTGGGCGGCTGGTCGCAGGAAGTAGTGGTGGTTCCGGATGGTTTCAAGTACTTGGGCGTCTTTCTCTCAGCGTCCCAGTCAGTGGCGTGGAACAAACACCTTGCCCCCTTGTGGATACAGGTGAGCGACCAGACACGTGTATGGTCTCATATGCCCCTGTCTCTTTTTAGCAGATCCGCCATCTTTAAAACGGTCTCGTTGCCCCACCTTCTTTATCAATTACAAAATCACCCCTACCCAATCAAGCAGATATGGTTTCGTCAATTGAACGCTATTCTTGCCCAGTTTCTCTGGGGGGGAGAGGGGGGGTGGTGCACCGCGAGTTGTGCTGAGGACCTGCTTCCAATCTACTTACTCCGGTGGAGTGGCTACCCCGGACGTGCATGCGTACTATCTGGCCTCGCACCTTCTCGTCCTTAACGAATGGTGGTACGGCGATCGTGGAGACCCAGCGTACGCCGTGGAACGTTGGCTGCTGGGAGACAATACTTTGCACACGGTTCTCTATTCGACGGCGCTGCTTAAGGAGCTACCGCCTGCCACTGCCGCGGTCTTTAGGATTTGGAAGTCTGCGCTCCGTCAGATGGGTTGGTGGGGGAGACTAACTAGGGAAACTCCACTATGGAATAATGGGCAGCTGCCAGAGCTGGCGCGACTGCCTGGCTTTAGGGGCTGGGGAGCCATTGGAATAGACACAGTGGGGACGGTTGTGCGTGGCTGTACCCTCAAGTCCTTTCTCGACATGCAAACAGAATATGATATGCCCCGCACGCAATTTTATCATTACCTACAATTCAGGCATGCCTTTACCCCCTATATTTCCCGCCTCACAGAGATACCAGAGTTTAACCCCGTTGAAGCTAAAGTCTTTATGGGGGAGTTGGGGGACCATAAAATAACCAAAATATACTGCACGATCATCAATAATACCCCTACCACCATACACAAAACTAGAGAGGCGTGGCAGCAAGACTTGGGTCCCTTGGAGGAGGATGACTGGGCGGAAGCCCTGGAGTCCCCGCGCAGCGCAGTCATCGTGGCCCGCCTGCGCCTTATCCAGTTTAAATATCTCCATAGAGCTTATTATACAAGGCGCAGATTGTGGCGCGCTGGGTTAATTGCTTCTCCGCATTGTTTGCGCGGTGGGTCAATGGAGGGTACGTTCCTGCATACTGTGTGGTCTTGCCCTACCCTGTCGAGGTTCTGGAGGGGAGTGTTTACATGTCCATCTGAAGTATTGGGGTGGGATGTTCCCTCCTCCCCGAGGCTGGCAATGCTACATATTACTGAGGACCTGGGTGGCAACAGGTACAAGCGTCACCTTCTTTTCTTAGGCTTGACATTGGCAAAGAGGGACATCGCCCGAGCCTGGAAGGAGGAATCCCCGCCGTTGATTGGGATATGAAAAAAAGGCCTGGACTTCTGTATGGGCCTGGAAATCCCGGTATTTGAAGCAAGGGGGTGCCCTCGGAAACATTATAAGATCTGGAAAAGGTGGGCCGACTATAGGGGCCTATATCTGGAGCCTCCCCCCCCCCACCTGATATCGCAGACTCATTGGTGTGAACTTAGCGAATTGGACTATGTATGGTATACACGTTAGATGTGTTTGCAGGTGGCACAGACTCTCCGTATCTATGCAACATTTCTCCCTATCAGGCGGAAGCAATGTGGCGCAGTTATTTGTTCTTCTGTTAGTATCTTTCTTTGTGATTTATTCTTTGTATGACCACTGTCATGTTCATGCTTAAAAAGTTGATGTCCATTTTTGTTATCCTGTATGCATACTGTGGGTGCCGTTTGAGGCATTCTTATTACCCGGGCTGTCAACAATAAAATTATGTTGGGGGGAAAAAGAAAAATGTTCAGTTTTAGTGTTTACGTTTTTTAACATGTGCAAATTCGGGTGACAATTTGTGTGGATTGGTGATTTAGATGATGCATGTGGTCGTAGCAGATGTGTTAATACAAATACACTTGAAACTGTTTTATTAGGAGGATTAATAATGTAAAATCATTATGCCACATTTTGTTGCATTTTGATAGAATGGATGGAGTTTCTGATGTTCTGTTCATCTTGCTCCTGCTCATTCCCCCCTCCCAAACACAGAACACAGCTGTGAGTTCTTCTCTCCTCACAGTTTCTGCAGAGCACACCGTGCTATGACGTAAAATCTGATTGCATTAGGAAGTGTGTATTGTGAATGAAACTTTCTGTCATGTAGTTGATGTATCATTTTGAAGGATTTCCGCTGGAAGTTCCGAACCAGGCGTGCAGAAGAACATAATTCTATGAAGTATTGTCTGAGAAATGTTTCATATTCTGTTGTACACCTCCGGAGTGCAGTAGCTGAGGAAGCAAACTGAAGATTTCATTTTACCTTAAGAAATAGGTTAGTGCAAAAACTTTAATAATTACAAAGTTGCTTTTGGTTTGCCAATGGCACCTAACCAAGATCAAACCATGCTGAATCTGTAGTTTTTGCTATTTGTTATGAATAAAATGTGTATAAAAACCCCAGGGTTTGAAAGTTCGGGGGCGACTTCTCTATTTCCTCCTGAGACTCTGTCCGATTGTTTTGAGGCTTTCTCCTACTCCTTCAGAATGCTGTCAGTACTCTTTATGAGTTTGACTCTTAGAAACTGGAGAGATTTTGCGGTTTAAATAGGGATTTTGATATTATTCTATAATTCTTTGTTCTATTTCTGAGCCTTCATGGCAAATCATGCAAACCTCCGTATATTAATAATTCTGTAATAAATCCTTAAACGTATTCTCGATCTAGAACTCAGCCATTGAGTGGTCCATGTTCCTATTCAAATTTATTCTCTGCTAAATTGTGTGGATCTGATGTTGGGGAGAGTGGTGTTTCTTGCTACTAGATCAACAAGAAGTGCAGAGCCAAATTATCTAAGGTACAAATCAGGGCACATGGCATTTTAAGGTTCAGCTCTCACATTAAGAGAGTAATATTTATGGAGTTATGATTCAGGTTAGTTGTAAATTATTTCTAAAGAATAAAAAAGTACTTACTTTCGGTAATACTCTTTCAGGTGGATACTCTGTCCTCATTTTAATAATATCCTGAGGTGCCAGATTGGATTCAGAATATGTTTCACCAGTGCTCCTCCACACCAATAGGTGGTGCCACGTGGCTCTGGAAGTGAGAAAAGGAGCCACATATAAGCTCCACCCTGAATGCTGACATCATAGTAGTACCTCCCAAAGCCAGAGGAGTAAACTAATACCAGGAGGTCTTGCAGGACAGAGGAGGGTAAATGGCCCTCCCATCTGACCTGGCTGTCAAAGCTGTAGTGTTTCGTGAACATGTTACTGATGCCCACATCACAGGCTCAACTAAAGAGGGTTTGGCCCCTAATCAGTAAGGCTGGGCCAATATTATAAGCATACACCAACAAACATGCCAATGCCAATATCAATTATTCATCATTTTTTATGATCACACTTGACAATTGATGTGAGCGCACAACGTATTTTTATTGTTTTTTCTTTCAATTTGTGAAATTCATTTTGTCAAAACAATCTTTCTTTTAGAAAATACACATCGGTTTTTTCAAAACAACATGTAGCATAAGTTTTCAAAAGACCACAAAATAAGTTATTTCAATTGCAACAAACTAGACACCACAAATAATAATGTTGGACATAACACTGACATAACATAGACAACAAATTCAACATTACAAATGAAGTAAGCTCGAGTTCTGCCTTTCAAAGAGCAAACACAAAAGAGACAAATAAAGAAGAAAAAATTCAGGACAGCCCTGAAGGTTTTTGATCTGACACTGAGTGTCTTAAAACCAACTTCAATAATAACCTTATACAGGGCAACAACCAGACAGTGTGCTATTATGGCTCACAACATCATTTTTTAATTTTGCTGATTCTGAACAAAAACCTTTTTTTAGTAAATGAGCCACATAGTCTATTTTTGTACACACTTGTATGGATACATAGTAGTCGACGCGTTACAAACCCAAAAACAGTTTAATCGGGTTCTCCTCAGGACATAGAACTCATAGAGAGCTGAGAAAAAAAAAAAAAAGAAAGCACTTGTGTTACCTCTTCCGTTCAAACACTTTCATACAATGCACACCAACCACTCATTAAAAACTACAAATTTACCTCATTTAGAGATCAAGCGATCTCCTTTTGTTAAATTTCTCTTTGGTCAGCCATGGTATTTGTAGTGAAGACACCGGAGAGCAGGTAAGTAGAAAACTCGTTTAATGTTGTAGACTGGACCATCAGAGCAGAACAACGGCAGCGCAGCGGCACAGCAACCAACTCCATCTGCCAACTTTAGAACTCCCCACCAGAACCCTGACACAGAGAAGTTCTACACTGTAATAGTTCTAAAGACAAACACAGATTACTACATGGGTCTTTCCTTAAAACAACAACAAATTACAAAAATGAAAAAGAAATACAATATAACAACTAGCCACACAAAACCTGTGAAAGGAAAAAGAAATTAAACAGAGTATAGCAAAAATCATTTAACAATAAATAGAACAACCTGTAAAAGGAATAAAAGGTCAAACAAGAAACGGCAATAAAAAACAAAATCAGAAAAGAATAAAGCTCCCCATAAGAGAAGAGATAAACTCTGTAACAGGCAAAAACTAGAATTTGCGGTCTAAGTTTACAATCTGTAGCGAACAGGAAGATTCCTAACTCGGAAACTGCGCCTCAAAATGGGAGGGTTGACCACTTCTGGACCATTGTGATTACCTCCAACCAAAACCCTATTTTTCATCAAAGAACACATGTTCCACCACTGTCCATTCTCAAGTTTCACAGAACTCCCTTTCACCTTAGCTACCCTGAAAGAAGGGCCAAACTTTGGCAAACCCATCTTCACATGGAATGGTTTTTTTACACGTACATAATCACCCACAACAATCTCCAATTCCTTCACTTTTTTTGTGGAATCAAAATAGTCTTTCTGTTTGCACTGAACCATTTTCACACGACTTCTCACACAGTCATCCGACCACTGTCCCCCTTTAACCCACTTGCTCATCCAACCGGGGCTAAAAGTGGTTGAGGCTCTCCTGCCACGTAACAATTCAAATGGTGAAACTCCTGTGGTAGAATGAGGAGTAGTACGATAAAGCCACAACATGCTCTTCACAGAATTGGAAACAACACACTTGTTGGCAAGAGCCCACTGTATGCACTCTCCCAACACTCTGTTCATTCGCTCAACTAAACCGATAGTCTGAGGGTGGTACAAGGAACTCTTAATGTTTGATCCCACAGGTATGAAGAAAATTTTCAACCTCAGTAGCAACAAATTGGGAACCATTATCTGTCACTAAAAATTCAGGAAAACCTTCTTTCATGAATATGTCATTAAGGAATTCAATAACTGCCCTAGAGTTCACTTCTCTCACAAACCTGACCTCTGGCCACTTGGAGTAATAATCCATCATAACTAGAGCAAACTTTGATGAAGGATCAAGTGCATTGAAAGGACCAACGATATCAACCCCCAACTTGACCCATGGTGCAGACGGTAAATCAACTGGAGAAAGAGGAGGTGTGCGTAATTTGGCTGTTTTATCACAGCTTGAACAAATAACGCAAGACTTGACTATTTCATCCACTTCTCTGTCCATGGAAGGCCACCAAAAAGAAAGGCGTACTCTTTTCTTTGTCAAAGTAGCTCCCAAGTGCCCCTCATGAGCACGCTTGATTAATTCAGTCCTCAAACTAAGAGGAGGAACTAACTTGTCCCCTCTCATCAATAAACCATCCTCAATTGTCAGTTCATCAGCAACCTGAAGATACGTTTTGTACTCAAAACTTAGATTCCGTTCCTTTGGCCGACCATTTTCTATGTATTTCATAACTAAATCTAAAGACACATCACTGCTGAGAGCTTGCCGCCATCGACCTTCAGAAACTGCACACAACTGTGGGATATCCACAGCAGCAACAATGAACTCCTCCTTGTCATCCTCACACGTGGCATGTTCATTCTCTACAATGCTAGAGGAACGTGAGAGAAAATCTGCACACCCATTTTTTCCCCTCAGGGATATATTCAGCACAAAAATCAAATTGCAGAAGTTTGGAAGACAACCGTGCAATTCTGGGAGTAAAACTTCTAACATTTTTGCCACTCAGAATAAAAACTAAAGGTTTGTGATCAGTACGGAGACAAAATCTTCGCCCCCAAATGAAGTTTCGAAATTTCATCACTGCCCACCAACACGCCAGTAATTCCTTTTCGATAACAGAGTATTTCTTTTCCGAAGAGGATAACACTCTTGAGGCAAAACCAATAGTTCTCTCTAAACCATTTTTGTTTGGGACAACACAGCCCCTACACCAACATTACTAGCATCCACAGTAAGTGTGCAAGTGAGAGCAGGATAATAATGTTTTAGAATTTTTGGAGAAAGAAGTTGTTGCTTCACCCACTCAAAAACCTCCTGGCATTCATCATTCCATTCAAATGTCACCCCTTTCATAAGCATCCGTGACAAAGGTCTCAATCTACTCGCAAAATCCTGTACAAAACGAGAATAAAATTCGCACAATCCCAAAAAAGATTTAAGGCCAGATTTGTCAGAGGGAGCTTTGGACTTGACAATAGAATCAACCAAACTGGTCTTAGGAAGAACACCATTTTCATTGACTAAATGCCCCAGATATTCAACTTCTGTGGTCATGAAAACACATTTGTCTCTGCGTAATACCACACCACATTTCTGAAACCTGGGCAACACTTCAGAAAGAATAGCATCATGTGAACTCCTATTGGGTGCAAAAATCAAGACATCATCCTGAAAAATAGATAGACCTTCAATCCCCTTCAGCATTTTATTCATTAGCCGCTGAAAAACTGATGCGGCTGATGCCAAGCCAAACGGCATGCGAACATACTGATAAGTGCCAAAAGGGGACACGAACGCCATAAGATGTCTCGATTCAGGGGCCAACTCCACCTGATGGTAGGCTGAAGCTAAATCCAATTTAGAAAATATTTTAGCATCTTTTAAATTCGCCAAACGTTCATTGATGTTGGGTAACGGGTGAGAATCCACCCAGATTTCTTTGTTAAGACAACGAAGGTCCACACAAACTCTCAACTCACCATTCTGCTTACGAGCAACAACCAATGGAGATAACCACAGTGAGGATTCAATCGGTTCTATTATACCTTTTTCACAAAGGGAATTAAGTTCACACTCTAAATCATGTCTCACACTAAAAGGAACATTTCTTAACTTGTGTTTTGTAGGAATGGCACCATCTTTCACTATGATCTTGTGCTGGAAATCTCTGATCTTACCAAGTTCACCAGAGAACACATTGGGAAACTTATTGGTCAAATCTTCCAGATCAGGATTGTCCCTGACAACTAAAACTTGTTCAGATGACCCAGGTTTAAGTACCATTCCAAATAGACCTTGGTGGAACCATCCCAAAATGTTCAACCCTCTTTGTGCCACATAGACCTTGCCATAAATCTTCCTTCCCTTTAATTCCATAATGTCCTCAATATACCCAGATAGGTTGATCTCACGCCCCTCATAAGAAACTGCCTTACGATCAGGAGGTAGAAGTGGTCTTGAAGGCCAAGTTTGATCAAAAAGGACTTGAGTGATCATGGAAATACGAGCACCAGAATCAACTAAAAGTTTCAGTATCTTATCTCCAACCATGATCTCAACATACGGATCGACACACATTTCAGGATTTCCTACAACGACCCCACTGTCTTGTACAACTGAAACCATTTCACTGAGTTCTTTAGTGATAAATTCTTCATCATCACTATACTTACTCCTGTCAACAACACATTTAACTGTAGAAGATTGAGGAAATGACTTGTTCTTGTTAGTTTGACACACTTTAGCAAAATGTCCTGTCCTATTACAGATCCTGCAAGTAACAAACTTTGCTGGACATTTGCCATTCCCAAAATGAGATTTGTAACCACATCTAAAGCAAATATTACTTTGTGAAAAGAAAGAATTCTGTCTTTCTCCTAATCCTGAACGTGACTTTTCCAAAGAATTGTGTTTTTCTCCTGAATTTGAGCGAGGTTTTTCTAATTTTTTTTTGTCCTTATCTTTTATTTTGACGACAGAAACAGGTTCACTGCTTTTACCGTCCAATTCCTTTGCTGAAATTTGCGACGTTTCAATGCTTTTCGCTACTCTTATCGTTTCTTCAAGACTAGGATTTCCCATTGAGAGAAGCTTTTGCTTGATGGATTTATCAATACAGTGACAAATAAACTGGTCACTCACCAATTGGTCCGCAAAGTTTTCAAATTGACATTCAGACACAAGTCTCCTTAGAGCCGTGATGTAGCTATCCACATCTTCACCTGTGTTTTGTACACGTAAAAAAAAATTATGGCGAAGAACAACAATACTTGGTTGAACATCAAACCTTGTTTGTAACCTCTTAAAAATGTCTTGAAACTCATCTAAAACATCTTCACCGACAATTACAGGTGGAGGAAGATGCTTTAATATTTCTCTTCCTTCAAAACCTAAGGAATGGAGTAAAAGATATCTTCTGCGTTCAGCTCGAAATCTACTTGACCCTATCGCACCCAAATAAGTTTCAAAACCATCGAACCACTGCTTCCATTTAATGGGTGGTTCCCCAGGTGTTTCCAAGAACGGTGGGGGTGGTGTGACAGCTTGCATTATGCACAAATAGAATGCTAAAAATGTCAATAACCAAAAAAAATAAAAAAAATATGTGAACACAGTAACACAATATAATAGTATTATAAGTCAATATTCTGAGGAATACTGTTCATACTAATAGAAATATAACTGGCTGAGAACTCGGTTCTTACCCTAGATAATATAACTGGTACATATTTAAAAATCGAATATTGTCAAACTAAATCTTTCCAAAAGAACCATAACATTTGAAAACCCTCACAGAAAGAAACTCGTAGAGAAGAGAAAAAAAAAATAAAGACAATATATTTTCCAAAGGTTGACTCCTCTACACTGTGTTGTATTCCTTGTATTTAAGGCATAAGAGCCCTAACTAAATTATAGGAAACATCAGGAACGATCTGTATTAAATTTGCTTCACTTCTGCCTTACTTGTTTTTAAATGTAAAAATAACATCGATGCATTCCAGACGTAACATGCTTCACAAGAGAAAAACAGCTGCGCTATGACGTTCACCCACACCTTGGTACTTTTGTACTTCACTCAGCTTCCGATATCTTCTTGGATAAATGACTCACAGTAACTAAGCAACGCCCATATTACGGTGAACTGCATCTGCGCATGAGCATACACGTTGCTGAAACACAGTTTTTATACGTTCCACGTCTTGACTTTCACCATGCGCTGCGCATGAGCATACGCGTTGGTGAAACACAAAGCTTTTTATGCGTTCCACGTCTTGACAATCACCATGCGCTCCACTGTTTCCGTAACTAAGCAACACACTCCTCGCCGAGATCTGCAATTGCGCATGCACGTTCACGTTGGTGGAACGCAAAACCTTTGTGCGTTCCACGTCTTCACTCTACGATGCGTTCCACTAGTTCAACGCAACTTCTTTTATGCGTTCCACGGCCCAACTGACGGCCCGACTGACCTTAATTCCACCGCTACGCTCTGCTCACAATTCTTTCGGCAATCACGGCGATGTATATTTCATCCGACATCAACTGTAAATTATTCCGATGTGGCCAAGGAACAGCGTTGCAACACTTCTGCCGAGGATGCCTGCACACACTACACAGGTTCGTGATGGCCCAGCACTCTACTCGTCGCCATCAAAAGTGTAGTGAAGACACCGGAGAATGACAAATACTAAAAAACGAAAAAAGAAGAACAGACCAAGTCTTAGATTTAGTCCTGATTGTAACAGTTGTGTTCGCCCAAGCACGTGGCTGGTCAAAATCAAAAATTCGCTATGTGCTGAAAGTATGAAGCTCTGGTGGGAGAACTTCAAAAGTTTTTACCGGTGGAACAGGCCGAAAATCTACTCACTTTATTTTTTTAGAGCAGGCGTACGTCCTTCTGCAGTCTTTTGATGATGTTGGTAGGCTGCTTGTGTTGGAACGCTGAAAAAGGCAAAAAGAGGGGGGACATTGTTTGAAACAAGGGTTGTTGACGACTCGAGCGTCAAAACCCGAGCTGTGGTCATAGTATACCGATTTTAAGAACTCCAGAGGTATTTTAGTGGGGCAGGTAAAAGGAAGGCCACTCACTTTGTGTAGGAAGAACGGGTGTGCGTCTTCCTGTGGTCTTTGGCTGGTGGTTTTTTTAGCTGCTTTTTTGGCAACACTAAAGAATTCAAACAAGTGAGTGTATTAGAATCACGGGTTGTAGTTTTTTTTAAATTCTTTTTATTGGCATTTCCCAAAAAATAGAAACACAATAAACAACTAGCCAGCATACAATCAATGCATAATCAGGAATAACGCTGCATAACCAATACAAGTCAGATGTTACATCGTGTATACCCGTCCCACTGATAAGAAACAAAAATATGTAGATGATCACCACATAGCAAAACCAAACAAAAGCCCAACATATGAGAAACATGACCAGAAATCCAGGATAGCATCACGTACAGTATGCATAGCAGGCAGATCTACTGTAGAGAAAGACATCAACATCGCCCCTCCCGACCTATCCCACAGCCCCCGTGGCAATCTAGGTGTCAATAATGAAAACGATGATTATGCTGTTCCTTAGTGATAAAAAGTCAAAGTCAGGGGGAACAATAACCAACTTGACCCGGAGTGGTTCAAAGTTGGAAATCCATATATTGGATTTTAATGCCCTCACACACCCTTTCGGGTGTCATGCTTCATCATCTGGGCTGCTCCTCGTCGAGTCGGCGGTGCAATACTCAACGGGCTCCCTATAATAGGGGCACTTTATCGGAGATCTTTTATCCAAAAGCCGTATGGTGAAGTGGGGGTGTGGGGCCAGAAGTGTGTAGATGTGAGAGTTTTTGAAAAGTGATTTAAAATAGGGCTGGGAGTACCAGAACAGCCAAACTTTATTCTCGGGGTCTCCTACCCTAAGTAAAAACAGCCAATGAGGTGCTCTCCTAAGTGAAATGTCTTGGGGTTGAGCGTACCTATTGATAATTGAAGGTCAACATGTTTCTCGCTTGAAGTAAACTCTACCTGCGATTCTTCAGGACCAAAATAGTAAAACTATCTACACTTAAAAGAGTAGTGACATGGAATCAAATTCACATCAACCAACTATCTATCTTATAGTGTACCTGTTTGACCTGGAACTACCCATTTCTGTAGACTAACCAGGCTTCAACAGTACCCGGTAGGTCACGCGTAAGGCATTGCTTATATGTGAAGGTTTTCTGCGAATTCCGCGTTTTCCTTGACCTACCCACTCCTACCGGGTCCCCATGGGAAACAGCGTTTACAACGCTGGTAATACCACGCGGGTAGGTTACAACGCGAACGTTACATCGTCCGCGTTACCACGCATGGCATTACATCGCAAGTCGTTTCAATGACTTGCGCTAGATGGCGCGCAACACCAGGGAATGTGTTGGATTTTAAATCCAACACATTCCCTGCTGTTGCGCTAACTGGAGTAGGAATAGTAATTTATACTATTCCTAAGTCCAGTGCGCCATCTAGCGCAAGTCGTAGAAACGACTTGCGATGTAAAGCCATGCGTGGTAACAACGCGGACGATGTAACATCCGCGTTGTAACCTACCGCGTGGTATTTGCCAGCGTTGTAACATCATACATTCGTCCCCATCTGTCCCCTGCCTCTCCCTGGCCCAAGTGATGAATGGTTCCCAGATGTCTCTGGGTCTGGAAGTAGGGGGCATTAATTCCCAGAAGGTGGTCAATTGGGAGTGACCGTATGAGACGTCACTAATCCACTCCTTGATGGAAGGCACCCTCTTCCTCCCCCAGTGCACAGCAATTTGGCGCTTGGCAAAAAGAAGAAGCAGTGCATGCAGTTTACGAATCTTAACGGGTGTGTCTTTGACATAGCTCAGCAGACCCAGCAAAGGAGTAGGGGTCGCAGGTGCGCCAGTAATCTGATTGATCAATGTAAAAACTGTGGTCCAGAATGGCGTTAAACGTGGACAGTCCCATGCCATGTGCAGAAACGTCACTGGAGTGAATCCGCAGCGCCAACATCCCTCGTCATCTCTCAGCCCCATGCGGTGCAGGCTTATAGGTGTTCTGTAAAATCGATGGAGGAACTTAAAGTGTATTAAGCGAAGTTTGTAGTTGGGGGATAACTCAGTGAGCTGGCGGCAGCAATATGACCACTGGACCTCGGTGAGCGGGACGGGGAGCTCATCGTTCCATCCCTGAAATGCCCTAGGCTTTAACAGAGGCGCCGTGTTTTGCATGTGTGTATAGAGTCGTGCGACAAGTTTACGGGGCGAAGGCGAGCTTAACAAGTTTTCTAATGCTGACATAGATGGTGGGGGGTCTGGGAAGCTTTCATGTAGGGAGCGGCAAGCGGCCCGGAGCTTATAATAGAGGAAGAGTTCAGCAAAGGGTACTGCCTGACCCTCCTCTGCAGTCGGAGGGGATCGAAATGTGTTCCCGGGGTACAGGTCAGCGAAAGTGCGTAGTTTCAACTTTCGTGCCACTGTCTTACTGATTCCGTCCCTTATATTAGGTAGCATAGGGTTGTGCGCTAGTGGTATAGATGGGGCATATAATATGGAAGTGCCGGCTCTCTTCCGCAGTTCATCCCACGCCCACCGCAGGGTCTCCACGGTATCTATGCCGTCTCTAGGGCGGCGGTATGGTTGATAGAGAGCCACTTGGAGAGGGACAGGCGCCGCTGCGTCCGTCTCCACAGCCACATGGGGTTGAAAAGGAATTGGGTGAACCCAGTGGTGGAGGAATTGAGCCTGGGCGCACCAGGCATACAGTTGCATATCCGGGGCACCCAACCCGCCTTGGCACAGCGGAAGCATCAGCAAATCCCAGGACACCCTAGCCTGCCCGCCCGCCCATACCAGTAAAACCAGTAAAGTCCTGAGGGACTTAAAAAAGGCATGTGTGAGGGGGATCGGGATGTTGGCAAATAAATAAAGGAATTTCGGCAAAACTACCATTTTAGCTAGGGCAATTTTCCCGGCTAGGGATAGCGGGAGTTTAGCCCACAATGTGACCTTCTCCTCTAACCAGGTAATAGCACGCCCGTAGTTTAAATTCCACACCTCCTGCAAGTTCCTGCTAAGCCATATGCCTAGATACTTAACCGTATCATCCGCCCATTTTAAAGGAAACTTGGAAATAACCGGGGCGGTGGTTTCCGTCAAGGGAAAAACAACGGACTTGGCCCAGTTGATGGAAACTCCAGATAGTCCTCCGAATCTAATAAACTCCCTAAGAAGGGGGTCCAGGTTTACCGCGGGGTCAGTAATGTACAATGTGACGTCGTCAGCATATAACGAAATGAGGAGGCTTCTGGCACTAAACCCAATCCCCTGGCCGTGTGGTGCTGTCTAATGCGCGCCGCAAGTGGCTCCATTGCAATCGCGAAAAGCAGGGGGGACAATGGGCATCCCTGCCTGGTGCCCCGCGAGATAGTGAAAGGCTCCGACATGAGGCCATTTACTCGGATCCGAGCCTTTGGCTTAGTGTATAACAAACGAATTAGATTAATAAATAGCGGGCTAAATCCCATGCGGCCAAGGATAGCGAACAGATATGCCCATTCGAGCGTATCAAACGCTTTGGTAGCGTCAAGAAAATCCGCAGCCGCCTGCACGTCTGGATGGAGGTAGTGTAGTACCGAGAAGACAGTCCTGAGGTTGTGGGAGGTGGACCGCC
The DNA here is from genome assembly GCA_963921515.1 of Calotriton arnoldi. Taxonomy (NCBI): domain Eukaryota; kingdom Metazoa; phylum Chordata; class Amphibia; order Caudata; family Salamandridae; genus Calotriton; species Calotriton arnoldi. The sequence continues at coordinate 3,940,525 of CAWUFW010000379.1, forward strand.
CAGGAATGAATCCCGATTGATCGGGACGAGCGATCAAGGGGAGTAGGGGCTGCAACCTGTTAGCTATCAATTTGGCCAGAATTTTAACATCCACATTTATTAATGACAGCGGTCTATATGAGTCTAGCTCAGTTTCAGGCTTCCCGGGTTTCAATAAAGTGATGATTATTGCTTCGCGCATGGTTGGTGATAAAATACCATTAGTCTGAGCTTCTTCATATAGCGCTATTAGATGCGGCGCTAGTTCCTCCACGTAAGCTTTATAGAAGGCGGTGGTTAGACCATCAGACCCGGGGGCCTTGTCCAAAGGCAGTCTTTTAATTACCTGAGAAACATCCTCTACTGTGAAAGGGAGATCCATATAATCCCTATACCTTTGACTGAACCAGAGTAGCTCAAGGGAGTCAAGGAAGGACTGCATGCCCTCCGGGCATGTCTCCTGAGTAGCAGTGTAGAGTCTAGGGTAGAACGAGGAGAATTTGTCTAAGATACCCGCCTGGCCCCTAATGACAGTACCATGTGTGCTATTCAGTTCAGGAATGTAAGCAGTGGATCGCGGGGTCCGAATCATCGTCACCAACGTCCTCCCTGGTCGATCACCCTCTCCATATCTCCGCGCCTCAGCGTATTTCCCCAGGAACTTCACCTCCCGCTGCGCTTCCTCCTCAAAGTCCAGCAATCTGGCCTTTAAGAGGGCCAACGTGCCGGAGTCGTCAGAGGAATAATATCGTGTTTCTAGTCCCCTGATTTGAGTCTCTAGGGAAGCAAGTGAACCCCGAATAGCCTTTAACACCCCAGCTTGACGAGCAATACCTTTACCCCTAATAACCACCTTGAATGCCTCCCAGAGGGAGGCCACCGTGTCAACCGAACCAGAATGGAGGGTGAAATAGTCAGTGATATCTGTTCTGATTTCTTCCTTAAATGCCTCATCTAAGAGCGCATGTGGTGGTAACCGCCAAGAGAACAAGCGCAGGGGGGACTCGGGGAGCACCAATTGCAGAAGGCATGGGGCGTGATCCGACAGGGATCTGGGGAGATGGGATACCCCCTTGGTCCAGGTGGCAACATCGCGCGACACCAGCCAGAAGTCCAATCTTGACCAGGCGCCATGATGCTCAGAGATACAGGTTCCCTCCCGAATCGCTGGGTGTCTACATCGCCAAATGTCGACTAGATCTCCATCCGAGATTATGGTGTTCAGGGCCGCACTAGCGAAAGGATGTAAAGTCCGGGACGCTCCCCTCCTGTCCAAATCATCATCATCCAAAATTGCATTAAAGTTCCCCCCCCCAAATAATAGTGTCGCAGCCGGTCGCCTTAACTTTAGCCCAGATGTCATGAAAAAAGCTAGGAGAGTCCACATTAGGGCCATATAGCGCAACTATAACAACTGAGGTTCCGCCCAATGTGCCCAGTATGATAATGAATCTACCTTCCGGGTCTCTGTGTAGCTCCCATTCCCTCCAGTCCAAACCCCGCCTGATCAACACAGCAACCCCTCGGGAGTAGTTGGAGTATATAGAAGAGTACACTTGGCCCCATCGGCTATGCCTCAGCCTGGGGGAGGGCACGACATTGAGATGTGTCTCCTGCAACACACACACGTCTATATTATGCCTCAGCAGGTAGGCATGCACAAGCCTGGATTTTCTACCATCGTTCAATCCCCGAATGTTCCATGTTAAAAAGTTCAGATTGGTGGTGTGGTGTCTGACTGTAAGCAGTGCAAGAAAACAGTGGGGTAAGGGCAGTGGAACATCATCGTCGGTCTCCATGTGCAGACAATCAAACAGCTAAGTGTCATACTGGCTAAAAACAGAACAACGAACCCCGCCTCCAACCCACCACCCACTCCAACTCCCCAATCAGGTTGTAGAAAACCCTACCATGATAACATGAAGAAACATTTAGCACAAGGGAATCCTCCCATGGGGGTGCAGGACCGCCAGCGTACACCCCTGTCGAGACAGGGTGGCCGAGAAACTGCAGAGAGCTAAACCAATAACAGGAAAAAAGGTTCAAATAAACCGTCCACTTAACATTAGAATCTGGTAGGGGTCTATGTAGTTCGTACATTGCAGTCCAGCCTGATGTGTTTCAGCCCCTTCTGGCATACCGCAGGGCCCTCCAAGCCCCTCATGCAGACCTCCACTGAATTGGACCACACATACCCGGCCCGGGGGAAGTAGGCCAAAAAGAAGATAAATAAGATAAAAAAACCTGTGATATATCGATCAGGGACCAACAAAGATAGGATCACACAGCAGTCTCCCAATCTCCAACATAATACGGAACAACCAGATCATGGGACATGGCGTAACTGTAGAGCTATCAATCATTGTCACTGAGCTGGGTCTCTGCCGAGTCCGTCGACTTGGAGCCATGTTTAGACTGCTTGCCACCTACGTGTTTTGCAAATTTGAGGGCGGATTTGGCATCGGTAAAGAAGTGTGTAGAGCCGTCATATGTGACCTTCAGCTTGGCCGGGTACAGCAGCGAGTAGGGGATTTGGGCCTGTAGGAGGAGTCTTTTGACAGGCAGGAATTCACGCCTTCGCCGTCTGCACCGCAGGCGTAAAGTCCGGGTAAAAGGATAGTTGGTTGCCCTTGTGCGTGATCTTCCCCTTCTCTCGTGCCAGACGCAAAATCAGGTCGGAGGTCTTGGTAGTTAAGAATCCGGGCCAGGATGGGCCTGGGTGGAGCTCCGACCGGTGGTTTAGGGCCCAAAGCACAGTGCGCCCTCTCAACCGCAAAGACCGCAGAGAGGTGAGTGCCAAAAAGCTCCCGAAGTAGGTCAGCCACATAAGTCTCCATCTTAACAATAGCCGTGGTTTCCGGTACGCCCATGATACGCAAGTTGTTGCGGCGTGACCTCGCCTCCAAATCCTCGTTTTTGGCGCGGATCAGCCCCAGCACTCTGTCCATCTGCAGAAGTTGTTCCTTCGTTTCCACTTGAAACTCGTGAAAATCGGAAGCTTTATTTTCAAGTATATCAAGTCTGGTTTCAGGGGTCCCTACCTGGGTCTTGACGGCGTCTTGTTGGGTAGTGAGCGCATCGAGCTGGGTGTCGATGTTACGCAGGCTTGACCGCATTTCAAGCATCAGCGTGCGTAGGTCCTCCCCTCGATCCTCTGTCTGCGGCTCCGCAGGTCTCTCCGCGCCGGCTTCAGGGTCTGACTCCATAAGTCTAGTGGCCCACCGCTGGTCGAAGGTTAGCTTCGGCTGCTTTGCATCCTGCTTCCCCATGTCTCGTGCCGATGTTGCCAATCTCAACAGCAGGGCCCCCGCTGCCCGTCGCGGCACAAGCGACGCACCCACGGTCCCCTCACTCGCGCGATTTGTCCTCTGTCAAGACCTCGTGGGTCAATGCACAGCCACAACCTGCAGGGAAACACAGGCGGCCCACCAGCACCAAGTCCAGACAGCAGATGCACCTGCAGAGACCGACACACTCTCCAAAAAGGTACTGCACAGTAGTGGATCTCCAATTAGCCTGGTCACAGCAGCGCCAAGATGATTCCCACTAGGCGCCCTCCCAGGGCGATCCGCACTCACTTGTCAGCACCGCGTGGCAATCCACCACGAGGCCCTCCGCGCCAAAAATGGCCGCTGCAGCAAGCTCAGGCCCACGGGCACAGAATGGCGTGTGCAGCGCGACCAGTCTCAAAATGATCCCAGATAGCAGTCTTCTCAATGCATTGGTAGCTACCGCCGCCCGCGAACAGAAGGGGTCCAACTTCCGACCCGATGTGTGCTTCCAGAAATCAACAGGCAGAGCTCCCCGCACGGCCGGGCTGCAAAATGGCGCTGCCGGCTCTCGGGACGCCGCGCCACCACTCCACCACAGCGCCTCACCGTCTGATTCTGGGCAGCGCGTAGCAGCTCTCTCAGTGGGTCAGCACAGCACCGCGGCAGGATCCGGTACCGTCACCAGGGCTGCCAAGTAGAAGGGGGGCCGAAGTGTGCCTCCAGAAATCAACAGGCAGAGCTCCCCGCCCGGCCGGGCTGCAAGATGGCGCCGCCAGCTCTCGGGATGCCGCGCCACCACTCCACCACAGCGCCTCACCGTCTGATTCTGGGCAGCACGTAGCAGATCTCTCAGCGGGTCAGCACAGCACCGCGGCAGGATCCGGTACCATGAGCAGGGTCACCAAGTAGAAGGGGGGGCTCCATGCAGTCGCTCCAGCCAAGGCCCACTCCCCACCAGCCGCCGCAGGCTCGACTACGAGGTCTGCCCGCCTGTGCAGCGGCAGTCAGTGCGCACATCGCCGGCCCTCCTCCCGCGAAGCTCACAGCTCGGCCCCGGAGCAGAGCATAGAGACGAGAGTTGCAGCGATCAATTCCTCAGGTATTCTGCATTTAGTGGGTAGATGTATTGCTCGGCATTAGCTCCCCCAATGTAAGGATAACAGCAGGATTACTTCTCGGCCGGCGGAGCTCACTCACAGAGCGGCCATTTCGCAGCTCAGCAGGCCACGCCCCCAATCACGGGTTGTAGTTAGTAAATCAAGCACTAGAATTTCAAGTTCATTGACAGTGTACCTGGTAAGATGAGCATCTATAGGTGGGCGCAGTTGTTCATTTCTTAAACTGTTAGTTTTTCTGTAGGGAGGGAGAAAAGAAGGAAAGGGACAGGCACCAAGTCTCAGATTAATACGATGTTGGGCTACTATTGGTTTGTGAGGCCGCCTGCTGAGTCAAACTTTATTGTCCTCGGTGGACAAACGGGAACATACCTGGTACTGTTTTTCCATTGAGTGTGGCGCCCAAATCTGTTACCCGTCATCTCCGTGGTTCACCCGAGTGTGCCGCTAGTAGTGTTTGTTTTCGCATTTTTGGCGTGCTGCGGGGGAGGGCGTGGTCTCCCGAGGATTCTGGAAATGTGGTTTTGCCGGATTTTTTTCATTGCGAACGCGCTCAGCAAGAGGGCATGAGCATCCAAGGATTTAGAGGAATATGTTGTTTTATTTTTCGATCGCAGAAACTGCGAGTTTGTGAACTGCTTGTCCAGGCTTGTTAGAAAGATTTTTCAAAAGTTTGCCTTTGGATGAGAAAGATAATAAAAACGTGCCTGCTCTGTTGGAAAGAAGTATGGTGCACTTTCCATGATTCATTTCATGATGGCTTCTGGGGGATGAAGTCTCTTGTGTATGAGTAGTAAAAAATTGAAGTTTCAGAGGAAGTTCCAAAGGAATGGGGGGGTCCAGACGTTCCAACTGTAGGTTCTATGTTGTGCACAAGAACTACAGATTGTAAATTTCAGACATTTCATTTAGTCCAACAACTGCTGTGTTAAATTTGACTATTAACATAGTCTCTCTTTGTGTTAGTTTTCTCTCTAAATCACTGCCTCAGGGGTCTTTTTCAATTTTTGATATGACAGTCCACCTTATTTCGTTCTCGGTGTATAGTTGTATTGAGACCAAGTGCAGCAGAGACCTGATGGTCCTCACAATTGAAACAGCACAACGACTCTCGCAACAACAGCTTCTTGAAATCTCTAACCTTGAATAAGAAATAAAGGACAACCAATCTATAACAGATGCTAAATCCTTGTTAGCCAAAGTCGAAAAAGAAATAGCTGAATTCTAAGATTTCACAATAAATCAAAAAGGAGCAAAATTTGAAAAAGATAAAAAGAATATCTCTTTGGAAACAACATACCCAAATCTACATACAGACTTATACTCTCGCCCAGATTCCAGGAGATCTCTCTCGGATTATCAAGGAAGATCTAAGAATAAATTCATTTCTTTTTCGGATACGTCATCCTCTTCAGGTGGAGAATCAGACAACACAGAAGGGCGCCCTAACATTATTCGCCATGGAAATAACCAACAACAACAACAGGTGCCTTTTTTAGGGAGAGGCCAGCAACGTCGTCGGGGAAGAAACAGATATACAAGCCAACCATGGGAAATGACAACGAGACGGCAATACTACAAGACGTAGTCCCATCCCCCATCTATAATTTATCCAACCAACCACTGTCTATAGTTGAAGAAAGCATCTTACAAAAAGGGCTGTTGTTTGAGCCCACAAAAGCCACAGATTTCTTCAAAATGAAGTCTGAGGTGATCGAATTTTGCATAAAAATTAGGCTTAAGGCCTTCTTTCATGAGAATGATGCTCCAATGACCACTGAAACCTCGGGTTTTAGAAATAAATCCACATTTTGCCCTCCACCTAACAAAATTCCAAAGGAGATTATAACATTTGAACGTACAGTGTTATCTGCAATCACGGATATGGAAAAGAAAATACATTTTGTTAAGCACAATATCTCAAAATCACAATAGCATGCATTAACAAATCTAAATAACGACTCTTCAATAATCATAAAACCGGCCGACAAGGGGGTTTTCCATAGTTTTATGGGGCACCTGCGACTACAAAATAGAAGTCCAAAAACAACTTGATAACAGGGAATGTTACAGAAAAATAGAAAAAGATCCTACTTTAGAAATTCAAGGTGAACTATCAGTTATTCTGCAGCAGGGTGTTGATCAAGGGTTTATGGGACAAAAATAATTTGATTTCTTGAAGAAAAAGCATCCTAGAACTCCATTGCTGTATATTTTACCCAAAGTGCATAAAAGTGAGACAGAGCCACCAGGTCGTCCTGTTGTGTCTGGATGCGAGTCAGTTTTGGAACCCATATCTAAATATGTGGATTTCTTTTTAAAACCATCCCTGAATGAGGTACCCTCTTACCTAAGAGACACAACCGACTTTATCAACAAAATGGAAACCAAAGCGTTTACAGTTGGCAAACAGATATTAGTCACTTTGGATGTAGTGTCTTTGTACACTCAGATTCCCCAAGAAGATGGCCTATCAGCTACTGAAACCTTTCTTAACAGAAGGAAAAAACCAGAAAGGGTTCCTACAGAATTTATCATGCAGCTAGCGAGCTTTGCACTTCGAAAAAATTACTTCAAATTTGGAGTAGATTTTTACTTTCAAACCAAAGGGACTGCCATGGGTTGTCCCTTTGCGCCAGAGCTAGCCATATTGTATATGGCTAAGTTTGAAGAAAAATATGTGTATAACAACAACCCTTTTTCTCAATATATCTCAAATTGGGTCCGGTACATAGACGATATTTTTCTGATATGGACCGGCCACGCAGACAATATGCTTCAATTCCACTGTTGGTTGAATGAAAGAACAGCAGACATTAAATTCAGCTTAAACCACAGTCCTTGGAGGATGACATTTCTGGACGTTGAAATTTATGTTTCAGAAGGAGTACTAATGAGGACACTCCATACAAAATCCACGGACAGAAACAAAGCACTACACTACACCAGTCACCACCCGCAAAGTCTTCGCGATAATTTGCCTTTTGGGCAATTTCTGAGGATAAAGCGCAATAGCTCGTATAAAACTGAGTATACATTCCATGCCAACAATTTGAAAAGTTAAAAGCACGAGGATACCCAACAAAAACGTTTAAAACATGCGATGAAAAGAGCATGGTGGACACCTCGAGAGGAACTCTTAAACAAAAAAGAAAAACCTAGTATGGAACGCCTTGTATGTGTGACCACATTCTGCACCCGGACAAATCAACTAAAAAAAGTGATCAACCATAATTGGCACTCGATTCAAAATCTGGATCCTTCTTTTACTGGGCCACTTTTTGACCTCAAAAAAGAAAGCAGCATTGGCAATCAAATAATACGTGCAGCACTGCCAAAAACCTCGACAAAAAATACCCTTCGGGAGTAGCTGTGTTTACCACCCATTGTCGGTCACCACAAATGCAGAACATGTGTTTTCTGTAACCAAACTTTTGAAGGATCCTTATTCACATATATGAACATCAATTTAAACATGATTCGTTTTCCAACTGCAAAGCAAAAAATGTGGTGTATGGAATACTGTGCCCATGCCCAAAACTATATATTGGAAAAACGAACCAGGAAGTGAGACAGCGGATAACCCAACATAAATCTAGGATTCGTAAAAAAATCCTCATGGCCCCACTAGTTAGTCACTGGATTAACCATAATCACACTGAGAACGAAAAAAGGTGGACTGTCATATAAAAAATTGAAAAAGACCCCCGCGGCGGTGATTTAGAGAGAAAACTAACACAAAGAGAGGCTATGTTAATAGTCAAATTTAACACAGCAGTAGATGGACTAAATGAAATGTCTGAAATTTACAATCTGTAGTTCTTGTGCACAACATAGAACCTACAGTTGGAACGTCTGGACCCCCCCATTCCTTTGGAACTTCCTCTGAAACTTCAATTTTTTACTACTCATACACAAGAGACTTCATCCCCCAGAAGCCATCATGAAATGAATCATGGAAAGTGCACCATACTTCTTTCCAACAGAGCAAGCACGTTTTTATTATCTTTCTCATCCAAAGGCAAACCTTTGAAAAATCTTTCTAACAAGCCTGGAAAAGCAGTTCACAAACTCGCAGTTTCTGCGATCGAAAAATAAAACAACATATTCCTCTAAATCCTTGGATGCTCATGCCCTCTTGCGGAGCGCGTTCGCAATGAAAAAATCCGGAAACATGACAAAGCCACATTTCCCAGAATCCTCGGGAGACCACGCCCTCCCCCGCAGCACGGCAAAAATGCGGAAACAAACACTACTAGCAGCACACTCGGGTGAACCATGGAGACGACGTGTAACAGATTTGGGCGCCACACTCAATGGAAAAACAGTACCAGGTACGTTCCCGTTTGTCCACCGAGGACAATAAAGTTTGACTCAGCAGGCGGCCTCACAAACCAATAGTAGCACAACATCGAATTAATCTGAGACTTGGTGCCTTTCCCCTTCCTTCTTTTCTCACTCTGTACAGAAAAACTAACAGTTCAAGAAATGAACAACTGCGCCCACCTATAGATGCTCATCTTACCAGGTACACTGTCAATGAACTTGAAATTCTAGTGCTTGATTTACTAACTACAACCTGTGATTCTAATACACTCACTTGTTTGAATTCTTTAGCGTTGCCAAAAAAGCAGCTAAAAAAACCACCAGCCAAAGACCACAGGAAGACGCACACCTGTTCTTCCTACACAAAGTGAGTGGCCTTCCTTTTACCTGCCCCACTAAAATACCTCTGGAGTTCTTAAAATCGGTATACTAGGACCACAGCTCGGGTTTTGACGCTTGAGTCGTCGACAACCCTTGTTTCAAACAATGTCCGCCCTCTTTTCACCTTTTTCAGCGTTCCAACACAAGCAGCCTACCAACATCATCAAAAGACTGCAGAAGGACGTACGCCTGCTCTCAAAAAATAAAGTGAGTAGATTTTCGGCCTGTTCCACCCATAAAAACTTTTGAAGTTCTCCCACCAGAGCTTAGTACCATTATGTGCTTTCAGCACATAGCGCATTGTTGATTTTGACAGCCCCGTGCTTGGACTAACACAACAGTTACAATCAGGACTAAATCTAAGACTTGGTCTGTTTCTTCTTTTTTCGTTTTTTAGTATTTGACATTTGAATACCATGGCTGACCAAAGAGAAATTTAAAAAAAGGAGATCGCTTGATCTCTAAATGAGGTAAATTTGTAGTTTTTAATGAGTGGTTGGTGTGGATTGTATGAAAGTGTTTGAACGGAAGAGGTTATGTTATGTTATGTTAAAATGGATTTATAAAGCACTCGTACACCAATTGGTTTCTTGGCGCTTTTGTGAGGTAACACAAGTGCTTTCTTCTTTCTTTTCACAGCTCTTTATGAGTTCTATGTCCTGAGGAGAACCCGATTAAACTGTTTTTGGGTTCGAAAAGCGTCGACTTCTATGTAACCATACAAGTGTGTACAAAAATAGACTATGTAGCTCATTTCCTTAAAAAAGTTTTTGTTAGGAATCAGCAAAATCAAAAAATGATGTTGTGAGCCATAATAGCGCACTGTCTGGTTGTTGCCCTGTATAAGGTTATTATTGAAGTTGGTCTTAAGACACTCAGTGTCAGATCAAAAACCTTCAGGGCTGTCCTGAATTTTTTCTTCTTTTTTTGTCTCTTGTGTTTGTTCTTTGAAATGCAGAACTCGAGCTTACTTCATTTGTAATGTTGAATTTGTTGTCTATGTTATGTCAGTGTTATGTCCAACATTATTATTTGTGGTGTCTAGTTTGTTGCAATTGAAATAACTTATTTTGTGGTCTTGTGAAAACTTTTGTTACATGTTGTTTTGAAAAAAACCGATGTGTATTTTCTAAAAGAAAGATTGTTTTGACAAAATGAATTTCACAAATTGAAAGAAAAAACAATAAAAATAAGTTATGCGGTCACATCAATTGTCAAGTGTGATCATAAAAAATGATGAATAATTGATATCAGTATTGGCATGTTTGTTGGTGTATGCACATCACAGCCTGACAGATGTCCAGAACCCACTCCCCTCTTGCCAGTTGCTTCGTAGTGGTCTTGTATCTGGTGGAATGAGCCCACAGGCCTTAAGGGGGGTGCGTTTTGACTAGCACGTAGCAGACCTTGATGCAGAGAACTATCCCTCTAGACAAGGTCTTTTCCTTTTCTGAACCACTTTCTTTTCTTTGCTCCAATAAATCATACGAAGAGCTGGTCATCTGCATGATGGACCTTAGTGCGCTCATTGAAAAAGCTTAGTGCCCTTTTATGGTCGAGCCAATGGTGTCTCTTCAACTCCTTCGAAGGATGAGATAGAGTGTAAAAAATTGCCAGAGTAATAGATTGGCCAACATAGACTGGCATCAATGCAGGGCAAAAAGTCTGCCCAGGTCCTCAGCACTAACTTGTCTGGAAAGAAGGTGATGCAGGGTGGCTGCAGCAAGAGCAAACCTAATTCACTTATGCGGTGTGCAAAGGTGATACCAATTAGGAAGATTGTTTTGAGTGTTAGTAGTCTCAGTGAGCAGCTGTACACTGGCTCAAAATGCGTACACATAAGAAATGTCAATGTAAGTTCAATCCCTTTTGCAGCATGATGAACAGTTTCTGGGTAAACACGAGCCAGACCTTTGCTAAAACTCATCACAAAATGTGATTTAAATAGAGTGGGTTGAACAGGTAATCAGAGAAGGTTGAAAGGGCCGACAGATATGCCTTAACTGCCCACTGCAAGGCCAAACTGGGTCAATGATAAAACACACAACAAAGTTTTTCCTGCAGAGAGTTGGTATGATGTGCATCACACTAGGCAATACACTTCTCCAAGCACCCAGCGTAGATGGGCTTTGTCGAAAAGTGGCAATCTGCAAGGATAACGGATTACTATGACCGGCAGATCGAATGCATTTAACTGTCGCTACTCAGTCCCCAAGCAGGTTGTGGAAACCATCCTCTCTACTCCTCTGTCTTCCTGAAAGTGGGAACTGAATCAAAGGGCAAATGGCCATGCTCATGATCACCAAGTACCATATTCTCTTGGCCGAATCCAGGACTATTAAAATGACTTAGGACTGGTCTGTCCTGACTTTTCGGACAATTCGAGGCAGGAGAGGCAGTAGCTGTAAGATGAATAGGAGACCTATGTCCTGTTGCAGATTGAATGTGTTTCCTAGTGACTTTCATGGAGGAAACGCCAGTGCACAGTCGAATTGACACTCACATTCTCAGTCGTGGTGAACAGATAAAATTAGCGCAGACCCAACTACTTGAAGATACATCAGGGTGGAGATGTAACACATGATCCACCACCATATGCCCAACTCAGCCTCTAGCATATACAGACCCTTCAAAATGATTGGCTATCAGAAAGATGTTCTGCTGATCCAACCACTGCCAAAAGTGCAGGACCTTCTGGAACAGGATCAGGACCGTCCTGCCCAGCTTGTTGAAGTACCAGATGGTGGTTGTGTTGTCTGAGAGGACCTGCAGCAGCCTCCCCTTGTTGGATGGCAGGAAGGCTTTCAGGGCAAAATGGAACGGCCAAAGCTCAAAAAGGTTGTTGAGGAGCCGACTCTCCGCCAGAGACCAGATGGCTCTGTTCTACACCTCTCCCAGAAGACTCTCCACCCCAACAGTGATGCGTCTGTCACAACCGTAAAGTCTGGGTGGGGAAGGAAAAGTGGCTTGGCATTGATGAGATTGGCGTTAGTCTGCGGCCACAGAACACCTCAGCCACCCCCTATGAAATCTGGATAGAGTCAGGAGCTGGCTCATGGCCCATTGAAACCCAAGGTTGTATTGCAGAACTTGCATATGCCATCTGGTGTTTAGGACTAAAAGGATGGGCAATTCTAGCAGTGTGATAAGCCTCACCGAAACTCGAGACTGAACCATTGGGTTAATATCCTGAATGGCCGGACTCACTGCAGCAGTGAAAAAGCCTTTAACGCAACCACATCCAGGAAAACCTCTGTGTGAGACACAGGTGGGACTTCGACTCAATGATGTAAAACCCCAAATGTGTCAGGAGTTCATCCCCCATTCAAATGTGAACTACAACTGACTGCAGCAATCCCGCCTTTTTCAGCCAGTCATTAAGGTATGGGAAGATGTGCCCTAGACCTCCGAAGGTACAGCAACCATCAGCATCCTTTTTATGAACACCTGAGGAGCAGAGGTAAGGACGAAGGGAAGTACAGCAAATTGGAAGTGTACTAACTCTACTGTGAACTGCAGATAATGCTCATATGCCTGCAGGACCGGTATGTGAAAATACACGTTCTGTAAATCCAGGGACACAATCCAGTCTCCTAGGTCAAGAGCACAAAGAATCTGGGACAGGGTGAGCATCATGAATTGGTCTTTCTACAGAAAGGGATTCAGTGGGCAGTGGTCTAGCACATGTAGGGCGCTCCCTTCATCTGTCCAACATGATGGATCTCCAGCCGAACAGAAAATGCCATATCCTGCCTCCTACCTGCAGGATAGGGGACTGTGGAGGCACATCAAAGTGTTTAGGCTGAAACTGCACCATGAGGGGAGGAGCTAGAGGAGAGCAATCTGTGCAGGTGTGAACAGCCTTGACAGCTGCCATGACCTCCGCCATGAAAGGAGTGGGTCTGCTACTGCTGCACAGGTTGAGAAGGCTGGTTCTGTCAGTAGGCTTGTTCCCAGGAAAACCCACTAATCTTCCCATACTGTTGATGGAAGTGTTTGAAGCGAGACAAGAGTACCGCGGCTTGTGCTGTGGCTCCACTGTTGTTCAAGGGTCAAATGTGCCTTCTCCAAAAACAACCTGTCCTCAAAGGGCATGTGCATTAGGAATACCTAGATGGACATGCCCTGAAAGCCAGGTTGATCACATGCCTTTTTAGCCAATAGCTCTGTCCACACAGTCAGTGGTGTCCAAAGTAGGATGAAGACTTATTTCGCCACATCCTGACCATCTTGTATCATTTGAGCAGAGAGGCCCTTTGGTCTTCAGGTGCATCTGACAAGATCTCTCTGGTCATATCCCCTAAAGCATGGGTGTACTTGCCCACAAGACGCATAGTGTTCAAAGATCTTAATGCTAAACTAGCCGAAGAGAACATGCTCTTTCCGAAGACATCTATACGTTTCGACTCTTTCAGAAGGTTTGGTCAGAAAGGCATTCAGATGAACTTTTTACTGGTTGACGCCTGTACCACTAGGCTTACAGGCATAAATGCCTTGTCAGAAAATCAGGATCATCTGGGCCAGCCTATATTGCCACACAACAGGTCGGCTGATGGGAGGGCCCGACATGGCTTGGACCAAGTGACCATAAGGGTGTCTGTAAGACCTTCACTGGAAAGGAAAAAGTGGCTGAGAAGAATCTGCAATAAGCTGAAGGATCTCGGGTAAGAGGTTTGCCTTAATTTTAACAGTAGGCAACTGTAAATCAAGTACTTTTGCTGCCCTTCCCAGAACTAGTGTGAAATTGATGACCCAGGTAGAGTGCCTCACTCAATCTCTGGGAACGTATCCAGCCCATTGAAATTTTGTATACATCAAGGTATAGCACATCATCATTATAGTGAGGGGGCAGCAGGTTATCCGTGTTCATTGTCATGTGGAACATTTTGCATACCCTGAACAGCGTCAGAGTCTGCGCCAAATAAGGCTGCTAGCCTCTGATAGTGTTGGGGTTGAAGCAGAGGCTAAGGGCAATAGCTTGCTTGCAAACTGACTGCTTGCATCTTTGCCCAAAGGGCACACAGCGTTTGAGGATCTGAAGGCTAAACTAGACAAAGAGAATGTTTTCTTTTCTAAACCGACAATACTTTTACACTCTTTCAGAAGGGTTGGTCAGAAAGGCATTTGAAGTTAACTTTTTACTTGTTGACGCCTGTACTACTAGGCTTTAAGGTGTAAAATACCTTGCAAGATCAGGATCAGAATAGGTGCCGGCCTATGTTACCACACAACAGGTTGACTGACGGGAGGGCCTGAGCATTGCTTGGATCAAGTGACTTCACGGAATTGGCATGGATCTTGCGACCAGAGTGGAAATATGAACCAGCGTGGGAACGAGCACAGGCACGGGGTCTGTCAAAGCTGATGAAAGTGCCTATGGGTGGATGTCCAACTGCCGTCTCTCACAGTTCTGTGGGGCCTGAAATGCACCACAGAGAGCCGGAAGCATCTGAAGGAAGCTGCAGCATGGCCTCCGAGAAGGCTACAATTTACTGCAGGTTCGATGACAACCAAGAGACTAGGACCAAATGACAGTTAAAAGACGGTTGTCGAGTATGATCTTTCAATTGATGCCATTGTGCCGTCTCCCAGGTTTCAAGTAGTGGGATGGTGTTGAGTCTCATTTAGGCTTGTTGCACTTATGGCTACTTTTCAGCTTAACTGGAAGACCTCAAGCAGGAACAGGACTTTGCTACTCATTGAACAGGATCGCAACCAGCCCTGCAACTTGGAGCAGGAAAGAGATATAAGTTTGACAGTGATTTTGTATGTTCGATGCTGTAGAGTTTAGTTTCTCACTCCTGGATCACCTTATAGTGCAGATAGGTACATTTTTTAAACATTTTATTTAGTTGTGGTCAGACAGAATAATAGCAAAGCACATTTACATACACGCATTACATGAAAGATTTACAGTTCGGGCATCTGGCATGAGAAAAATAGCAACAATACGCAATATGTTTTAATCTCTGAACACAAAGATATCTTCCATAGATAGAGATGCAAATCCCTATACATTAGATCAAACACCAAAAAGATTATTTGTAGGACTTGATTGCGGTGTATGTGAGCAAGATAGGGCCAAGGGCAACAAGGCGATTGAGCTAATTCGAGAAGAGCTGTTGGTTTACCATCACTGTGGTCCAGTTTGTGGGGAGTCAGTACCCTAACTGTGAGAGCAGTGTACGGAGATTGTGAGGCGTTGAGGCATCTATTGGGTTGTTACCTGTAGGGCCACGTCTGCCAATGGTCTGGTGTCATCAGTGAGTTGCACATCACTTTCCCTGAGCCACGCTGTGAAGGGTTCCCAAATATCTTTCGGGCGGGATGCCATTGGCATAAGATCCCAAAATGTTGCCAGCTGTTCCTGACAATATACGTCTCGAATCCACGCAGGAACTCGGGGGCACCTAGGGGCTCCGCAATGTATAGCCAGCCTACGTTTTGCGAGCAGTAGCAGCACAGCTGTAAGGCGGTGTGACTCAGGTGGGACCTCCTCCACATAGCCTAACAATGCAACTAGCGGGGAGCATTGCAGTGATAGTCCAGTAATGGCCCTTATGGTGTCATATACCTCACTCCAGTAACTGGATATAGTTGGGCAATCCCACGCAATATGTAAAAAGGTCGCAGCTTCGCGTTTGCACTTCCAGCAGCGCGAATCGGGTCAGAGCTTCAGTTTGTATAGCTGTAAAGGGGTTCGGTAGTATCGATGTAGAAACTTAAAATGTATAAGTCTCAGCTTATAGTTAGAGGATAAATAACTTAATTGTGAGCAGCAAAACGCCCATTGCTAATCTGTGGGCTGATCTACTAGCTCGTCTCTCCACTTCCCTAGGGCCTTTGGGGCAATCCACGGAGTATTAGTTTGCGTGAGAGTGTAGAGCCTAGTAATCAGTTTATTAAAGGACGGTGTGATTAATAAATGCTCTAATGGTTTCATGATGGCTGGAGAAATTGGAAATGTAGGGTGCATTGTTTTACAGGCGGCTCGAAATTGATAATATAGGAGTAATTCCAGTATCGGTGCCTGTGTATCAACATGACTCGTTGGCGGATCCAGAAATGTGCCTTGTGGATATAGGTCGCCTAATGTAGAAATGCCCATTTTACGGGCACGTGTTATGGCTCCCATGTCATGTAGGAAAGGGAAGTGTGGTTGGAATGCAAGAGGTGTGGAGGGAGAAAACAGCAGTGGAGTATCTGTCCGCCTTCGTAGGCCATCCCAGGCCCAGCGCAGTGTTTCGACTATTTATTTCGTTGGCAGTTCTGCGGTACAGTTTATAGACAGCTACATGCAATGGGGTGGGGTGGGGTGGGGTCGGCCACGTCCCTCTCAGTGGCCACATGCGGCTGAAACGGGATGGGGTGCACCCAAAAGTGAAGAAATTGCGCTTGTGCACTCAGCGCATACAGCTCGAAATCAGGAGCTCCTAGCCCTTCCTTCGACAATGGACGTGTCAACAGCTCCCAGCTCACTCGGTGTTGGCCGCCAGCCCAAACCAGAGCAATCATGATGGTCCGCAGTGATTTAAAAAAGGCTTGAGTTAGGGGTATTGGTATATTGACAAATAGGTATAACAATTTAGGGAGAACTATCATTTTAACTATGGCAATCCTGCCCGCTAGTGTCAGAGGTATAGCGGCCCAGAGTTTCGACTTGCCCTCCAGCCGGTCTAGTAACTTGCCAAAATTTAAGCGCCAAATATTCTGTAGGTCTGTACTTAACCATATGCCCAGGTATTTTACAGCATCATCCGCCCACTTAAGCGGAAATTCTAATGTGGTATTTAGCGGGGCAGCAGTAAGGGGCAGAATAGAGGATTTTGACCAGTTGATATTTATGCCGGACATCCCACCATACCCGAGGACTTCTCTTAATACTGGGTTTAAATTGTCGTCTGGATTCCAAATGTATAGTGTAATGTCATCAGCGTACATTGAGATAAGGTTTCTATCTGTAAAAACAAGGCCTCGAGCAGAGTGGTGCTGGCGTACTCTAGCAGCTAATACTTCCATAGCGACCGCGAAAAGGAGCGGTGACAGGGGGCATCCCTGCCTTGTTCCGCGGGTTATGGGAAAGGGTTCAGAGATTAAACCATTCGATTTGAGCCGGGCAGTAGGTTTAGTGTATAGCAAACTAATTAATTTGATGAAGTTAGAGCTGAAGCCCAGCCTAGGTAGAATGGTAAACAAAAAGGGCCACTCCAGGGAGTCAAACGCTTTTGTTGCGTCCAGAAACGCTGCTATGGCTGGAAGTTGAGGGTCTATTTGATGGATTGTGGAAAAAAAGGTATGCAGATTATGGGCTGTGGACCTGCCGTGGATAAAGCCAGATTGGTCAGGCCTAGCGATGAGTGACATGAGTGGCTGCAGTCTGTTGGCGATTAATTTAGCCAGGATCTTGGCATCAACATTATTGAGCGAGAGGGGCCTGTAGGAGTCACAGACATTTATTGCTTTATCTGGCTTCAATAAGGAGATAACTGCCTCCCGCATGGTGGGCGGCAGTTCGCCAATTGCCAACGATTCCTGATATACATCAAGAAGTCGGGGTGCAAGTTCTTCCGCATATATTTTGCAAAATAGTGTAGTCAGCCCATCCAGCCCCGGGGCCTTTCCGCTAGGTAAGCCTCCGATTACCCGCGTGATATCCTCGACTGTGAAAGGTACATCTAAGTATTCCCTGTGATTCGCGCTAAGCCAGAGCAGCTCAATTGAATCCAGATATTCACCCAGGTCAGGGTGTGGTGCACCCTGCGTGGCAGTGTATAATGTAGAATATACTTTGGTCAGGTATTTATGGGTGTCCCTTTGCCCTCTAATGGGGGAGGAAGTCTCATCAATCAATTCGGCTATAAAGTTAGGGGATGTGTGTTGTTTAAGCGCATTAGCCAGGGTCCTGCCTGGCCGGTCGCCCTCTCCGTAGCTTCGTGCCCTTGCAGTTTTCCCCAAGAATCTGGTCTCCCTTTCTGCCTCTGTTTCAAATTCCGAGATTTTGCTCCGTATGGAAGCCAATTGTTTGGGGTCTCTGGAGTTGAAGAACCCAAGCTCGAGAGCTTTGATGTCCTGCTACAGTTTTGTAAGTATAGAGCGAATAGATCGAAGTACCCCTGATTGCTTTGAGATACAGGCCCCTCTTATTACAGCTTTGAAAGCCTCCCACAGCATAGAGGGAGAGTCAACTGATCCCTCATTGGAAGCAAAATACTGTGTAATGTCAGTTCTGATTTCCTCTTTAAATGCTGCGTCTAAAAGGGCGTGTGGGGGAAGTCGCCAGCTGAACGCACGTGGGGATGGATGTGGAATCTTCCATTGCAGCACAACCGGGGCGTGGTCCGAAAGTGTGCGCGGCAGATGCAGCACCTCCTCTGTCCAAGCCTCGACATCGCACGTTACCAGCCAGTAGTCCAGTCTGGACCAGGCACTGTGATAGGTAGTGATGCAAGTGCCCTCCCTCGCGCTAGGGTATCTGCTACACCAGATGTCAGTGAGCCCGTGTTCGCGTATTATGTTGTTTAGCTGTAGTGATGCCTGTGGGTGTGGATTACGAGGAGCACCTGCTCTGTCCCAGTCGTTATTTAAAACGGCATTAAAATCTCCGCCCCATAGAACTGTTTCCACCTGATGCCATTATCTTGGCCCATATAGTAAGAAAAAATTGTGGGTCATCGACATTTGGACCAAAAATGGCCACCAGGCTGACCAGCGTTGTCATGAGGGAGCCTGTAAGAATAACATAACACCCTTCTGGGTCTATTTGCGTGTGTGTGGTCGACCAGCCAAGTCCCCGCCTTATCAAAATCGAGACCCCCCTGGCGTAATTAGAATAGGAAGCTGAGTGGATCTCCCCCCAGTACCTATGTTTCAATTTGGGGTCATGTGCATGCTTCAAATGGGTCTCTTGGAGGAAACATACATCAATATGGTGCCTACGTAGATATGTGTGAATCATCCTTGCCTTTTTTAAATCATTTAGCCCTCTCACATTCCATGTAAGGAATTTGGTCTCAGTCATGGTTGAGTCGGACCAAGGACATGACGTGTTGCATGTTCAGAGAAAATAAACTGTGAAGTATGAATAATGAAGTCAGGAGAAGTCTGTGTTGCTACTAGTGTTTTGCATCCAGGTAGATTTGCCCTAATGACATCGTAACCTAATTTGCGATTCAGCATGTATAAATGCAGTGCGAACAATGACCATATGTCTACGAATGCTTTAAATTCCCCGTTCCACCCCCCTCCCACAACAACCTCCCAATTAGGTCGTGATTGGTAACCCCCCAGCAGATGAGTACATTTATTGTAGGATAGTCCTGACCAGAGCCCAGAATTAAAGACATCCGTCATGTGGCTCTGTCACCAACATCTGCTTCTTGCAGTCATGGCACGGCTTGAATCCTGTCATTTTCACGGGAGAAATGGTCCCTGGCACACTGTCTTATATCATTTAGAAGTTATTGGAAAATTAACAAATTTGGGAGTGGATCTCTGGATCCACGTCGAAGGGTGGAGAAAGAAAGGAGCTGATGTCAATGTGCAGTGGCGTCACATATATAGAGCTTTGCGGTGTCACTTTCACTGCAGTAGGCAGTCATCGTGTAGCCACATAGTATCACCTATTAGCACTTGGGAGCATGGCTAAGGGCTGAGAAAATTGTCCTGATTCAGTCTGGAGCCTGGGCATATTCCGAAGATGAGGAATTGGCAGTTAGTATTATCTACCAGAATCTAATGGCTATTGATCCCACAACATGCCTAATGTTGTCCAATGAGCCATCATGACCACATCCCTAGAGCTGTCCCACACTGATGACTTCTTGTGCACCGCCTGTCTCCTGCAGTTCAAACAATGCAAGACAACCTCTCCCTGATTAATCCTATATTAAATGTAAACATTTTGTTTGTTGTATACACTGAAATAAAAAGGTATATTTATTCTCCCGTAAATATCAATGGAGGGAGTGGAGAGAGGAAGTGTCCAAAGGGACACAGGGAGTGGATTCAATCTCCCCTGGCTATAATTACTAAACAAATGGAATCCACCCACAACAATTCGAAGTTGTAAAAGATGTATGGTCTTGCGGGCGATGTGTATCCTACAATGGTAGGAGGCACATTGTGTTCTTAAAATACCCCTCACACACCAAAAGGGCCCCTGGTGTCATGCTTCATCATAGGGGTCTTCGCACTCCTCTACTCTCCCAACAGCAGAAGAAATGTTTAGGAAATTAAATAACACCTGTTTAGGTGTAATGGAAGGTGAGATCTAGTTTGCAATCCCCCCCAACCCTGTAGTTTTTTCTTTAAAAATGTTCTGCATAAAAATAATGTAAGCATAATTATATAAAATGCATGCTTACATTTTACATAAAGCTTGCAATAAAAGTTGTCGATTCATCCACTAAATTGTGCGAAAACAGTGTTCAAGATATACATTAAGAATCTTCATTAACTATCTTTTTTACACAGCTAAATATTTGTACCAGGCAGCTCATCACTGGAATAACTGATGGTAGTTTGTGCTTTTCACTAATTTGTATGTTGCTGGACTTGATTTTTGTAAGGTCTACAATACACATGCAGACATCTGGTTAAGATGTATTTTTGGCAGCTCCTAAATATTCACAGTATGGCCCACATTCAGAAAGGAGTCACTTTGTTATTTCCTATAAACAAATTACAGAGTCAGACGAAATCAGAAAAATAGTGTAAAGTGACTCAATCACGCTCTGAGTGACCTACACAGAAGTTTAATCTCCCCTCAGTTTCTGGATAATTCAGTTTCATGGTACAATTTCCTTGAAAAACTGAGGAATTGAAGGAACTTGAAATACAATATTATGAAATTGCAGTCTTGTGATTGTTCATTGGGGAAAAAGGTTATCATTTTTTTCACCTATTCTCACGTATTTAATTTCTTTTGACACTTGTAAAGCCATGTACTGAAAATTAATATCAAGATTCCTGTTAATAGTCGTGTTTTCATCTATTACAAGTAAAAGAGTTATTTTAGATACATAGACCCTTAATATGTTGGCATTATAATATGAGGTGCATTTTGTGTCGTTGTGAGCTCAAGTAATCCCATATCACTATTTCGCATCTAGTGCATTTTCAAGGCTATATAGGAGAAAGAAAACCATAAACATATTGCTCGGTATCACCGATTTAAAAAAAAAAAAGTCGGTAAAGATAAAACAGCAGTGAATGATTTTTAAAACAGTTTTTAATATTTGGCTGAAGAAAACATGCAGACTTGCCTCCTCTGTGAAAAAGTGCCTTTACAAAATATATAAAAATACTTTCATGAGTTTTCCATTCAAACCCTAGTATAAACATAGTTTCATCAACCGTGCAATTATTAATTTGGGTGATTAATCTGTGATCATGTACTTACCAATTAAAAAAAAAATAGCTGAAATCTACGGGTGGAATTTAACTTCTGCACATCCCACTGCAAGACGGCTACTATACCTTCCCCTCCAACATAATGAACTATTTGAGTTCTAGGACCTCAGGGCGCTCTGTGTAGCTTCCTATTTTTGCTGATAAATTTAATTATTCTTTTAACTTGAAAACCTTCAAGTGCAATGAATGTCATCCCATTCTGCATGTTCGGTTAGGAATACAATTACTATATATTTTTCTATTTCCAAGTGAAGCTTTGAGAAGCCATAGAACCCTGCCTTGTCAATTGTCCTGTTCTAGAATTCTAGGAGAGATGACGATGGCCGCCTAATTACAGATCTCCGCGCTGCACCGGGAGATGCTGCTTTAATTTCGGCGGTTCCTAATCCGCTCTACTCTTGAATTTGGGATGCACTTGTAGCGGAAACATCCCCTGAGCAAAAGACTGTCTCTCAATTCTTCTTTTTTACTTGTGGTTTCAGGAAATGTAAAGGGACATCCGTGGCTTTTCACCGGCCGACATTTTGAATTTCTTATGACTGGAGGATTTCTCTTCAGCTCTGGGCATTTACTGAGGTACTGCCTTTCCGATATTCTCCCCACTTATCCCTATTGCGACTGAGGTTTTTCTCAGTATTTTTGGGATCCCTCCGCTTACATTTAAGGACACCCCCGCTTTATTATGACATTCTCTGATTGCACCTGATCATTATCCTGACAGCGGAGTCCGAGAACTATGTCCGATGCCCGGTGGAGCTGCTCGGTTCAGCTATAGAGGAGATTGGCCCTGGTTCATCCCCTCGGCCGTCACCTACCCAGCCGGACATTGGGCACAGTTTCTCCCAGTCTCCCTGTTTTTCTCCCATCCCTCCCCTGATAAATTTCCGTAACTTTGCTTTCTTTTTTTCCTATGTTTGATTTTGCTCTTGGAACAAATGTAACTTGTAACCTGTAACTCTGATCCTCATGTAAAGCGCTCTGATACCTCCGGGTCTAGCCAACGCTATATAAAACTCAAATAAATAAAAAATAAAAAAAATTAAATTAAAATAAAAGGACTTACTTCATTGGGCTGCCTTACTTTCATTGGGAGGAGTGTCTTTTTAGGGAGACGTCCTTGGTTTTCTATGCTCACACTGGATTGAACTTCTTGTTTGCTACATGGGCAGAAGTAAACATTTATTACACTCAAATAAGAGCTGCTTTGCCTGTGTTGGGCTCTCCCTCCATTGAGCCCCTAATGTATTGTTTGCACAATTCTGTCAGCATTTCTCAATCCAATTCTTCTCGGTCAGCGTTGTCATCCATTACGCCATCCAAAATGCAATCACCCTCTTCTGCTAATAAAAGGCTTAAGCAGGACCCTCCTTCTCCATCGTAATCTGTCTCACCTGTGTTATTGGACACTGTTTTGGAGGAAATACGGGCTTTGAGACCATTTATTGAGGAAACCAACACCCATCTACAAGTTTTGGATAATAAATGGCCGTCGCTGGATTCTAGGGTGTCCGTGGTGGAGCAGCATGTCAGTGATATACAAGATGTGTCTGCAAAAATGTTATCTCTGGAAAAAGATGTTCTGCTCTCAAAAACATCTGCTGAAGATCTTGAAAACAGGAACAGGCACAATAATCTTCGTTTGTATGGTCTTCCTGAAGGTATTGAGGGAGATGAATCTGTGCCTTTTCTTTTACCTCTTTTCTTCCAAAACCTTTGGACCTCCCTACGTTAGTGTCTTTAAATATCCAGCGAGCTCACAGATTGGGTCACTGCCTGTCTTCTTCATCTGCTCCTTCAAAGCCCCACGGTGTGATCCTCCTATTTTTTTAAATTTACTGACCTCCTACAAGTTTTAAATGCAGCCAAACTTAAAAAAAAAAAATTAATTTGGTCTGAAGCAAAACTGTTCTTGTCCCAAGATGTATCTACAGCAACGGCTAAACAACATAAGGAGTTCCTCGAGCTTCGACCAGCTTTGCGTGCTCTGGGTGCACGCTATGGCTTATTTCATCCATGTTTGTTTAAGGTTACTTTTCAGAACCATACCTCTACATTTGAAGAGCCTGCGGATCTCCGGAAATGTATTCATTCACACTCTATGACTTCTATGGAGACTGCTGGTCCTTCCTTTATAACTTGACTCTTATGTGACAGTCTTTGATATTTCCCATTTACTCTTCATTTTGCTTCCTTAACAGGTTGTAATTTGATGATTGTTCCCTTATCAAGATGTCTTTACTTGTTTTTTCTTCCCCTAATATCATTGCAGGTCATCCGGACTTCTTATATACCCGTCTCCTGTTTGACTTCCCACTGTGGTGCATTATCCTCTGTTGGCTGTGCCGTCTTCATTTGTCTGTCGCCACTCCTTGTTTTTTACTTGTTCCCCCTTGAAAGTACGCATCAGTCGTCAGTTTTTGACATGTACTGTCCTTTCTTATTGTCTCACCTACTCCTTTTCTCTTTCCTATTCTTCTCCTCTAATTCTTCTTTTCTCACCGATTTTACTATATTTTTTCTCCTATACACTCTTTTTTTCACTATTTTATTTCTCCCCTTTTTATTACTGTTGATCGTGTTGTTTCATACCTACTTCTTTTTCTCTACATTCAGAGTTATATCTTGGAAAGTGAAAGGTTTTGTTAACCGTATAAAGAGGCAAAAAAATGTATACCATCTAGCCTCCTATAATCCAGATTTAGTTCTTTTGCAATAAACCCATTTGACGAAGACAGAGGCTTTGAAGCTCAAACAAAATTGGGTTGGTTTAGTCTTAGTATCTCCTACTTCCACTAAGACAAATGGCGTAATTGTCTTCTGTCATAAAAAGTTAAAATGTTCGGTTATCTCAAGACATGGATTCGGATGGCTATTAGTTAAGTTACTTATTAATAATATATATCTGACTGTATTTAATGTTTATGGTCCGATTCAACCTGATTATTCCTTTTGGCCAAACGTTACAAAAAAATGTATCCAATATAAAGATGAATTTTTTATTCTGTGAGGTGCCTGCAACCAGATAATTGACCCATTTACTGACCGCCAATCCCAAATTCGATTTATCCCTCACAAAGCTCATAAACCATTCCATAGTACAATTTCTCCGACACATCTTGTAGATGCCTGGAGACTATGTAACCACAGAATTTTCTTTTTTCTCCCTCCTCATGGCTACCTTACTAGGTTGGATTATATTTTTCGTTCTAAGTCTTTGACTCAAACTCTGATTTCCGCCTCACTTGAGCCCATCGCGATTTCTGATCATGCCCCAATTGTTGCTGGTTTTGATTTGCTCCGGTCGGAACGCAGGTCTCCTAGATGGAGGTTTAATAACCCTCTTTTGCAAGATCCGATTTTTTCTTCCTCTTTCTTTTCTGAGGAATTTTTTTCCTTTAATGCGGATCTGAGTGTTTCCCCAACATTGATTATGGGATGCTTTTAAGGCTTCTGCCCATAGTTTTATTATAGATTTTGTACTAAAAAAAGAAACAGTTTCTTAATCAACATAAAGTTCTATTAGCCAACATTAAAAGTCTAGAACATCAATTTTATACTTCATGTGACTCTAATTTACAGGAGCTTGTTAGTGCGAAACTAGATTTCAATAAAATAACTACTGATAATGCCTCATCTATTCTCCTACGTAGTAGTGCTCGTTATTACGGAGGCCGAAATAAGGTAGGGACACTTTTGGCTAGTTACCTGAAATCTCGGAAAGAGCGTGTTGATTGACTCCATTCAATCATTGAAAGGAAAGCATCTTTTTAAAGATCAGCACATCTTAGACAAGTTTATGAAATTTTATAAAAATGTACATTCTCCGGAATCCCCTGCATCCGTCTCTCTTATTGAAACTTATCTTAGTCACATTTCCCCTCCTTCTCGTGAGAATCTTAACTTTGCATCCCTAGAATCTGATTTATCGATTCTGGAGTTATCTAGATCTTTAAGTCTCCTTAAAAAAGATAAAACCCCTGGTACAGATGGGTTTACAGTAGATTTTTGTTTACACTTCTCAAACTTACTACTTACGAAACTCTTGCAACTTTTTCAATACTTTTGTGTTAATGGTAAGGCGGATGGCACTTTCCTAGAAGCCACAATTTGCCTATTCCATAAAGAAGGTCGTGATCCTATGCAGTGTAAGAACTATCGTCCTATAACTCTTGTAAATGTCGTTTACAAAGTCTTTGCCAAATTGCTTGCTTTGCGACTTGAACCTCTTTTGCCAAATCTAATCGGTACAGAGCAGTGTGGCTTCATTAAAAGCAGATTCACCTCAGATAATTCTCGGTTACTATTTAATGTATTAAACAGGGCTTCCACTCTTTCTTATTCTTTAGCTGCAGTTTCTATCGATGTGGAGAAAGCATTTGATAGAGTGGACTGGTCTTTTTTATTTAAAGCTGTTCATTGGCATGGTTTTGGCCCTAAATTTATTTCCCTTATTTCTGTGCTTTATATGGCGCCTAGGGCTTCTATCTTAATTAACCCACTTATCTCTCAATACTTTCCATTACAACATGGTGTGCGTCAAGGTTGTCTCTTATCTCCCCTCATTTATTTTATCCCTTGAACCCTTGTTGTCCCATATTTATCATAATACTTCTATCTCTGGATTTCTTTATGGTGACCAACATTTGAAGTTGTCCGCCTACGTGGATATTTTACTTTTTATATCAAATACTGAAGCTTCTATTGCCCCTTTATTGCAAGAAATCTCAGATTTTTCCCTAGTATCCGGGTATTAAATCAATTCTGATAAGAAAGAAATTCTTCCCATCACCAAATTCTGTCTCAAGCAGCCTTTTGATTCGACTGGATACCGATGGAATAGTTCAATTAAATATTTAGGCATTTGGTTTAATAACTCCATATCGGATGTGGTAGAAATTAATATGAACGAAGGACTTGATCATATTTCTAAACTCCTCTCCTCCTAGAATCCTCTTTTTCTCTCATGGTGAGGACGTCTTGATTCTATTAAAATTATGATTACTCCTATTCTGTTGCATATGATTCCAATTCATATCCCGTCCATTTATTTTTGTTAAATTGATTCCCTTCTTTCCAAATTTGTATGGAATAAGAAGGAAATTCTAGATTTCTTATCACACCTTAGGAACTCAGCGCCTTGAGACCCTCATGGGTGAGTAGCGCGCTTACAATTCCCTGATTGATTGAATGATTAGGAACCAAAATCAAATGGAAGATGAGCTTTCCTGATTTTTGACTTTATCATAAAGCTTTTTGTCTTAGACAAGCATCTAAATGGCTGCTTACAGACCACTCCCCTTTCACACCTTTATGGGTTACCACTGAACAGTCCTTACTTGAAACTTTTTCTGTAAAAGAAGTTCTTGCTTTTACCGCAAAGACTAATGTCACTTCTCTTCCGCTGTTTAAACATACATGCTCAGTGTTAAGGCCTCATTGTCAAAGATCATCACTAGGGATTCTTGCCTACAATCTCCACTTTAGTATAATCGTCTCATTACCATTAACTATAGACCTCTTTATTGGAAATCTTGAAGACTTAGGGGAATAGTTTGGGCTCAAGATATGTTTGATGGTATGACTCCTTGTTCTTTCCCTCAATTTCAGGCCACCTTTAAGTGTCCTCGTTCGTTTTGGAACAAATTCTCAATCCTTATGGAAATAATTCTAGACATTTTTTTATACCTTTCCTTCAAATTAATCGATTTCCACAGAAGATTTGCTTCTCAGAATATGGACGTTACTTCCAGACGCATCCCTGATTTACAAACAACTTTTCACCCCAGGTTCTCACAGTTCTAAAACTAAATTAGAACTTACCTGGGAAGCGGATTTGGGTTGTTTTTGGAGTATCGATTACTGGAACAAAATCTGGGCTAAATCGTTAAAAATTTCCAGGTCTCCATCCACCACTCAATCTATGTTTTTTCTATATCACAGATTGTATTTTACTCCTCTATCCATAGCTAATTTCTCGCATACTAATAATAAGACTTGCTGGTCAAGTGATTTTCCCTTGGGTGATTTGATGCATCTCCCGTTTACCTACCCTATTGTAGTTTCCTTTTGGGTGAATATTTTGTCTTGTATCTCAATTGTCTTTAATTTGCATATCCCTTTATCTGTTATTCTTTTTACAGGAAGTTTATCAGAGTCATTGGGGTGATCTTTACATAAAAAGGGGTTATTTGACCTTATGTTGGCTTTAGCCTTTCAACAAATTACACTACATTGGAAAGGTTCTTCTAAGCTTTCAGTTAAGTCTTGGTGGAATAATGTTTGTCACTACCACAGATTGGCTGTTGCTTTTGCCTCCTCTTACAAACTGTTTGTGAATAGAGATTTATATTGGTCGCCATTAACTAAATATCTAAATAAGATTGCAACAATGCATGTATCTTGTAAACGCTCTGAAAATGTTAAACCTCCGTAAATAGTTACATTCTCTGCTTTTTCCTCTTCACTATCTTTCATCATTGAATTGTTCTTTAGATATTTTAATTGTTTCTTTGTTCTCTATTACTATGCAATGATACTTGATCTTCAGTTGTAGATTTATATTCTGTTCCTTTTTCTCCTCTCCTTCCTGATGATATTGTCAAAATGTAACTAGCTTTCTACTCTGTTTTATTGCTTATTTTCTTTCTTTTGCCATCTTATACTCAATATGTTATGTTCATGGCTTACTCTTTGTAAATGTTATTAGCTCAATAAAGCTTATTAAACGTAAGAATTCTAGAAGAAAATGCACATGCACGAGGAATCACAGGGTCATTGCAATATACCTGAATCTTGTAAATGAAGAAATTCATGCACGGAAGCTCCAGACAACAGTGAGAAAACAAGTATTGGCAAAGCCAACAGGGCTGGCGTTGGCTGCCATCCTTCTGGCTTTGTCAATGCTCGTCTTGTCATGGGTTTTGCAAAACGTTTATAGGTGGAGGAAGCGACTCGGATCCCGTCTAAAAAGAAAAAATGTGGTTAAAAGCAAAAACATGTTTTAGTCTCAAAATGCACCCGTTGCCATTGCAGTCCCTGGCACTAAAGGGAGCTACTTTGTGCGTGGATGTGCTCCTTGCGAAAGGTCAGAATACCATCACTCGCAGGTAAGGCATCCAACAGATAAATTGCAGTGTCAGAAACATACAGAAAAACCATGGTAGCTTGAAACTTGAATGGGTGAAAGTCAAATCAGGATCAAATATGATGATTGTACCTTATAATTCTTATGACTTGTAACAATATTTTTGGAGCCAATTACACAGCGGCGAGTAAGAAAAGGCACATGCATCTCACACTAAACTGATGATGCTGAATTCATCTTTAACTTCAGGCTTCTGCTCTCGAATTCACAAAAATAAATTTTAGAGTTACAATATTCAGGATTGACAACCGATAATAAACCTATATTGAATATTAAATTACACAGCTGTATCATTAACTATTGAAATTCAGAGCATATTTCCAGTTGTGTCCCTTTTAAATTCACCTTTTTCATATCCCCCGTCTTGTAAAGTCCATTGGAAATCTCTGTTACTCTAACAAATTATGTGACAATTGTTTCTTAAATAGACTTTCCTGTTTCTTTTATACATACTGAGTCCCACTGAATGTAACATTTATACAACCATGTAAGTAGTCTAAAATCCATAGCATTATGCCAACTTCGTCCCTTTTTTCTTCATACTTTGGGTACACCTGTTAAATTCGGCTGGAAATGAGCGACACTTGTCATAGATATACTGCTGCACTTGTGAATGCCTGGTGTTTGATCTATATTAGATCTCCAGTTTTTAAATGTAATGGTGTAACTACTTTCTCTTGCTGTTCTTAGGATTAGTTCTTGGTTTAAAAATTATAGAAAGCAAAGCAAAAATACATAATGTGGACAGTTGGCAGACTTAGGGCCTGATTTAAAACTCGCCGGACGGGGTACTCGGTCACACTGGTGATTTATATCCTGTCCGCCGAAATATAAACCCCATTACATCCTATGGGATTTATATTTCAGTGGACGGGATATCCGTTGTCATTGTGACGGAGTAACCCATCCGCCGGGTTCTAAATCAGGCCCTATATCTTGGGAGGTCTCGACTAAAAACCTGAAAACAGCTGTTTCCTCATCTGGAATAACTAAGACAACGGCACAATGGCGAGGTTTGAAAAGATATTTATTGACTTTCAATTTAAATATTCCACATTTGCCCACTGCAAGTCGCCATCTTTGCAAGGGGCTTGTTTTCGTCCTAATACAGTACAATTCAGAGGCAGAGCTCCGAAATCACACGAAGGAGCCACGAGTGAATCTCATCTAGCTAAACATTATTTCAGCACATCCAACGGTAAAAAGGAACAAGACGCATTGCAAATTGACGCAAAATAAATAGGCATGTGTTCAACATTAACCAAGAATACAATAAGAGGGGTGGCATTTCTTACATCCAACTGAATGTCCAAAATGTTGCTGGGAGGGAAGATGACAAGTGCCGGTGACATCTAGCAAATCGACAACAAAGAAAGTAACAAATCTTATACTTCCGGAGCGTACATACAGAGAGGATATCCGGCAGCCAAAATGTACTATTTATCCTTTATCTGGCTGCAAAAAACACTACTCAGTTTTAACAAGCAGCTATTTGCCTTGTCCCATAGCAATAATAGAGCACTTTTTTATTTTTGCAATTAAGTGCTTTCAGTAACTGGGTGCGTTTCTGGCACTGTCCATAAATGGAAGGATAGCCTTTAAATAAAAAAGAAAAAGACCAATAACCTGAAGTTAATATGAAGTTCAATATAGTGCTTTGCTCCAAATAGGTTTCTACTTCAGCAGGTCAGAAAGAGGATGTGTGGATGCTGCACTCCGAGGGCAGTAATATTTTTAGGAGGGTGTGCCATTAAGAAAACTGCAATCAGGAAAGGGAGAAAATAAAATCACCATGGGTTCACATTTACAATCAGGATCACAAAAGGCATTTGTAATCACTTTCAACAACAGAGATTTTCTACCCCCTTGGAATCTGTAAACATAGAATAGGAACCTGAATTCATAACAATCTAGTTACCTATGTCAGCTACAAATACACAACACTAACACTGTTGAATCATGACAAACCCTGCCTAATAGGGAACACTACACTAACTTCCTTTACAGAGGCAGGTAGGACTTTTCCCGCCTTGTGCTACACACAAATACTGAAAACACCACGTCCGCAGCACATTGTTCACAATGGGGAGGATGTGGTCCAGGGAACACTTCCATTATTTTGTTAGGATGGGAATTCTGCAGCTTGAAGAAAAACTAGCAACCTGTCCAAGAATAGATAGAAGCACTGCATTTAGGACAAAAAGAAAATACAACACTTTGTATACAGTTTCTATGGCATGTTTGGGGCTTGGAATAGGGTCACGTTTTACAAAACCTTAATTCACGTATCAAATATATAAATATATATATATATGTTTCATACACTTTTTATCAAAACCCTGGATTGAGCATCACAAAAAGGGACAACACAGCTAAACTGAGGTACTATAAAACAGAGTTTAGACTCAACGTGCTCGACGTCACAGCATCAAGAGTGCAGCTTTATCCAGCAACTTCCCGCCTTTTTAAACTAGATTCTGAATTAGTCAAGAGCCCAGAGCGATGGCATATGACTGGGGTAAGGGACACAACATAGGCCAAAAGAGCACCCCTGTTACCTGAAGGAGTGATTGGGTCACCAGTGCAGGGCTTCAATAGCACCCTCCTCATGCCACAAATACACAGTGAGGGCTACTTGCGCATAAAGTGTTAAACGCTTCAATCTACCCTTATTTGCTTTTCCCAATTTGAGGGATAATGAGAAAAACTACACTACATTAGGAACACTATCAGTTGCAACTCAGCAATATCACCAAATGATTCACAAGGCGCTAAATAGAGGATGGCGGTCACCCGGACTAGCTCTGCATTGGCGATATTCAGAAGAAGGCCAGAGGCCCTTCATTTGAAGAGCCAAGAGGAGCGCTTTCTCAGTATGCTTGCTTGGTGGCACAGAAAGTGCGAGGAGCAGTGCTAGTGAACCCTCTCAATCCACAGCAAAATCTTTTTAATACTGGTTTGTACCTCTCAATTATGACAAGAAGACTGCAGTGGCTTAGTTCTCTGCTTCACTCATTTGCAGAGCCAGTAAAATCAGCAATACAACTATCCTTTTTTTCAACTAACTTGTGTCCACAGGAAATTGCAGCTACTTTCCCACAATTTTGTTTATTTTTGATACTCTAATTAAATTATTAACCCAGCTATGTCACATAGACTGTTCTATGTAAAACCGTGGCATGTGACCACCCATCCAGAGGAGAGGTCGTCCACCATCATACCTTCAGGTACCGCAAAAGCAGAGGTTTGACAGAACCTTATGATATTAAAATCCTAATACTTCCATCTGTGCCTCTTTTCTGACGCACACATATTTTGCGCTGAGTAATGTGAAAAAATTAGTATAGGCCAGATGTACAAAGAGACACTGCAATGCAACCAAAATAGCAATAGGTCATGTTGCAAAATTTCCAGCTAAATGGGTCACAGAACGACCTGCCTAATGAATAATAATTAGTCAGGTCACTACATTCAATTCCCTGTGATTAGCTCCAAAGACAGTGACGGTGGCCTTTAAGGGACAGTAGACCACTATGCCTGGGTTTCCATTCCTAAACGGAAACCTTTTTTTCTTAAAGCAGCCCTTGTTCCTTTACAAGTATTATAGTAAAGCTAAAAGGCGCCTCTGAAAACTGTTGGCCATCCTGGGCGAATACTTGGATTTTAAAGCTCCCGCCTGTGAGAAAATTAAGTTAGTCAAACCTAAGAACTTGTGTGTGAATTAGGACACACAGAAGCGCAGAGACCTTAGAATGACTCTCAGTTGCCTTCTCGGACACTATTGCCAGCAGCAGCTGTCAGGGTGAGGCCAAGAATTAAGAAACTGGAAAAAGAGTGAACACAATGAAATATATTCTTCCTCTCATCAGCCTGGAACCGTGTGACCTCTGCAAACTAGTCCTAAACTGGATGCATCATTCAAGAACAGACAGAACATCTGATTTCATGGTACTACAATGCAAATTATGGCATTGATTTCTTTCATCTAAGACCACAGATTTGAGCTTGCAAACAAGGCAGAAACCGTAGATGTCCAGTAAAATGCTCCACTTCTTGAAGGTACACCTGCATGCCATTACATGGAGTGTTTGGAATTCAATGTGCGGAAGAAGGGCGACTGTTTTATAATGTTTCTAAAAAGGAATACATCTACACAGGGATCTAGATGTGCCTCTGTTATTGAAATACAAAATGGTTTAATTACTTGTAATTTCTATGTATTTGGGGCTTTGCCCCGCTCTATAAAATGTCCAAATATTGTACTAATTGCCTTGAAAAACTATTTGTGTAAGCCAGTGGACCAACTCATACACAGTCTTTGGATGTCGTCTTTGGTACCTTCATAGCATTTAGTGCCAAGCAGTTGATTGTTCCGTTTGTCTTCATTATGTCTGCTTGGATGGACTGTCAACAGCAAGCATGCACTATATGTTCTTCGTTACACAAGTGTCTACCGCGAGCAGGTAATTAGCTTCAATTAAAGTTTAATTTTTAGATTCAATATTTTCCTGGAGCCTCATATTTGGAAAGCATTACTCAGTGCATTTTTTTGCAGAGGACCCGAACCGATTTTGGGGTGATCCCATCCAGAAAAGGGATTTACTACTGCCTCTGTAAAGGATAAAGGTATGTCCAACTGTTTCCACGGTAGGAATAGGTTACAACATTTTTGGCTAATACCCACAAAATCTTGAGTTAGTTGGTGCCCACAAACATGCCGTGGTGACCTAAAAAGTCCAGGCCATGCCACTAGAGTAGGATTTACTTATGCAATATTAAGTCATCGAGAAGTGAATCTGCACATGAACAGATCAATTTACGAATGCAAATTCACCTGTTATTCATTCCTTATACTTGCAAATAAGTCCATTTGCCTGTGTACATTGAACTTCCGCAGACACGTGACTGTTAACCTGGCCCAAAGTTGTCAGGTGGGCACTTGCAAAATTGTGGATGCAACAATGTGGACACTGTAACCAGGTTTGGCACAGCAGCCATGTGCAATCTTTCGCTCCAACATCCACCGATAGCTCCCTACTGTACGGGGAACTAGTAAGTGTTGCCACTGTATGACTGGCAAATGAAGACTTAATTATACTTGTAGTCGAGCTCTGGACAAACTACCTTACTTATGCCACATTGCGGGTCCTTTCTCTGCTAACAGTGCTTTCTGCCAGGTTTAGTAGGCTGGCTGTAATGGGGAGAAGGAATTAGGACACTGCCATCTACGAACACTTCAAAGGGTAAGAAGTAGTAACTTCTAGCATGATCTTGACTAATAGCATCTAATATAAAAGTTGAAATTGTTTCTAAACGATATAACATTACAGCTAAACATGAAAAAGACGGATGCAGAACACTGCATCTGATATAAAGATGTGTGGCTCTTTTAAACCATTCAATGTGTTTCAATGTTGGACATATCATTCCTCATGATCTGCTATATCAAATATTACTGACTTAAATGATGGGCGCATAGGTGAAGAGAATATTGAACATTTCAAATTTACTATTTCAAATGAAAACTATTTACGTAAAAGCTCAAGTAGAAGAGCACGTAGGATGAACTCAGTTTGGAGCATGCGTCTATTCTCTAAATGCTTGCAGTCGGGTAGCCCTTAGCGAAGCATTTTTAACTAAAATGGATTAAGGAACCATGTGTGCATGGGAGATCACAAACATCACACAAG
Organism: Calotriton arnoldi; assembly: GCA_963921515.1. Classification (NCBI taxonomy): domain Eukaryota; kingdom Metazoa; phylum Chordata; class Amphibia; order Caudata; family Salamandridae; genus Calotriton; species Calotriton arnoldi. Next base: position 3,974,843 of record CAWUFW010000379.1, read on the forward strand.
CACATGGGACCTGAGTACTAGAAACATAATTGTGCTTTGTTTACACTTGCACCAACTGTTTAGTGGGTGGTCTAATTTGTTGATTTGGATATTGTACAAGCTAGTCAACATCCGATAAAGTAAGCTGATGTCTGTCTTGTGGTTAATAAAATCACAAGGGTAAATGATCAAATGGTATGTCGCAACTCAAACTGCACACCACTTTCTAAAGTTCAAATGCTGATGCAGAGCCAATCTGAACCTTCACATGCTGGACTGGGGAAAGATCTGATCCTCAATGGGACCGCCCATGGGTTGACCAGTCTGCAGAATCGAAAATGGCGTTTAGGGCACAACCTCAACAAGGAGAGACTATCACACCATGGACTACCACAACAGGAAGGTCCTGGACCCAGAGTTGGCCTCTAGATTTTAGGAGGTATAACTTATGTATTCTGCGCAGCACTGAAGCAGCAGGGAGGGCCACAGCAGTAAATCTTACAGCCAGGGAGGGCAGGCTTTAGCTATACATCTTGGTTAGACATTACATAAGGCATTACATATAATTCAATATTTAATGGCAACCAATGAAGCGAGTACAGAGTGGAGGCTATGTGGCCCCATTGATAAGCTCTCTACACTAGAAAGGCTGTCACATTCTGGGTGCACTGAAGAGAGGCGAAGGGATAACAGCATTATTAACAATGGCCCTGTCGGGGCTGAGGAAGTAAGTCAGTGTTCCTTTAAACATCGAGGTGGTAAATGAAAAAAAAAAAAAAAATGGACAGCATTTAGTACAGCAAAAAAGACAGGTTGCAGTTCCACACTAGTTCTTAATAAATGGAACAGGTGTGGAATGGGCCCAGCGAGTGCGGCTAAAATATAGAATCCATCCATTAGCCGACAGCACCAAGGAGGCCAAGAATTTGATATCTGAAGTGGCCTCAAAAAAGTGTCAATGTCCTGTTTAAGCGAAACTTGGACAAATGCTTAGCAATTACTCAAAGCATCTTTGTTTTGCTTCAGTAGGACAACCTCACCTGGACTTTCTGTCCTCCCCATCAGCTCGCTGTGGCACTGACAGCTCTTGTGCTAATATAGCATTTGCAAAATTCATTCGGGGTGCAGCCTTCCACCTACAAGCCTCAAAGATTTATTCTATTGAGCTTGATACAGTAGTTTGCTTAAAATTCCCGTAAATGTTTTTTGTAGACATTCGGACAGCACCAGCACTAGAGTGTTTCTTTGAAAAACAAGCACGGAGTGTTTCTAGTTAAAAAATAATGGGAGCTTTCAAATGATTGTGTCTCTTGAAAGAAGTCCAAAATAATGTAGTAAACAAAACTCAAGGCAAGAATGTTACACCCTTTGACAGTCCACACAGAGGTTTGCCTACAACTGCTATGTAAGGTCCTGCGGATGGCCATTCGGAGATTGGCCATCCCATTTTACAACTGTATGTGTAGACGTGTGCCTTTAAATAGCAACAAACACCATTCCAAAATAGCAATCACCTTGATGGACGCAATGTCCTGCCGTTGTGTTCCGGCAAGTCGTCTCAGAGTGCTAGAAATGGTATTGAACAAAGAACAGCAATGACAACTATAGCACGTGTGTTTAGAAGGGAGCTCTACAAGAGAGTCCCAGATACCGGAAATGTATGGCAGATGGCACAGTCCCAATGAGAGACCCCTCCAGGCCACTGTATCGCTTTTCTGTAGTTCAACTACCCCTCATGGCGTATCACGATGTACATTTCTCTTTGCCAATTCCAAAGCTGAAGCAATGCAAGCCTTTGCCTTACTGTCTGAGAGTAAAACCAATAGGGTCAGTGGGCAGATCAGGACACCAGACCAACACAGTGCCCTGGTCAAATCACTCTTAAGCCATGGACATCCACAGTTGATTATGTATACACCATAAATAACCACAATTTGTTCATGAACATCAAATACAGGGATGTACCTTGCTGCACTCCCTTCCTGCAGTTTTCCAAACATCCCTCAGAGTATGCTTGGAATACCGCGGGTGTTGAGTAGTGCCCTGTTCATCTGAAGGTGTTTCAGCCAGCATTGTAACCGATGCACTTAAATGACTACCCCATGAAATTAGCCACATAACTTGCCTCAATGGTGGAAGGAATGCTGAGAGCATGAATAGGTCCTACCCAAACTGCTGATGAGATAATTGCCAAGAGAAGATGGCCAAGGTTTAATTATTTTAGAGCTGAGAAGAAAATGTCAAATAACTAACAGTTTTCAGTGAACATCTAAGAGACGGAAGCCATCTTTCTTGAAAAGGAAGCAGTGGCCTTCTTACAGGCGTGGTGCCTTAAAGGAAGGTATTTCTCATTCATGTGCCTTTAGGTTTTGGAGCAAGGCAACCAAAATGGCCACAACAATATTCTCCTGCCAGTTCACTTCATCTGATTCCTGAATGACCGTGCTAATTGTTAGTGTAGCTGGATTGGGACAAATACTGTGGATTAACTGCAGATTAGTTGAACAAGTCAACAGTGGTGCTCTCTGGTGGCCAATAACTGCTTGATAAAACTTCAAACATTTTACCTTCCTCTAAAAGGTCACTAAACGCCTTGTATTTTATCTGGATGTTTGCCGTACATCCAAGGTCGGCCACTTAGGTCACCTTTTTGTCCCTCACGCCCACGGCTAGAAACTGCCCAATGATATTTATGTCCTGTAAATGGCCAGCTTCATTCGATCAGTGAATCTAGTATTTCAGTTCTCTGTGTTTTACTTAAACAATACCAAGCAATATGGCTATTTCAGTCCACTCAAGTGGAGAAGGTTTCTCTGTAGGTCAGTACCGTGTGCCTGAGTTGGGGGGGGAGGGGTCACATATACAGTCTTCCACTGCAATAGTAAATAACCCTAACACTTCAATGCTCTTAAGTTGGGTGAGCAGCTATAGTAAGTTCTGAGGAGTCAGACAAACTATTAAATGAACTCACAAGTATTTAATTCGATAATCTTGGATGTCTCTGATGGTCAATGTACAGAATGCTGAAGGACATTCAATTGCCAATTATTTCTTTATGTGCTTGTGTATCCCAACATTGCTAGCATACTTGGCAGGTCTACAGTTTTTTAAATTCACTTTCCCGCCAATGAGCCTGCACATTGTGCACTCCTCAGAAAATCTTAAACATATTAACTATTGGGTACAATGTGTTACAAGTTAGATAGCCCTTCTGAAAACTCTCATATGTGACATGCTGGAATATCCCATTCTCAGATTGCCGCTATGCTCAGGCCACTATGCTCAGGGTGATGTCAATCCAGTGGATCCTGGAGTCCCCAAATTCTCAATGAGGGGTGGCTGTGTGCAGAGGACAATTAAGGATGGTGTACACAAAAGAAACAAACAGGCCTATGTGGTACTTTCAGGTGAAATCATCATTGCATGAGTGATCTAAGTACCATAACTTTTTTCTCACATTTACGGTTCAATTAAATATGGGAGAATGTAAAACGGTGGCTGGTTCTAAGAAAACAAAAAGCCCCAGAACGGTGAAGGTGACAGGCTGTTCGAACCTACCCTGCATGTTGAATACCTGTTTTTATCTCATATTTTGAAACTGGCCTATGCTCATAGTTCTAATACTCCAGTGCATAATTCTTGGCGAAGGCTTGTTCGCCGACTAGAACCAAACATGATTTCCTGCAGCTCTAAAGATGAACGGGGTAGTAATAAGTTACTTACGTGCCTCACAGCTGAATAGACTTTTTACAAGCTAGAAAATAATTCAATGTAAAAAATATTTTGAAATTGTGAACATTTCTCAACTTTATCCTAGATATTTTACAGCATGAGATACATGTACAAAATGTGCACAACTTGAAACATACACCATAATCCCTGAATAAGGCCACAGGTTTTGCCACTTTCTATGGGCAAGAAAAGAAAGCAGCTGGCAAAACAGTCAATGGTCAATGAAACGATCAGAGGCAAGAACCTGTGAAAGCACAGTCTACGATAGTGTCCCTCTTCTGCTGCACTCGTGCCACACACACACACACACACAGACACACACACACACATACATACATACACACGAGCACAAACGCAAACACAAACCACACACAACTAGTTTCTTTTGTTGGAAAACAAGTGCATTTTCTTCTCTTAGTGAAGTCCATTCCTTGGGCAGATCCATCAGTCTATTTTCTTAGATGGATGTTGAAGCAGATCCACAAAGTACTTATAAGCAGGAGCAACTGAATAGAACAGCAGGGTGATGAGCTTCCCGTGCACCATGGTCATGAGAGTCTGATGTCCAGATGCCCATATGCGGTACCGCGGTCCGTAGAAAGGATCGGACACTGCTGGGCACAACATATTGTTCAAATTTACTTCTGTGATCTGGAAAAAGACAACAATGAATAAGAATTGAGTCAGACTATGGACCAATGACCATGCAAATACAGGGGTCTCCAAAGAGGTACACAGGCACTGAATACTGAGCACTGACACATTGGAGTATGATATATACACATACATACATCTCTACATAATTAGTATACATGCAAATGTGCAGAGAGTAATATGCTATTTAGTACTACTTGTGACTCATGACCCCTCCCCACACTCTAAAATGGTAATGAATAGCATTTACACTCTGTGCATCTGCATATATATCTTATATATGTTCAGACTATAAGTCATACATGATTGGAACTGCATAATGTTGACTCATGCAGTACCTCCTCTCCTCAAGTGTGGCTGGGTCAACCACTTGCGAAAGGAACAGAAGAAAACTGTGACCATATGAAGTCAATGCACTATCATTGTGGTCTTTGAATGGTCTCTGGTTTAGTCCATTCTTGTCTCAGAACAGGCCCAAGAACACAAGTGGGATACTGTGTTTATCAGAAGTGTGGAATGCTGGGTTGTAGAAATTTTGTGGAGCCATGCAGGTTTAGGAACTTTCCCTCACAGAAATGTAAGGAAAATGCATTATTTTTGCCAAAGTTTGAGATTTGCAGGGCATTCTGCTTAGAAAGAATTAGTGGAACCTGCATCAGTCAACCTACCCTGGACTCCCCTTGCTCTCTAGTGTTCCGAAATGTCTGGGTTTAGTAGGATTGTCAGGGTGTCAGCAGAGCCTGGCCCCAAATACAACACCTACCCACATCACTAAATTGGGTCCATTTTCAAGGTGAAAACTTGATGTCTATACATTGCATTTTTCGGCCTTTTCCTGTCGTGGGCGATGGGCCCAAACACACAATTCATATATTGTTTTTATGTGAGAAGCGTGAGAACACAGAATAGTAAAAATGTGTTATTGTAAAATGAATTTCTTTCCATTTCTGGCTCCCGAATGTAAGGCACTGTGCAAGAAAGAACACATTTTGCAAAATGTACTCTGAATCACATGATGGTATTGGTAACCACATATAACCACTACATCTAAACTCAGTATGTAGGGCATATTTAAAAAATACCTAGATTTCCTTCTTGCCTGTTTTTCCTTCATTAAAGTTTACCATATGAATTGATGCATGGTCGGTACACAATGAAATATTTTCCATAAGCTGCAGCACAATTGTTCGCGCTGGGAGTCGCCTATTTTTAGACAACCAACAAACACAATATATGACTGCTGCGAGGCGGGTCTGCTTTAGAGTGCTAGATTTCTAGAATTCCATAGCATATCAAATGAAACCTCCAAACTCCTCGACAGAGTAAGCCCTACAGCAGAAAAAGCAGCAAAAATTGACGGAATTGCACAGATAACAGCACAGGGAGAATTGACAAGTCTTCCATCTTACCAGCCCCAGGATCTGCAAGAAGCTGAAGTGGTAGAAAAACATCAGGCCTGTGGCTAAAAGCGGCCACCAAAAGTTAGAGAGGGGCTCAGGAGTGTAGATACCTGCAAGACACAAGAGCAGTAAGGGTGTAAATACTCAGAGACCTTAGTCAGAGCAACGGCATCCTATCTGTCCTACGTGGCAACTGCATCTTCAAAACAGCACCTTCCTTTGCCAATGTGGAGAAACACCAGGCCCAACACTGTATGGATTCAAGGTTTTATCGAAAGCTCACCTGAAATCGCTATGAACGCAGAAAGCAATGATAAGCTCACAGCATCACGCTCTTGAAACAAAATGAATGATCTTTCATCGCAACAATGAGAAATGTGCATGGACTTCTATGTGGTCTGTCCCAATATCACAGTGTTGAAACACTCAGCTCAACAATCTGGGTCAAAACTAGTGTCTCTGCATTTTCATTTCACAAACCTGCCCTCAGCAGCAAGTTGGAGGCTGCTGAGGAGAGAAAAATGGGACCTGGTCTCCAAGCGATGTAGGTTTCTCAGGTTCAGGGATATGTCATCAAATTTTCTTTTGGACGACATGAGTCTGGTTATGGAATGAAAATAGCGAGAGAATGGCACTGCCATAATGCAACAGGAGATGATTAAAGCGGGAGCTGCAACCATCAGCTGATTTGGGGATAGAAGGTGTTGGACTTTCTTTAGTGAAGGAAGACAGAAATCGCCAAACATGGAAAGTTTATGAGGGGAGATCTTCACTCCACACTTTTCACGTACAGTACTTACTGTCTTGATGCTAGCGGAAGGGCAAAGACTTTGTTTTGCCTGAGCTCTTTGTCCAGTTCATCAGTAACCATTTGTGCATCTAAGGCACTGGCATGCCTTTCTAGAGTATGATCTAATGGAAAATACATAAGGGAAGAGAAGCACGAGTTGTCAACCGTATAACTGTACAGCCCCCATAATAGGCGATCTCACTGTGGTCAACGTGGCCCACAATCCTACCTCTGGACTTTAGTAAGACTAGTCTATATTCCTGAAACTCTGGAAGGGTGGTAATGTTGTGACGTGCCGAGATGGGAGCAGCCATTATCCAAATCTTTTAAAATGGAGTCCCAGGTCACGTGACTTGGGTACTATTTCAGGAACATTGACCCACTTGATTACAATAAAATAACAAAACTAATATTGATCATAGAGTAACATTTTCTTTCCTGCATGGTTTAAAAACGCAAAATGAAATTTTATTTTGTAATTTTGCTATGTGCGCCCTAAGTGGCTATGGGTATGACCAGACGTGGGTCCCTTGCTCACTACGCCACTGGATTCAAGCTAACTTGGATGATGAGATTAGGGGTGATACCCTGATACCTGGGCTTGTTTCCAGCCCAGGGAGGACCTGGCCTGGCAGTTCAGGCTGGACTGTTCCCATGGGGAGCAGGGTCAAGACTGATTTGCATATGGCTAGGTCTAGATTAGGGTGAGGCGGTGTGCAAAATAGCAATAGATTAAACCCTGATCAGTGACTGGGGAGGAGGGCTGGGGAGTGAGTGTGTGACGGGGCGGGCTCGCAGAGCAAGAGACATGAGCCCGATTTAGAGTGGTGGTCTGCAGTGCCTCTACCTACCGCTCTTATCTCCTCTCAGCAGGACGACTGGAGGACACATCGTGAAACTTTATTGACACCGGGAGAGGTGGAAAACGATGCCGGTCCCTTTAACTGGAACATCCACTATGACGAGACTCCGCCCCCGGCAGACGTCATCGCGTTCCCGACCATAAGTTCTGGAGAACCCAGGAAGTTGGTGTGCGGCGACACCGGAGAGGAGAAAGGAGAGCCGGGAGGAGGATCGTTTATCGTGAGCCAGAGAGGAGTACTGGAGGAAGACGGAAGGGACAGAGGGACGAGAGCACCAGGAGCCCGAGCTGAGCCAGGAGGCCAACGTCCCCACGTATCGCCGAGCCACGCTCCAGGAGGAGCGTGGCTTACACAGGTACGAGACAAGTACTCGGGGTGGGTGGGGAGGAGGGACAGCCCGACTACATAAACGGGAACCCTACAACCCCTTTAAAGAATCCTCACGCACCGCTTGTTCCCTCACCCCTGAGCACTGGTCACATCCATAAGAAAAGAAACGTGCACAAGAGTGTGTGGTGTCTCCTTCACTCCCCGGCCCCACTGTATGGTCATTTACACTAGAGAACCTCCTGACACATACTTCTCTTCTTCCCTTCCATGCCCCATTAAAACGGAAGGACACGCGGAGACACCCGACCAGACCCTGCGTAGAGGAGACGAATCCCGCACCAAGGAGTTGAGGAGCCTCAAGCACGACGGACCCCTCCACGTTTGCGACGGAAAGACTAACAAGTCGACAGAAACGTGTCTTTGGGAAAATAAAACCATATTTAAGTAGACCTGGCCCCCGACCTATTATTACGACCCCGCCACAACTGGTGTCAGAAGTAGGATTACCATCGCAAACCATCAGTACACCCGTGATGGAGACGGTGATACAACACCTAATCAAAGGCCAGGAAAAACTCGAATGGGCCATCGAGAGACAGATGACCTCCGCACAGGCGGACCGCGAGGTGTTTAAGAACACCATAACAGCACAAATAGAGAGCCTGCAGAAAGTGGTACACGACCCTGGCACCCCCATACAAGGGGAGAGACGAGCCCCCTCCCACAACCCCTCTGGTGTATCCCTCCAGAAGTACGTTCCCGGGGAGGATCCGGATGCGTTTCTACTGAACTTCGAATGGGCCGCCAGGGCGTGTGGCTGGCCCGAAGAGAAATGGCCGTTCTTTTTGGCACCCCTCCTGACCGGTGAGGCCCAATCGGCGTATCAAGTCGCCAACGCAACAGGGAGCACCGCTTACCAAGTGATCAAAGACGTGATCCTAGATCACCTAGGCCTGGATGCTGAGGCCTATAGAGTCCGGTTCCGTAAGGAAAGGGGGCTAGCTGGCGAAAACCCGAAAACATTGTTTTTCCGTCTAAAGATGGCAGCAGACAAATGGCTCAAACCTGCCACTAGCACAAAAGACGAGATCATGAACAGGATATATCTAGAGCAATTCATGGAGGCGCTGCCATACGGCACCCAGAGATGGCTCAGACAACATCCAAACCTCTCAGCGGAGCAGGCCATCGAAATGGCAACCAACTATTCGCGAGCTCAACCTCGTCTATGGTTAGGGGACACTGAAAAATCTACTAAGGGAGGCATGCCCCCTAAGCCTGAAAAGAAATCAAAGCATTATTTGGATGTCCCTAAACCTAGACCTATCAGAGCAGAGATGCCCATCTTCCGGGGACCCCAGTGTTTCGAATGTGGCGACTGGGGCCACATCGCCAGTCTGTGTCCCAGGAAGAAGACAGTGGAGGAACCTATGGAGGTTGGATACATCCCCAAGGCCGTGCTGTACACCGCGGAGATGGGGTCATCCTTTTATGTACGTGTACAGGTGAATGGGAATCCGATAAATGCCTTACTAGATTCTGGGTGCAAACAGTCGGTAGTACAGAAGAATCTCGTCCTCCCCTCACAGTATGTCCCTGAAACCTTAGTACACATTCGGTGCGTACACGGAGACGTTAAGCCATATCCCCTTGCAAGGGTTACCATGGTCCTTAGGGGAGACTCTCCATGTACAGTGAGGGTGGGGGTGGTCGATTCCCTACCCTAAGACCTCATCCTGGGGGTAGACAACCCTGATTTCATAAACCTGTTCCAAGATAATGTCGGGAGAAAAGCAAGCGACCAGGGAACACCCATCCCGGCCTTCACTACCCCGGACCCCTGGTTATTAGACCGTAATTTTCGTTTTTCCCAAGCTAATGATACCACTCTGTTTAATGCCTGGGAAGCTGCACACGTCAACCAGAGCAACCCATCCTATGCTTATCCCCGTTTTCTGATCAAGAAGGACCTCTTGTATCGTGAGGGTGGCCCAGGAGACATAACGCAACTGTTGGTGCCAGTACCCTTCAGGGAGCAGATATTATTCTTCTCACACGCCCACCTCACAGCGGGACACGCCGGCACGGAGAAAACTACCCAGAACGTGTTGCGTCACTTTTATTGGCCCGGTATCTACAAAGACATTCAAAGGTATTGTCAGACATGTGGCATATGCCAGAAGAAAAATATGCAACGTCCTCCGGCAGTTCCGCTCCAACCCATGCCAATAATCGGAAAGCCATTCGAAAGAGTCGGCATGGATTTGATAGGCCCTTTGCCAAAGACCTCTAAAGGCAACCTCTACGCATTAGTGATTGTGGACTATGCCACCAGATTCCCGGAGGCGTTCCCACTCAGAGCACCCACTACGAAGAACATTGCTGAAAAGATCGTGGAATTATTCTCCAGAGTAGGATTCCCCAAGGAAATACTGACGAATCAGGGGACGCCGTTCGTCTCCAGGCTAATGAAGGAAGTGTGCCGTACCTTGGATCTACAACACCTACGTACGTCAGTATACCATCCCCAGACAGATGGCCTGGTTGAGCGGTACAACCGATCCCTAAAGACTACTCTGAAGAAAATGCTCACCGTAGAAGGCAAGGAATGGGACCATCTCCTACCCCTAGCGTTGTACGTATTACGAGCCCAAGTACAGAGTAGCCTGGGTTGTTCTGCATTCGAAATGCTGTACGGACGGCAACCCAGGTCCCTCCTCGAGATAACCAAAGACGCCTGGGAGACGGAAGAAGAAAATGACCAGAAATCACTGCTGGAATATACACAACAGTTGAGGTCTAAACTGGGAAAACTAAGAGACCTGGCGTACTCCAACCTGGAGAAAAGCAGAGAGAAACAGACGAAATACTACGACAGAGGAAAGAAGTGGAGGAAGGTATCGGTCGGTGACTGGCTGCTGGTCTTACTCCCTTCCTCTACTCGGAAATTTCAAAGCGAATGGATGGTCCCTTATAAGGTGTTGGAGGCCTTAGGCAACACCACATACCGGGTTAGAATATCACCTACTCGAAAGCAGTGTTATCACATCAACCTATTAAAGAAATGGTTGGGGCCCTTACCGAAAGCAGCCCATCTGACCTTGCCAACCTCTTCGGGAAACACTACACTCAATCGCCTCGTAGTCAACGAGGACCTCACCGAGGACATGAGGAAAGACCTTCTGCACGAGTTGATCCCGTTCTCCGCCGTCTTTTCAGACACACCCGGGAAGAGCACATTAACCGAACACAAGATTGAGACCCTGGAAGGAAAGACAGTAAAACAGAGACCATACAGGATACCCGCGGCAAAGAGAGCAGCCGTAAGAAACGAGGTACACGAGATGCTCCGGCTTGGCGTTATACGTCCGTCCAAAAGCGACTGGTCTTCACCCATCGTGATGGTCCCCAAGCCAGATGGAACAACACGCTTCTGTATGGACTTCCGCGCACTAAACGCAATATCGACCTTTGACGCCTACCCGATTCCTAGAGTCGATGTACTTAGAGTCACCCAACTTCTCAATAAGCTCATCATAACGTTTGATTTAACAAAGGGGTATTGGCAGGTACCCCTCCGAGAGGAGGACCGAAAGAAAACCGCATTTTCAACTGAAGACGGCCTATTCGAATTTAATGTACTCCCGTTCGGGCTCCACGGGGCCCCCGCCACGTTTCAAAGACTCATGAACAACATTCTTCAGGACTATCCCTCGTTTTGTTCAGCGTATCTGGACGATATAGTTGTCTTCAGCGCAAATTGGGGGGAACACCTACAACACCTAAGAACCATCCTACAAGCACTAGAACAAGCCGGACTCCACATCAATTCAAAGAAATCGCGAGCAGCCTATCAGAAGGTGAAATATCTGGGATATGTTCTGGGAGCCGGGATGATCGCCCCACAGACCGAGGAAGTAAGAGCCATAGCGGATACGCCTTTTCCGAACACGAAGCGAGAACTACGTGCATTTCTAGGGCTGGTTGGGTATTACCGACGGTTTGTTCCACAGTTTTCGGAGCTCGCTGCCCCATTGACAAACATCCTTCGCAAAGAAGCACGACAGCAGCAGTTAGTGCACCCCACAGAAGAGATGCTGGGTGCCTTTCAGAGCCTAAAAAAAATCATTGCCACAAGTCCCGTACTATGTTCCCCAAATTTTAGCAAGACCTTTTTTTTGTCCACCGATGCTTCCGATTCAGGGCTTGGCGCAGTATTATCTCAGTGTGGAGAGGACGGACTAGAACACCCTGTCTTGTATATCAGCAGGAAGTTGTTTCCCCGGGAGAGCAAGTACCCAACGATTGAGAGGGAATGTCTTGCTATTAATTGGGCAGTTGATAAGTTGCGCTACTACTTAGAAGGGCTACCATTCATTCTGTACACGGATCATGCCCCCTTGCAATGGATGTACCGGAACAAGGCCCAGAACCCCAGGGTACTCCGCTGGTTTTTGTCCTTACAGCCTTTCGCCTTTGAGGTACGTCATCGGAGGGGGAAAGACAATGGGAACGCAGATTACCTGTCTAGGGTATTCCCTCTCCCCGATCGGGAGATTCCAGGGGGGGTGGTGTGTGACGGGGCGGGCTCGCAGAGCAAGAGACATGAGCCCGATTTAGAGTGGTGGTCTGCAGTGCCTCTACCTACCGCTCTTATCTCCTCTCAGCAGGACGACTGGAGGACACATCGTGAAACTTTATTGACACCGGGAGAGGTGGAAAACGATGCCGGTCCCTTTAACTGGAACATCCACTATGACGAGACTCCGCCCCCGGCAGACGTCATCACGTTCCCGACCATAAGTTCTGGAGAACCCAGGAAGTGGGTGTGCGGCGACACCGGAGAGGAGAAAGGAGAGCCGGGAGGAGGATCGTTTATCGTGAGCCAGAGAGGAGTACCGGAGGAAGACGGAAGGGACAGAGAGACGAGAGCACCAGGAGTCCGAGCTGAGCCAGGAGGCCAACGTCCCCACGTATCGCCGAGCCACGCTCCAGGAGGAGCGTGGCTTACACAGGTACGAGACAAGTTCTCGGGGTGGGTGGGGAGGAGGGACAGCCCGACTACGTAAACGGGAACCCTACAACCCCTTTAAAGAATCCTCACACACCGCTTGTTCCCTCACCCCCGAGCACTGGTCACATCCATAAGAAAAGAAACGTGCACAAGAGTGTGTGGTGTCTCCTTCACTCCCCGGCCCCACTGTATGGTCATTTACACTAGAGAACCTCCTGCCACATACTTCTCTTCTTCCCTTCCATGCCCCATTAAAACGGACGGACACGCGGAGACACCCGACCAGACCCTGCGTAGAGGAGACGAATCCCGCACCAAGGAGTCGAGGAGCCTCAAGCACGACGGACCCCTCCACGTTTGCGACGGAAAGACTAACAAGTCGACAGAAACGTGTCTTTGGGAAAATAAAACCATATTTAAGTAGACCTGGCCCCCGACCTATTATTACGACCCCGCCACAGAGTGTTTGCAAAGTTCCAACACTCCATCCATCATTTTATTTTGTCATGTTTAAAAATGCAAACTGCCATCAAACGTTTGTCGTTGACGCAAGTGTAAGCCAACGACACACACAATACATAAGTAAAATCTGTGACTGCAGAGAACCCCTGAAGAAAGTATTTATAGTCATTAATGTCTTAACATATTACACCATGTGCACAGTAGTAGAGTGTCTATACAGAAGGTACAGAGTTAATATAACATTGTTCTAATGGAGTGCATCATACCATTTGTGTGCAATTTATAAACACTGTAAAAAAATATGGGTTACTGCTAATAACCAACTTAATAGTCCTCAATTTACCAACTTTAAAAGGATAAAGAGCTGAGCAGGCCATAAGATTCAAACGTACAGATGTCAGAGGTGAACGTTTAGCTCTGTGAGCTATCTTGCCAGTTAGAAGGATAAAATGGTCAACCGAGACTACCTTTTACTCCTTTTGGTTTGTTGTACCTTGTCAGAAATGTGAAACCCCTTCCAGCAACATAAATACTGCATGATGACACATGCGATTAGGCTCAGACCCAAGGAATCATGCTGTTGGCTGACAAAAAGGAAACACCCTTCATACCCCATTGCCCATTTACATCTATGCAATATTGGAGAAAATTGGGTGTATGGTGTGTCACACACATACTCTAGGCAGAACCAACAATGCATAAAATTAATTTACAAAAATGATGCAGCTGAATAATTCATCTCACCCTAGGTACCTGGGAAAAACTCGGCCTGGATCTTTAATGGCGATAAGAAATGAGTTAATAAACCTGTACAGCGCCCACCTCTAAACACCATCAAGTCTTGATTCAGAATCCAAACCAAGAGCCATTAATTTTTAACACGCCGCGTCACAAGCATTAACCACTGTGGAACACCATCAGGAAAGGTCGGAGCTTAAATTGTTTTTTTTTAAAAAAGTGTCAGGGCCCAAGGTACTTCTAAGGAGGCCATTGCATCTACCACCACCCAGTTCCCGTCAGTGATACTAAACACCAGTGCAAACCTTACCTCCTAACCATCACACTCCTACAAATGTGACAATTTGCGCTTCCATGTAACCTACACTTGTAAGAACGGCATAGACGTACCAGCATTATTATTATTTTTTTAGTGTAAAACACTCTGCTGATGTGCTGTGCACGTGGTGGTCTGTCATAAATGAGTAGTAGTTTTAAGAATGAAGTGCTGGTGCAGAGCACTGGCAGTCATTGGCACAAATTAAGCATTGGGAAGAGTTGAATTGTGCAAAACCCCAGAACACCAAGCCACTCAGTGTGGTCTTTTAAGCCAGCGTGATGAGTTTCTGTTCTGGAGCTCCACCCTCTCTCTTTGCACATTAGCAGACCTATGGGAGAGCTGTGAGGAAGAATGCTGTGCATGCAGATGTTTCTAATAATAACCCAGAAAGCACTTGTTGCTCTTTCCTTTTGACTTGGAGCACGGTTTAATACGATGGTAAAAGGAGCTTTTCCAAGGTAAGATCATGGAAAATTAAAGCTTATGTGGCTGAAACAAACAACCAGAAATTCCTTTTGTTTTGAAATTTTGTAAAGCGCTGCAAATCACATGTAGCCTCAGAGCGCTTCAAGATAAAGATACATGGAATTAGGAGAATGGACAGTAGCCCTGCAGATAGAAGAATCAGTGTGCTGGTGATGGTTGATGATGACCCTCGTTCAAGTGTGATGATGAAGGGGTGATGTCAGGAGGAAAGGCAACGGATTCAACAGGAAGCCAAAAAGTGAAGTTTGTAGCCCGTTTTACCGCAAAACAGACCAAGCCCATCAAGCTGGCAGCTTTCATACCCTCACTGTCCTCATCCGCATCTGCAGTAGCGTCCCCTTTCAGGAGAGCAACCTCGGCCTGGTGCCCCAATGACACTCTGCCTTTTGCAGGGTAGCAACAATACATTGCTGTTCCCTCTGTTGTGAACCTGGGCGTCATGGCTAGCTGCATGCTCTGTGCCGGGGTTCTTTAGTCACAACCCGAAGAAGAGGCAAGGTATTGAGCATGTATGTAAGTAAATGTGTATGTACTGATATTCATATACAGCGAATCTAGCTGTGAAGCAACAGAGTGCAGCACATAACATGAGGTTTGGGGAGACGGTTGTAGATTGTGTACATCAAGTGGGGATTACACAAATACATTTTGCACACATTTGGGCACAGGAAGATTGAGTGATTTGTCCAGAATCACACCATGTTGTGTCTATCGCAGAGGCCAGGATTCGAACCAGGGTCCCCAGGTTCCAAAGCTGGCAGCTCGAGCGTTAGGCCAATCTCATCATTGATGCTTTGCTCGCTGCCAGGAGCAGACTGCCTATTAACTTTCCCAGGAAAATGCCTCGGCTGCTTTCATAAAGGCTGCAGGCTGCATCAGTGCAGGTCCTCACATTCTTCCAGTCGCCCATGTACACAAATGCTGCCCTGTTAGAAATGGGATCTCTAGTTGGCAAGGGCTTGCACCTTTGTCCAAGTAGGGACCCTTCTTCCTAGTCAGGGTAAGGGTTGTTACACTCGTGAAGTAACCCCTGCTCACCCTCGTGGTAGCTTGGCACGAGCAGTCAGGCTTAATTCAGAGGCAGTGTGTAAAGCATTTGCACATAACCAACAGTAATACAGTGTAAGCACTACAAACGGACACCACACCAGTTTAGAAAAATAACCAATATTTTATATACTCAAGACAAGACCAATTACGACAAAAATCCACAATACTATACTTTACGAATGAATACTTGATACGTTAACTTCTTCTTTGCAGGAATAGCACAAAAGCAAAGTTCGTACGAGTCGGTAGCTCCGTCCGAGCCTACCGTGCTGCTGAGAACCACAGAGTCTAACAGTTCTAGCCGACCGCGTCGATACGGGCCAGCAGAGTCGTGAACAGACTCGGTTACAGTACCTTTCTCGTTGTGGCTGGTACGGAGTGTACGAGCCGGTCGGCGTTCGTCGCGGTTGCGGTGCAAGACGGAGCGATGCAAGGTGCGGTGTCCCTCGATGCGGTGCAGGCAGCGGCTCGATGAGCGTCGTGCAGACGGAGTCGGTGAGTCCAAGGCGTGCGATGCAGGGTGAGACGATGCTCGATGCGGTGCTGACAGGTTGCGATGCAGGCGACCAAGCCGGAGTGCGGGAGCTGGCGTCGGACAGCGGTGCGAGTCGGAGCGGTGCGTCGCAGACCTGCGAGCGGTGCCCCAAATGCGGTGCGGTCTCGACTCTTGAGCCAGTTGCAGCGACAGTGTCGGTCTGGTCCGGCTGGCCCAGTGAAGCGATGCGATGCGAACTGCGGTGCCCACAGGTCACGGTGCAAGCAGCGGCTCGATGTTGGCGGCGTCGGACGTCGCCCACGGTGAGACCAGGGTTGCGATGCGAAGCGGGGCGATGCGGTCTGCGGTGCAAACAGGTCACCGGCCAGGGATGGATTCGGTTGACGGAGTCGGTTGCAGTTCCCTTCCTCTGTGGCAACTGAAACAGCGTTCCAGAAGCGGTACCCAGAGGCTTGTGAAGTCTTTGTAGTCCCTGAGACTTCTTAACAGGAGGCCAGCTCGGTTTCAGGCCCTTGGAGATACTCAGCACAAGTTTGTAGAAAGTTCAGTCCAGTCCTTTCACTGCCCAAGGCAGAAGCAGCAGCTGCAGGCCAACCCAACAAAGCAACAACACAGCAAAGGGGCAGTACTCCTCCTGGCAGCTCTTCCAGCTCTTCGTCTTGGCAGGTTCCTTGATTCCAGCGAGATCTAAATTCATGGGGTCAGGGCCCCAATATTTATATCCCAAATTCCTTTGTTCTCTGAAGGCAGAGAGGCCTTTGCCTAGTCCAAACCAGTTCTGGAGCACTTTGTTGACAAGTCTCAGTCCCTTCTTTCAGTGAGTAGGCCAGGGACATCAGACGCACCACAGGAGGTGGAGCCAGCATTGTGGAGGGAAGGCACTGTCCTATTCAGGGCCCAGGTGCGACCCCTCCCACCCATCTACATGTAGATCTTGCTATTCAGCCCTGCGCTGACTCACCCTGTCTCCTGGCATCCCCCAGCCCCTGTCACTCACACTCCAGACAAGGAATACACAATCTCGCAGAGGCAGGCTTGGATGGTTAGACAAGAAAATACCCACTTTCTAAAAGTGGTATTTTCAAACACAGAATGTTAAAACCAACTTCACTAAAAGATGCATTTTATCATTCTGAGTCCAGGCATACTAAACTCAAATTTCTACCACGTTCCCGGGGTCAGTTAGGATTATAAACTGTAATAATCAAAACCGCCCGTTCTGGCCTAGGGGGAACAGGTAGCCTTGCAATAGTGAAAAACGAACTAGGCTGTAATTCACTATCAGGACATGCCGCACACACCCGGGCATGTCCTACCTCTCGCATACAACGCACCCTGCCCACAGGGGTACCTTGGGCCTACCTTAGGGGTGACTAACATGCAGCAAAGGGAAGGTTTAGGGACTGGCAAGTGTGTGCACTTGCCAAGTCGACATGGCAGCCCCGGCTGCGCACGGGCTCTGCGTTGGCAGGCCCGAGTTACACTTTACGGGCTGTTTGCGTGGGTGGCACAATCCAGTGCTGCAGCCCACCAACAGCATTTGGTCTATAGGCCCTGGCACTCGCAGTGCACTTTACAAGGGACTGACACATAAACCAAATAGGCCAATCATGGAAACACCAATCCATAACACATTTTATACAGGAGCACTTGCACTTTCCCACTGGACCGCAGTGAGGAAAGTGCGCAGAATCATCACACCAGCAAAAACAGAGTCAAAACCGGGAGGTCAGAAAGCAAAAAGTCAGGGGAAACACGCCAAAAGATGCCAAGTCCAACACATGTCCCCTCCAGCTGAAAGTAGGGAGAACTACCCAACCCCATTGGAGTTCTCTTCACTAAGGCGGAAGAACCTGGACAGACCATCTGCGTTGGCGTGTTCTGTACCAGGACGGTGTTCCACCGTAAAGTCCATTCCCTGTAGGGAGATGGACCACCTCAGCAGTTTTGGATTCTCGCCCCTCATTTGCATCAACCATCTGAGGGGCCTGTGGTCTGTCTGAACCCGGAAGTGAGTCCCAAACAGGCATGGTCTCAACTTCTTCAGCGCCCAGACCACAGCAAAAGCTTCCCTTTCTATGGCACTCCACCTCTGTTCCCTGGGAAGTAGTCTCCTGCTAAGGAAGACTACAGGCTGATCCAGGCCCTCTTCGTTCAGTTGTGAGAGCACCGCTCCCACACCATGCTCTGAAGCGTCAGTCTGCACGACGAATTCTTTGGAGAAGTCAGGTGCCTTGAGCACGGGCGCCGTGCACATGGCTGCCTTCAGGGCATCAAAGCTTTCTGGCAGGACTCAGTCCAGATCACTTTCCTGGGCTGCCTCTTAGAGGTCAGCTCTGTTAAGGGGGCAACGATGGTGCCATAGCCCTTAACAAATCTCCTATAATAACCGGTGAGACCTAAGAAGGCTCTCACCTCTGTCTGGGTCTTGGGGGAGCTCCCAAGCCAGAATGGTGTCAATCTTGGGTTGTAGGGGCGCCACCTGGCCGCTTCCTACCTGGTGTCCCAAGTACACCACAGAACCCTGCCCGATCTGGCACTTACTGGCCTTGATCGTGAGGCCTGCACCTTGCAGAGCCCTCAACACTTTCTCAAGGTGCTGTAAATGTTCTTCCCAGCTGGAACTGAACACAGCAATGTCATCCAGGTAGGCGGCACTGAAATCCTCCAGCCCCGCCAACACCTGATTGACCAACCTCTGAAAGGTGGCAGGGGCATTCTTCAACCCAAAGGGCATCACCCGGAACTGGTAATGACCTTCTGGGGTCGAGAATGCTGATCTCTCCTTGGCCCCATCGGTTAAGGCAATCTGCCAGTACCCAGACGTCAAATCAAACGTGCTGAGGAACCGGGCAGCTCCCAACCGATCAATGAGCTCATCAGCTCTGGGGATGGGGTGCGCGTCAGTCCTGGTGACGGCATTGAGCCCACGGTAGTCCACACAAAACCGGAGTTCTGGAGTGGCACCGGGCGCCGCAGCCTTTGGGACCAAGACCACTGGGCTGGCCCAAGGACTGTGGGAGGGCTCAATCACCCCTAACGCCAACATCTTAGAGACCTCCTCCTTGATGCTGGCTCTGACCCGGTCAGTCAACCTGTAAATTTTGTGCTTCCCAGGATGGCTGTCACCGGTGTCCACGTCATGGGTACACCAGTGAGTAACACCGGGGGTCAGAGAGAACAGCGGGGCGAACTGTCCCAACAACTGGCTACAGTCCCCCTGCTGCTCCTGAGTCAGAGTAGGGGAGAGGATCACACCCTCTACTGACCCATCATGCTCCTTGGTAGACAGGAGGTCAGGGAGAGGCTCGCTCTCCTCTTCCACCCCATCATCTGTCGCCAAGAGCATACTCACTTCGGACCTCTCGAAGTGGGGCTTGAGGCGGTTCACGTGAAGGACCCTCAACGGGTTCCTTGGAGCCTGCAAATCCACCAGGTAGGTGACGTCACTTTTGCGCTCCTTTACCTCATATGGCCCAGTCCACTTGTCCTATAAGGCACAAGGTGCCACTGGGGCCATGACCCACACTTTCTGCCCAGGTTGAAATTCGACCAGAGTGGCATTCTGGTCATACCATCTCTTCATTTCTTCCTGGCTTGCTTCTAGGTTCGCCTGAGCGAGTTTCCTGAAGCGGGCAGTTTGGTTTCTAAAGGCCAGCATGTAGCTAATTACATCCTGGGGAGTTTTCCTGGGAGCTGCCTCCCAGCCTTCCTTAACCAAACTCAGAGGTCCTCTGACAGGGTGGCCATACAGGAGCTCAAAGGGGCTGTACCCAAGAGACTTCTGAGGCACCTCCCTGTATGCAAAGAGTAGGCATGGCAAGAGGACGTCCCACTTACGCCTCATGGGTTCTGTTAGACCCTTGATCATGCCTTTCAAGGTCTGGTTGAATCTCTCCACCAGACCGTTTCCTTGTGGGTGGTAAGGAGTGGTGAACTTGTAGGTTACCCCACACTCCTTCCACAGGGATGTCATATACTTCGATATGAAATTGGTCCCCCTATCAGAAACCACCTCTCTGGGGAATCCCACACGGGAAAAGATCCCCATTAACGCCCGGCCCACCACTGGCGCCGTCGTTGTCCTGAGAGGGATTGCCTCGGGGTACCGGGTGGCATGGTCCACCAAGACCAGGATGTACCTGTTGCCCATGGCTGTCTTGGGATCCAGTGGACCCACAATATCCATCCCTACCCTTTCAAAGGGTGTTCCTACAACCGGAAAAGGTTGGAGAGGAGCTTTGACCTTCCTCCCACTCTTACCACTTGCCTGGCAAGTTTGACAAGACCTACAGTGTGCATCTGACTGCCTTCGCATTTGGGGCCAAAAGAAGTGGGTGACAAGCCTGTCAAAGGTCTTGTCCTGCCCCAAATGTCCTGCCAAAGGCACGTCATGAGCCAGACCCAGTAGGAAGGTCCTGAAGCGCTGGGGTACCACCAGCACACGGGCTGACCCAGGCTCAGCAACCTTAGGCTCACTGTATAGGAGACCACTCTCCCAGTAGATCAGATGTGACCCGGACTGATTACCAGCTGCCTGGTCTGCAGCCTGCCGCCGCAGACCCTCCAGAGTAGGGCACTCGTTCTGCTCCCTGCAGAACTCCTCCCTGGTGGGACCCCCTTCTTGCTGCCAATGGGTCAGCTCAGAGATGTCTCCCAGTTCGGCTACCTGCTCCCCTGTAGGCACCGGGGCGTCCCCCTCGAGGTCCGCCTCCTCCCGGTCCGTGGGAACTTTGGGGGCCGGTTTCCCGCTCCCCCTGCCCTTTCTCTTGGCAGGGACTTGGGCCACTGTTTCAGGCTCCAAGTCCTCTTGATCACCCTTTCTGGCCGCCATTGACCGAGTAGACACGCATGCCCACTCTGGCAACCCAAGCATCTCCAAGTGAGACCTGAGCTCAACCTCCTTCCATGAGGACTGCTCCAGGTCGTTTCCTAGCAGACAATCTACAGGCATGGTAGGGCTCACAACCACCCTCAAGGGACCTGAGACCCCCCCCATTCAAAGGGAACCTGCGCCACCATACATTGGCGCTCTGAGTTGTCTACAGCAACTACTTGGTGGAATGCTCCTGGGACTACTTGCTTCTCAGACACCAGGTGACACCGGACTGAGGTCACACTGGCTCCAGTATCTGAGAGCCTCTACCCTGTTCCCATTAATGGTCACCCAGGTACTATATTTCTTTGTGTTAGGGGGCACCTGGTTTCCTGGGACCATCTCACTGTCCCCGAGTGAGACAAGGGTCATTTCTGCGGGATCCCCACCCTCCTGTGGGCACCCCTCCTCCCCAAGCGCTACACTAGCCAACACTTTGGACTGTCCACCGGTGGGCGGCTGTGTCCCCTTCGGGCACTTGGGGTCCCCCTTAAAGTGACCTACCTGGTCACATGCATAACACTTGCGGGGGCCGGTCTCAAAAGGCTTCCCTGTAGAGACCCCTTTCTTCTTATCACCGGGGGCTGGGAACCTTTACCCTGGGTACTAGTTTGGGGCCCTTTAGAGAACTCCTGTGCTTTACCCTTGTCCCCCCACCTTTCTGCTGGGGACCCTGCACACCTTTGGCTGAGTCTCCCCCAAACGCTTTCTTGTGGACCCTGGTACTCACCCAGCGGTCCGCTTCCATAGCAAGCTTCCTGGGGTCAGTTAGCTTACTATCAACTAGGTGCTGGCGCAGATCTGCAAAACATAGACTAGACAAGTGCTCCCATGCAATCAAGTTGTAGAGCCCCTGAAAATCTGTTACGCTACTGCCCTTCACCCAACCATCCAGAGACCTGCAGAACACATCCACACATTCCAACCAAGTGTTGACATCAGACTTCTTACTGGACCTGAACTGATCCCTGTACTTTTCAGGAGTAAGACCATACTTCGTGAGAAGGGCATCCTTCATGTCAGCATAGGTGAGGTGATACCCCTTACCCAAAGCTATCAGAGCATCCCTTGCTTCTTCTGGGAAAAGTGGCCACAATCCTGCTCCCCAATTCTCCTCAGGGACCCCATTCATGTGTATGGCTGACTCATAACCCTGAAACCACCTTTGTATGTCATCCCCCTTCTTGAACTCCTTGCCTACGTTCTTGGGAATGTGCACAATCCTGTCTGCCTTTCTGGACGAATTGCTGCCACCATCTGAGCCTGACTTACTCCTAAGTTCTAGCTCCTTCAGTTCTCTCTCATGCTCTAAGAGCATCTTCCTCTCCTCTATGGCCAATCTCTTCTCCTCCCGCTCACTCTCCAGCCTGAGCTTCTGCAGCTCAAACTGCCTTGCCTCCCGCCTGTCCTCCAGCTCCTCTGGGGACAGACTGCTGCTGCCTGACCTGGCGGGTTCCCCCTACCCAATAGCACATCCACCCTGGAAATAGGCTCCTCCACCTCCTCACTGAGATCACCAGGCTGCCCATTGGCATGTCTGGCTGCTACCCAGGCCCTCAGCGCCTTCTGTAGCTCCTCCTTCCTTGTGAGGCCTTTAATTTGGACTTTCAGGTTTTTACAAATCGCTCGTAACTCCTTTACGGCGTAGGATTCCAACCTGTCCTCCTCAAAGATAACTTCCAGAGATGCAACGGATGATGCAATTGATTCAGGCATGACAAAAGTCGTGAGTTGAAAACTGGCAAGATCAAAAATAGGCCAATAGAAAAAGAACCAGTATGTGGTACGTAATGGTCTGCGATATGGTAGTAGTGCACACCAATCACTGTAAGTCAAGTGCAAACACAAGTCCTATCCTCACCGCTGACAACCAATGTTAGAAATGGGATCTCTAGTTGGCAAGGGCTTGCACCTTTGTCCAAGTAGGGACCCTTCTTCCTAGTCAGGGTAAGGGTTGTTACACTCGTGAAGTAACCCCTGCTCACCCTCGTGGTAGCTTGGCACGAGCAGTCAGGCTTAATTCAGAGGCAGTGTGTAAAGCATTTGCACATAACCAACAGTAATACAGTGTAAGCACTACAAACGGACACCACACCAGTTTAGAAAAATAACCAATATTTTATATACTCAAGACAAGACCAATTACGACAAAAATCCACAATACTATACTTTACGAATGAATACTTGATACGTTAACTTCTTCTTTGCAGGAATAGCACAAAAGCAAAGTTCGTACGAGTCGGTAGCTCCGTCCGAGCCTACCGTGCTGCTGAGAACCACAGAGTCTAACAGTTCCAGCCGACCGCGTCGATACGGGCCAGCAGAGTCGTGAACAGACTCGGTTACAGTACCTTTCTCGTTGTGGCTGGTACGGAGTGTACGAGCCGGTCGGCGTTCGTCGCGGTTGCGGTGCAAGACGGAGCGATGCAAGGTGCGGTGTCCCTCGATGCGGTGCAGGCAGCGGCTCGATGAGCGTCGTGCAGACGGAGTCGGTGAGTCCAAGGCGTGCGATGCAGGGTGAGACGATGCTCGATGCGGTGCTGACAGGTTGCGATGCAGGCGACCAAGCCGGAGTGCGGGAGCTGGCGTCGGACAGCGGTGCGAGTCGGAGCGGTGCGTCGCAGACCTGCGAGCGGTGCCCCAAATGCGGTGCGGTCTCGACTCTTGAGCCAGTTGCAGCGACAGTGTCGGTCTGGTCCGGCTGGCCCAGTGAAGCGATGCGATGCGAACTGCGGTGCCCACAGGTCACGGTGCAAGCAGCGGCTCGATGTTGGCGGCGTCGGACGTCGCCCACGGTGAGACCAGGGTTGCGATGCGAAGCGGGGCGATGCGGTCTGCGGTGCAAACAGGTCACCGGCCAGGGATGGATTCGGTTGACGGAGTCGGTTGCAGTTCCCTTCCTCTGTGGCAACTGAAACAGCGTTCCAGAAGCGGTACCCAGAGGCTTGTGAAGTCTTTGTAGTCCCTGAGACTTCTTAACAGGAGGCCAGCTCGGTTTCAGGCCCTTGGAGATACTCAGCACAAGTTTGTAGAAAGTTCAGTCCAGTCCTTTCACTGCCCAAGGCAGAAGCAGCAGCTGCAGGCCAACCCAACAAAGCAACAACACAGCAAAGGGGCAGTACTCCTCCTGGCAGCTCTTCCAGCTCTTCCTCTTGGCAGGTTCCTTGATTCCAGCGAGATCTAAATTCATGGGGTCAGGGCCCCAATATTTATATCCCAAATTCCTTTGTTCTCTGAAGGCAGAGAGGCCTTTGCCTAGTCCAAACCAGTTCTGGAGCACTTTGTTGAGAAGTCTCCGTCCCTTCTTTCAGTGAGTAGGCCAGGGACATCAGACGCACCACAGGAGGTGGAGCCAGCATTGTGGAGGGAAGGCACTGTCCTATTCAGGGCCCAGGTGCGACCCCTCCCACCCATCTACATGTAGATCTTGCTATTCAGCCCTGCGCTGACTCACCCTGTCTCCTGGCATCCCCCAGCCCCTGTCACTCACACTCCAGACAAGGAATACACAATCTCGCAGAGGCAGGCTTGGATGGTTAGACAAGAAAATACCCACTTTCTAAAAGTGGTATTTTCAAACACAGAATGTTAAAACCAACTTCACTAAAAGATGCATTTTATCATTCCGAGTCCAGGCATACTAAACTCGAATTTCTACCACGTTCCCGGGGTCAGTTAGGATTATAAACTGTAATAATCAAAACCGCCCGTTCTGGCCTAGGGGGAACAGGTAGCCTTGCAATAGTGAAAAACGAACTAGGCTGTAATTCACTATCAGGACATGCCGCACACACCCGGGCATGTCCTACCTCTCGCATACAACGCACCCTGCCCACAGGGGTACCTTGGGCCTACCTTAGGGGTGACTAACATGCAGCAAAGGGAAGGTTTAGGGACTGGCAAGTGTGTGCACTTGCCAAGTCGACATGGCAGCCCCCGGCTGCGCACGGGCTCTGCGTTGGCAGGCCCGAGTTACACTTTACGGGCTGTTTTCGTGGGTGGCACAATCCAGTGCTGCAGCCCACCAACAGCATTTGGTCTATAGGCCCTGGCACTCGCAGTGCACTTTACAAGGGACTGACAGATAAACCAAATAGGCCAATCATGGAAACACCAATCCATAACACATTTTATACAGGAGCACTTGCACTTTCCCACTGGACCGCAGTGAGGAAAGTGCGCAGAATCATCACACCAGCAAAAACAGAGTCAAAACCGGGAGGTCAGAAAGCAAAAAGTCAGGGGAAACACGCCAAAAGATGCCAAGTCTAACATGCCCACTCAATACATGTTCGACAGACATATGAGGCACCCTCTGTTCACTGGCTAGAAGCACATCCCAAATCTATCTGAGCTTTACATACAGCTATATCTTAACTCCTGCCTTAAGCTCAATTACAATTACAAGCTTTTTCTTAAAGAGAGTCTAAATATTTTTGCACTACAGGCAAAGTGTGCTGCAATTTCCTAAATGCACCAACATATTTCTGCTCAAGTAAAAAACAAGAAGGTATAGACGAGTGGCAGAAACCAGCAGTAACTGACAAGTGGCTTGCAGCCCAGAGGTTGGGCACCCGTGCCGGAGGCAGGATGGGTCGATCGCCCGGGTGGAATGTCTCATGCACCCTAGGAGCGGACAGAGAAGGAATGTGAACCAGAGGCGGCCGGCAAAGATCGGGGGTGGCGGGGTTTAAGAAAAGATTTTTTAAAACTTACCTCATCGCTGCGTCTCTCCCACGTCATATCTACTCTGCGTCGGGACGAACAGGAAGCACCCAGGCTCCGATGAGCTAATCAGAACGCTGCAAGGAGAACATGCAAAGTGCACATGACTGTTTGGCCGGCCAAACAGTCATGCGCACTTACAGTGTGCCCACCACTCCTCCCCTGCTCTGTGAGCAAAGCAGCCCCCCCGCAAAGCTGCAGCAGCAGGGACAATTAAAATGATAACATCAAGTTATTACCATTTTATTTTTCCTTTATTTCACTGCTGCAAAGCAGTGGGGCAATGCTCCTCCACCTTAGCGGAGGAGCCGCCTCTGATGTGAACACCTGCACTGAAGTAGCCCTAACCTAGCATGGGACTGGTCCTTAAGCCTTACATGCAGCAGGCTGGCCTGGCATTAGCCACATTGGGCTAATGGCCTGGACGCCTCAGATCCATGGATTAACATAATTTGTTGGGTCCTAGTCATTTTCCCATCCCTGAGCTAGCCACGCCCATACACGCCTTGCTTGCCCAGCTCTCGCAGCACGGGTGCCATGCAGATTAAGCCAGTCTGCGACTTCTTATAAGTACCTTCACTCTCAGGTTAGCAGATCCCAATGGGACGGGAACGGGTGGCTCCAGAGCTATGGTGCCTAACGCGCATTCGTACACTGCCTAGTTTTAGACTGAAAGTTTCACTATGGCATCAGTTCGGTCCCTGGCTATTGATTGTTGAGAACATGGCGCTAAGGCAGTTCCACTAATCGGGCACCAAAATCAGTAAATAGGTAGTTTCTGTCTGAAAGTCCATTATAATTTTCACATTTCACAGTGAAAAATACTGCAGTCTTGGTACCCAGATATAGGATCCATATATTTCATAAAATATTCCCCTTCACCCATAGGGCTCTCCTTGAGCTCTTGTAGGAGTGATAAGTCTTTTGTGTTCATTATGAGTTGTACTGGGGGGCGGGTCTAGCAAGTGGAACAAACTTGTGTTCTTTCACCTAACCAACGCTCAAATCACAAAATTACTGAAGGACGTACAATGAAGTCGCACAAAACTACATATTCCTACACTAAAGAAGATTACTACTCCCACTTAGAGAATTACAGGCATACAAATAAAAACAAAATGAAAAAAAAAAATCAATATCAAACTGTACATTGAGCGGAGGAGAGGCTAATAGCTGTGAGGAGGGACTCAGTAATCGCATTGGCCCATTCCAGCACATGCCATTTTACCTTTTCAGGCAGAGGAAGAGGAAGGCTGAGGGGAAGAGGAAGAAGCAATACAAACGAAAAAAGAGTGAAATACTAGCATGTGTCACTATTTTTACTGCATGGTTAGACAATATGTTTTTGACAAACATTGGAGAATACTCAATATCAAATCCTCCGCTATTAGTAAACTACCATTGATGGTGATGATGAACGCGACTTATATTGCGCACGGCTACTCTTCAGAGTGTCCCGGCGCATTTGCACAGGTCAGAGGAGAAGGCCAGTTCCGTCATTTCCATTTGCTTTTAAAAGAGGCAGGGGTACGTGAGACAGGCCAGTCCCAGGCAAATGATGCACCCTGTGGAGCCTACCAGTGGCCACCGGTCTCTTCCTGTGAGGGACGTGCTGCGTTCGCCAATTCAGAGCACACGCAATACCTAGATCTGGGTCTAAAAAGAAAGTGGGATCAGCGAAAATCACACATATTGCACTAACCAGAAAGTGATTTGTTAAAATATGTCTGCATATACCCCACGAGTGACACACCACGAGGAGCGTCGCCAGTGAGCAAAAGGGATTTCCTTGGTACAAAAGGATGCAAGCTTCCATCCTCTTGCAGGTCAGTAACAAGTTACAGGGATTGGCACAGAAAACCAAAAGGGGACCAGACCCCTAGAACTTTGAGATAGCCGGCCCATCTGACATTAGGCAGATTTAGTGAACGGTCCCTCTGCCCATCCCATATCATTCTCCATACTCCTTTCAGATGACTTGGCGAAGGGGGCATCCTTCAATGCAGATGGTCTAGGACCAACTAGTAAGCAGCTGGGACATGATAGATAGACAGCTAATCAAGATGGGCAAGGGAATGCTGAAGAGCCACTATGGTCTGCACCTGGGGAGCGGCCAAACGTATCCTGAGTAAGGGGACGGTGTGCGGTCTCGGTCAGAAATAGGCCGCTTCAATGTTGCTGAAGCTCCTTCAGAAACGCAAAGTGGCCTTCTCTGTTGCTGAGCAGATGCAACAGCCTCTGGCTAGCACGAGCAGGAAAGATTTTAGTACACCCACACCAGACGAATATAATCCTCGGACCCAAAAAAGTATTAACATAAAGATTGACGCTGTATATCCCTGCTGAAAAACACTCTTCTGAGCAGATTAGAAGTAATTCTAGGCCAAATCTCCTCTTTCCTTTTTGTTGAACGACGAGGCATTTCTACAAAATGACTTCCACCCACTGAGATAATCCACAGAGTGTTCGTTACAATTCAGCAGCGAAAGAAAGGAAGGCCGTGCGGATTAGATCGCGGAGCCAGATGTTCCGCGCGTGGGAAGGAGATCATGGGGAGCCAAGACATTTAGATCATAAACACCAAGAAAAGGAAATAGCTTGTAGGTTATAAATATTGATATTTACCTTTAATAGTAAGTGTCAAAGGAATTACATGTCATATGTGTGCAAAGCAGAGATTTAACTCTTGTAACCTGGATTCAGCGGGTCGACACAAAAAAGTGTGGCAGTAAAAGTGCTCAATGCCAAACCAAAAACCACAATGTTTAAGTACACCGCACTACCTAGGCCAAGTACGCCACACTACCTAAGCCATGTATGCTTCAACATGCACCAAATATTAACATGCTTGTCAATAACAATCTGAGACACTATTTCTTCACTTAAAACTTCACACCTAGAGCTCCAAAAGAGCCAGGCTTTGATTGCGTGTTCTGTAAGTGCTGCCAAGCGTAAGTGGACACTGAAAGACTCAAAAAAACAGAAAAGATAAGTTGGGGGAATAGCAAGAAGAAGGGCATGGGAAACTGACCACATCCAATACTAAGGGGCAAAATTCACCCGAAACGTACTAACATGTAGCCATTCAGACATCAAGGGTAATGGGGGAATTGCAAACTGTATCTGTATAGTGGTGGGGGATCTAGCAGAAGCCCTGAGATGCAACGCTTGTAGCAGTGTATATCTTGTTATTTACTTATTTGATAAAAGATTAAGTAGAATATATGTAAAAACAAAAGAAAAAAAATTCGTGAGGAACTAGTCGATAGTTTGTCAAGAGGTCATGCATTGCCAGCGCAAGTTCGCAAGAAGGACCCCGGATGGCAAATCTAAGCCTGTCAACAACAGGAGAAGATCCCAAGGCTAGAAGAGTTCCATTGGCGCTAAAGAGCTCAGACACTATTGCACTATGACAGAAAGGTCCTGAAAATAATCCAGCCCCCTCCTCCTCATGCAGTGCAGGCCAAAGCTGATGAAAATTAGAAGCTGAACCGTATTCCACAATGATTCTGGACTTTTTTCAACAGACCCTATTTTGTGATCTAGGAGGAACCCAAGCTAAGTTGGACCTTTTTATTTTCGTTTGATGGTCTATCTTGGATGCTATAATTCCTTCATTAACTGCTAGGATATAAAAATAAGAAGTCAAATAACTTGGTTCTTGTTAGAAAACAAATCTAAGAGCTAACAGAGCCTTGGGCACTGGCACATATTCTTTTACAAATTAAGCATTGGACAGGTTCCTCAGTGTTGGACCACGTCGCTCCTATTCCTAAATGCCTAGCACAGGCTCCATTCTAGAAACTAAAGATTTAAAGGGCTTAATTTAACTTCCTTCGTAAAAAACATGAAATTTTATCTTCAGGTCAATGGCACTGGGACAAATTCAATGGCATCCCATCACGTATGTGCAAGGTTGGTGAATTACTGAAAAACAGCGTGCTGACACTAAATGTGTACAAAATGGAGGCTATTCTTTTGGGTCTTTAATGCATATTTACCTCCGCCCTATTTCCTCAACCGCCAATATTTTGGAAGTGCCAGCCTAACTTAAGGACTGTCTTAAACAAGCATTGGCATAGCCAATAGGTCTCGCTTTTGGGACCTTATAAGTATTTAGTTATGCAGCACAATATCCTTGGTGCAACAACATCAACAGTTGCATGGCTAAACACTTATAAGGTCCCAAAGGCGAGACCTATTGGCTATGCCAATGCTTGTTTTTTAGTAGAGATGTGTTTTAAAAAGCAAGCCTTTTCGTTGTGTCGTGCATTTTATTATTACTATTTGTGAAGGAGACAAGAATAAAGACTTAACCAGGCACTCGAATCAAAGAAAGCTATGATGTTACAATGTCGCCAAAACACTGTATAAAAGTGACTTTTAAAAAGAGATGGGAAATAAATCACGGAAATGGCAGACACCAGAAGTGCAGGCAAAGTAAATAGCGGTTATTTAAAGGTAATAGGTAAATAAGTGCATTTTGAACCAACTATGTCACTGAAAAGAATGGAACTTCTTTGGGTGTATATGAACAATATTCGCAGCCTTTGTGCAGTCACTCCAAGTGAAGATAGCCAATGGGTAAACTGGGCTGACCAATTCCCCATTCTGTGGAGGGTGGAAGCAAATTGTGATTAAATATTTGAAGGACCAATGGATGAAACCTGCAGACCAAAAGCCCTTATGTGTATGTAAGTTTGTTAGGGGGTAAAAATAGTCTGTACAAATGGCTGCTGCCGTCTCCAAGGCTATCCCTAAAAATATTTTCCCCAGGAAGTGAATTAAAAGTCAAATTTAAGGCAGATGCCAGTTTAAACAAAACAAGAATAAGACATTGGATATTCGCGCGACAGCCACCAATTGGGCAGCAGAGCAAACATCATCTTTTAACCTCGGAAGAGAAGCCGAAAGACATCCATTTTAGAAAGGATTCTCAACGTCACACCTAGAGATTTCCAGAGCTTTTATGGAAGGATGTTCGTTTGACATTTTAATGACAAGTGCTGATAATGAAGAAATACATTATTGGCCCAGAAGTGAAGATGCTGCTGTGATTGGATTTAATGTGAGGGAGTGACGCGGTATATGGTCCATTGTAACATGCTTAATTTGAGCTGGGGGTTTCCAGTGCTCAGCACCGACACTTAATTGGTTTCCGGTGCTCGGCACCAGCACTTAACTGTAAACGCTGCACTTAGGAGAGTCTGCCACATGATCGCGCTGCTTATCTAATTTAGAGATGAGCAGAACAACGGTTGTTTATGAATACAATATACATTAAAAATTACTAATACCTGCCTCTCCAGCCATTACTTTAGCTTTGGGGACCTAGAATAATCTGAGCTGTCGCACTTGCAGGCGAGAGAGATGGTTAGTAGCTGCTGTGGCAGCGATGACAGGGGAGATGGGTGGTGCAAGTTGTAGTGGCCTCCTGGTTAGAACCCTGGCACTTATTATTTTACAAATTAAGCACTGGGCACAGTACAACAGGCAATGTACATTAGTCTGTGATGACAGCCTTAGACAGAACTTGGTGTCGTCCATATCAATATATACTGCACTCCTCAATCTTTGGCTCATTTGTCTGTTGCCTTTCCTCTGTCCAACAAAGTGTGAGTGCCACCTGAGAAGCTCCTGCCTCCTAACCACTGATGCTTACCCCTCTGGGTATCAAGGCAGCATTTATTAGATGAAGTTAGAGTACACTTTTATGCGTGACCTTCAGGGGGATAGCCTCCCTACAAAAGATGCCTTAGTGGGTAAGACATGGGGGCCTCATGCACAAAAACCTGCCCTAGGAGGGGATAACTCATTGTTCATAGTTCAGGAGTGTTCCACGGTGGAAGAACCTTGTCCACTTCCATCTCTGCATCCTTAAAGCTGAAGCTACACTCATGCAACAATCAAACACGTGATGATGCAAATGGGAGCAAACAAGTATGGTCCGTTCTGGCATCTGGCGATGTAGGGCCCTGAAGGCAATGACAACGCCTTGAAGGAGGGCTGAGCTCATCGACCCACTGAATGATAAAATCCAGTCAGGATATCCTATTAGTGGCCATTTTAACTTACGCAGTACAGTGTGAGACCTGTTCACTTCATTCCCCACAGAGAGTCACGGGGTACACATTTGGGCTTTGAAAATTATTAAAATGAAACAGGATGTACGTCAGCAATGCCAATAAGTAGCAATGGAAGATGAACTGTGAAGGATAGCTTCTGGAATGGGTTTTGGAATGCATTAGACCTGTGAGTGCATATTTTTCAAACACATCACCCACCGCATTTTCTTAAATATCTCGAAATAGAGTGGCACGTGTGTGTGTGGTGTGGGTGCATGGTTGTGTAATTTCTGTGGCGTGTTGTTTGACGACGTGGTGTGTGTACTTGTTTTTAGAGTGCGTGGGTTTGCAGTTTAGCGTTTGTATATGTTTTGTATTGTGATGTCTTATGTGAGGAGGCTGCAATCCTGCACATCTTTGTCCATGGTGTGTGGTTATGCTGTGTGCCGTCTTTGGGATTATGAGAGCATGTTAGCATGTGGGTATACGTGTGCATGTATAGGTGTATCTAAATGTGTGTCTATTGTATATTTTTGTGCCTATGCAGGGAAAGCACGTGTGTGCACTCTTTTGAATATGTGGCCGGTGTGCTGTGCGTTTACGTATTTATAAATGTGTTGATGTTTCTCTGCACCGGGGCGTGTGTGTGTTTACTTTTGAGTGTATGTGTCCTTGTATGTATATGTGTGCCTGTGTGTTTTTACTTGTTTGCGGGTGCGTCGGAGCGCACACGTGTGCTTGTTTAAAGCCTCAGAGGTGAGTAAAGTTTTCTGCAGTCAGCATGTCCTGGGTGTGCAGATGCGGCCCTTCCGCGTGCCGTGGAGGCACAATGGTAATTAAGCTATCTGGCTGGTCCCAGTGCAAGCCGAGCTTCTGGAGGGTGACAGCTGCAGATGTCCGCAGCAGAAAAACACAACAGAACAAGCCCGGGAGTTGTGTGCGCGCGCGCAAAAAGGAAATTTTAAAAAAGCACGCGAGTGGTGCGCGCACGCGGCAGCAAAAGTGAAAGCAGCTGCAGCGTCCCGCGAGTGTAAGGGTGGAAAGCCAGATGGCGCCTGTGCGCGTTACTGTGCGCGTAACCGCACGCTCTAGGCCACACAAAAAGCTGTGGTCGGCTTTTTGAAGCCCACTTACTAAAAGTCTCGCCAGAGCAGCGCATGCGCTGGCTCAGGCGAGACCTAAAAAGTGTTGTTTGGAACTCGAACTGGAACCTGGTCCTGCAGACAGACCAGAGACACCGTATATGGAGAAGGACTGTCGATAAGGAACCTGTCCTAGATTGAGAGCACTCAAGATTGTTAACTCATCCAAACAGGCAAGTCTGGACCGGAGATGCCTCTAACTTTCGCAGCAGCAATAGATATATCATCGTAGACCCTGTTTTAATGCTTACTTCTGAAGTACACGTCACCTAGAGGCAGGGAGCTCAGGAGGGAAGGCAGCTGGGATATATGTCAGTTCGTTTGATTTCTCATCGTAGTACTCGAACGCAAATTGGATCAGAACTGAGCGGCGAACTGACCAATCGTCAAATGCCTTATTTCAAGTATCTAGGCATTTGCGTTATTGAAAATTCAATAAAATGTCAAGGAATTTAAAAAAATACTTGGACCTCAACAATAACGTGCTTCACTATGTGGTCAAATTAGACTAGAGCAGCTGTGGGGTTCAAAAATGCATTATACTATCCTTGGTCATCGTACAAATTCCTGGTCTTGAGAGAAGTTGATTTATGGTACCTATTTTGGTGCATGATATATACCAGTCACTGAAGATAGTCAACACTCAAGCAGGGAAATAAATGTAAAAGCTCCGATGGTCGAGAATACTGCTTGGTACAATACTGTGGAAATATAACACTATGCCCTGCAGTACTACGGGCTGTCTGTGCAAACCTGGGCCATGAGGCCTCTAGCATCCCTACCTGCTGTTCAGAGCTATCCCTATGCCTGAACCCCTTATTGACAGCCCTGCCCTGGGTATAGCTGGGCATACTTAAAAGTGGGTATCTATGTGCTAGAGGACTCAAACTGCATCTCACTGATGAGGCGCAACCAGCTCGAAACTGGTCTGTGGATGCTTTTGTTTCCATTAACAAGGGACATGGACCAGAATCTCCTACTTGACTGTTCCAAGTGGAGCAGGACCAAAACTGATTTGCATAAAGTTGGATTCTCTCTAATGGCACAGTGAGCATAAGAAATGATGTGCTGCGGTGTATCCCAGAGCAACCACCAGCAGCAGCTGAGATTAATTCAAGCAGCCCCCCAATCACATTCTTGGTTTTCTCTGTCAGTATGCATATGTTATGAGGCTCAGAAACGTAAAGGTAATGCAGCCCTTACTGTGGTGAAATCCTGGGGATGACCTTCATTTCCACTATGTACCCAGTTGCTTGCTACCCCTACTTCCCACTCCCTCCTTCTCTCTAGACAGGGAATGTTCCTAAGTAGCACTCTTGTCGCAGAAAAAGCACTGATACTGGGATGCGGGCAGTAACAACATCGCCACATAACAGCACCTGCCAAATATACTTATTTTATACCTTAAATAGAGCGAACACCTTACTATTATTATAACTTATTATAGGGGCTTTTGGGCAGTCTTCTTCGCCCACTGGTTTGTTATTGTGACATTGACATTTTTTTCCTTCCACTACGGCATGGGGCAATGGGTCAGCCCACTTACGCCATTGGCTAACTTCACTGTGAGTGACAGCATTCTCCCCTTTCACAAGGTGTACATCCACACACAAAGTAGGTATCTCCAGTGCTTGGAGCTACTATAGCAATGTCTGCTTTTTGAGACCGCAAAAATATTTTGGCTTTCTATCGCAGAAAAAGAGCTGATAATGGGATATGAGCGGTATCAACATCTCCAAATAGCAGCACCTGCCAAACATACTTCTTTTATTTTACACCTTAAATAGAGCACACACAAAAGAGATGGAGGTTTGCGGTACAAAGGAACATAAAAAATAAGGCTATGTCAAACAAACATTGCTACACGACACAAGAAAATAAAATAAGGAGAAAATGAATGATGATCCAACCCAAATATAGAATACACAAAAAGAAAACAAGGCAAAAGTCAGTAAACCCTCACTGCAAAAGGTAACTGACCTAAGGACATTTTCATGCCCCCTTAAACGCCCAAATGTCATCAGAAGAAGAAAGATTGAGCTTGGGGACGATGAAGTGAAGCAGAAATCTAAAGCGAGTCGATTTTCAGCAGCTTCAGTCTGGCATACTTGGCGGACAGCCACTTCTTGATGACACAGCATAGCCCTGCACGTTGGACACCGACCAAGCACGACTCGGGTTATAGTAAGTCAAGATGGAGAAAAATACCGCAGCCCAGACATTGTAAAGTGAAAAAGGACAATTTAATAGGACAATCCACCCAGCCTCACTAATATATCAAATCTTCTTAGTGTCCCCAAACTTAAACCACCCAAGGACCCCAAACAAGCAAATTACACCCCAAAGCCGAACATTGTAATTCCTCAAATAATTCCCAGGTCCTTTCCAAAACACCTTCTCTTTCCCTCTTACCATAGCTCTTTGACCCGCAACAATTTCCTCCTCACTAGCCACACCAATATATGACCATCGCCCTCCCTGCCTAAGCGTGGTATGCACACTCGGTAATGAGCCAATCCTTGCAGAGTCCTCAACAGTGTGTCCCACCTCCTGCCCACAGGCTGTCCTATGGTGACCGCAACATATGAAGACTCCAGACCTCTTCTACCAGAGGACCCTCAATGTATCCATTAATAGCATTTTATCACCCCAGCTTTACGAAGTAAACTAAGAACCTATCACACTTGCTCCCTTCACAACTACCCATACTCCCTCCCCCCCCCACCCATCCCCTGGTGAATTCATCAATTTAAGGGGTGGGAGGGAAACAACCAATCTGTCAATCCACGGCAAAGGTGGCTGCTCCTGACTTGGCTGTGACCTAAAACCCTTTAAAACCCTGCTACACTATACCTGTTCTGACCCCTAGACAGTGCCACACGCCCGAAAAACCTGGGGATGTGAAAGTTTTTTTGTAAACATATTTTTATTAAACCGTTGCTCGGCATACCAGCAAGGATTTAGACAAAATGACCATGGCTTACATTGATAGGACAGAAGTACATTTTGATGGTTGGCAGGGACAGTCCATCAATCAGGGATGGTACAAATGCACAATGCGTACACAGTGCAATATATAGTCATGGTACAACTTAAGTCCCTATGCCTGATCAGACCACATTTACAATTCAGATACAGTCTCAGTGACCCCTGTACGCCCCCCTAATAAACCCCACACCTTCTCCCACTTTTTGGGGCACCCCCTACTCTGGTAAATCACCTTTTCGGCTTGTTGGCACCAGTCCAGGTCAGTTTCCCAGTTGGGGGTGTGAAGGTTGGCCTTAAATACCCTTCACACCCCAGGGACCATTGTTTAAATCCGGTCCCATAAGGTAGTCCACAATTTCTGGTTTGACGCGCTAGAGTCCAGGGTGCAGCTAAGGGAACGGCCGTACGATGGGAAACAAATTGTGACACACCCTGAAGATGATCTTGAAATTTGATCCATTTAGAACCGACAAAAGGGGGCTTGGCAGATAATGGGTAATGCGGGGGACAAAAAAGCATATTTAAGGCCTGTGAATGGCTGGAGAGGGTGGCAGTTAGAGCACTACAAATTAATACTTACAGATCTTGTGGGCAGACATACTTGGTTAAAGGATACCGTCACTAATTTCTGCACTCGCTGCTTCGATAACTGTGCAGCCTGCAGGTCACCGGTTTAAAGCCCAGAGCAGTTGACTCTGCCTTTCAATCTTTTAATTTCACGCATATTTTATTGTATTTTTAATTGAGTAAAAATGAGCTGGGCAACAGTAGCACCAGTTACCTATAGCCCTACCTAACACCAAATATGTAGTCGTGAACGCTACATAAAAACGTTGCAGTGCGCACTGAATAAATGGCCATTTTCAGTTCTAGAGTTAGAGAAGACTTTTAGATTTTATTAAAATAATATGTATAATATAATTACTTATTATAGGGGCTTTCGGGCAGTCCTCTTCATCCATTGGTCTGTTAGTATTTCAGTCACGTTTTTTCCTCCCACTAGCATACAGCAGAGAGCAATGGGTCAGCCCACTTCCGCCACTGGCTAATTTGACTGTGAGTGACAGCAGTCTGCCCTTTCACAAGGAGCACACCCGCACACAAGGTAGCTTCCTCCAGTGCTTGGAGCCACCATAGTAATGTTTGCTTTTTCAGACTGCAAAAATATTTTGGCCGTAAGCCTTTTTTTTTTATTGATTGATGAGGGCATGGGAGGTTCAACAACAATAATGTTTAGCAATATGTATCACAAAGTAAGCAATGGCAAAACCAAAAGGCTGGTGGCCAATACCAGACCTAGTGGCTTTGCCAATGCCTATTGCTAATCTAACCGTGACCAATCAATTTATCAGCAACGGTCGTTAGGCGACTGCTTGTAGGTGCATTTCTACATTACCTATTCCGCTGAGCTTGCCTGCTTTTAATATGTATCATCGCATCGTTCTTACTCTCAGAGCTGCAGCAACCTTTCATCCAGGCTGAGTCTATCCTGTCACTCCTGGGATCAGTGTGGAGGCAGAGGAGAGGAGGCCGCAGCTGGAGGCAGAGAGGAGGCCGCAGCTGGAGGCAGAGAGGAGGCCGGGGGCAGTGGACAGGTGCATGCAGCGGGAGTGCAGAGGTGAGGAGGCCGGAGCTGGAGGCAAACAGGAGGTCGAAGAGGAGGGGGCAGAGACGAGGCAGCAAAGGGGGGCAGAGGAGAGGAGGCCGCAGCTGGAGGCAGAGAGGAGGCCGGGGGCAGTGGACAGGTGTATGCAGCGGGGGTGCAGAGGAGAGGAGGCCGCAGCTGGGGGCAGAGAGGAGGACGCAGCTGGAGGCAGAGAGGAGGTCGAACAGGAGGGGGGGAGGCAGAGGAGAGGCCGCAGCGGGGGTGGGTGGGCAGAGGAGAGAAGGCCGCATCTGGAGGAAGAGAGGAGGTCGAAGGGTGGTGGGGGGGCAGAGGAGAGGCCGCAGCTCTGGAGGCAAGAGAAGAGGCCGCGGTGGGGGCAGAGGAGAAGAGTCCGCATCTGGAGGCAGATCATGAGAGAAGGTCGAAGAGGAGCCTGGGCAGAGGAGAGGAAGCCGCAGCGGGGGGTGGGGGGGCAGAGGAGAGAAGGCCGCATCTGGAGGAAGAGAGGAGGTCGAAGGGTGGTGGGGGGGCAGAGGAGAGGCCGCAGCTCTGGAGGCAAGAGAAGAGGCCGCGGTGGGGGCAGAGGAGAAGAGTCCGCATCTGGAGGCAGATCATGAGAGAAGGTCGAAGAGGAGCCGGGGCAGAGGAGAGGAAGCCGCAGCGGGGGGGCAGAGGAGAGGAAGCTCAGCGGGGCGGTGGCAGCGTGAACACGTTAAAGGAAGCCGAGGATAAGGCGGATGAAAGTGACAACAGGCCCTGTCAGATATGTGGCTGTCCGCGGCCCCCGCAGGGGGCCACCTCAGCAGGGCGGCCCTTTAGTGCCATCTTGGCACCACCCACCCGCTCTAGTGTCCAGAGGGGTCTGCGATCCCTCAGCTGGGCGCCTCCGTGACGTCCTTCCTGTGCGCCGGGGAGGGTGGGAGGGCTTATATGCCTCCCCTGCCCCTCCTGGCGGTCTCTTTGCCCAGCCACGCCGTCTAACTTCCCGACTGGCCATGCATTGCAGACTGCAAGGAGGGGCACGCCATCGGGTGGCTCTGCCGCACGGTTTTGTTGGATCTTCATTTTCTTGATGGTCCTGGAAGTTCACCGTTCATGGGTTTTGAAACAAGCAACCCACGCGGGCTTATCCGCGATTTCATGAGTGCCAGAACTCCCTTGTATGTCTCTACAAATACAGCTTATCGGTTAGAGGCAGAATGTACCATGCAAGCGCTCGTAAGCACGTGGCTTTGGGATGACGACAGGCAGCATCTCCAGAAAAGCACCGGCCTTAGTACAGGGATAGCGCTTGGCCACGCAGCTGTGTTCAGCGGCGGTGCCACGTGGGGGCCAGGTCACACTCTACGGCACTGCACCTCTCTCCAGGATGCAGCATGCTACCCCATAGCCCTACCGCCAACAACTGAACTAAGGAGGAGGAGAAAAAGGTGAGGTACCAACGTTGGCCAGAGAAAACAATTGAGAACTGGGTCGAGGCATTTACCATACTGTCGGCTGTGATTATGGAAAAGTATCCAGAGCAGGGGGAGGCGTTAATGCAATACTCCCACACCATTCAGCAGGAGGCGAAAGTGACAGGAGGGGTCGGGTGGTTCTATTACGACCAAGATTTCCGCAAGCGGATGGCCATATGCCCTGAGTTGGGGTGGGATCAAAAGAGATCCAGCTTTGGGTACAACATATGTGCAAATTCACAGCTGAACACAAAGAAGGGGCAGGCAAGAACCAGAAGGAAGGTGGCAATGAGAAAGGGACCAATAAGAACGGTAATCGCCCCATCAAACAGCTTTTTCGAGGGAGCCAAAGTAAGGGAAGAAGTCAAGGGAGCAGGAAATCCAATTCTGGAACATGCAGGCTGTACAATGCCGGGTCCTGCTCCTGGGGCAAGGCCTGCAAGTTCGCCCACAGTTGCAGCAAGTGCGGGGCCTTTCACCCGGCCGTGTCATGCACCATCAAGTCAGAAGGCCCCCCGCCCCACAAGGGCAGACAAGACAGCTAGTGATTCAGAGTTTACAGATCCACCCGTGGCCTCTCGCCCCCCCCACCCTGGCATACCCTCCCATGCCGGCGAGCGCCATCATGCCTACCTCCAACGTCAAGGGCCCCTCACCCATCATCCTAGGCAACCTCCTCCCCCTGCTCAGGTTATATCCTAAGCACAAAGATAGATTTCTCTTAACCAATGGTTTCATCGAAGGGTTTAAGATTCCGTACCAGGGCCCCCTGGGATGCAGGGATGCCGAAAATCTTAGGTCAGCAAGGGACTTGCCAGGCATAGTGAAGGAGAAGGTACGGAAGGAACTAGCCCTAGGCAGAGTAGCGGGTCCCTTCCCCCACCCCCTCTGGAGCACTTCCTCATCTCCCCCTGGGTGTGGTCCCCAAGAAGGAGCCTGGGGCCTACCGGCTTATACACCACCTGTCCTACCCTGAGGGCGACTCCGTGAACCACTGGCTGGAAGACGGGTCATGCTCAGTCTCTTACTGCTCCCTAGACTTGGCAATAGACATGGTTAGGAGGGCAGGGAAGGGAGCCTGGCTGGCCAAGGCCGACATAGAGTCTGCCTTCCGCCTGCTCCCGGTCCACCCTGACAGCCAGCACCTCCTGGGCTTCCGCTGGCAGGGGCGAAGTATTCTATGACCGTTGCATGCCCATGGGCTGTGC
The DNA here is from genome assembly GCA_963921515.1 of Calotriton arnoldi. NCBI lineage: Eukaryota > Metazoa > Chordata > Amphibia > Caudata > Salamandridae > Calotriton > Calotriton arnoldi. The sequence continues at coordinate 4,015,223 of CAWUFW010000379.1, forward strand.
CGTGTCCTGTGCGTATTTTGAGGCCTTCAGCTCTTTTCTCCAGTGGGCGCTCTCCTGGGAGTACGGCACGGAAGGGGTTACTCACTACCTGGATGACTTCCTGTTCCTAGGGCCTGTGGCGACCAAGAAGTGTAGTGAGGGATTACAGTGTTTCCAAGAGCTGGCGGGGCATCTGGGGGTTCCCTTGGCACCAGGTAAAACCGAGGGTCCGGCACAGGTTCTCACGTTTTGGGCATCGAGCTGGACACCATAAAGGGTGAATCCAGGCTCCCGGCCAAGAAGGTGGAGGATCTGCGGCAGGATATCCAGGCGCTACTGGGCAAAGACAAGGCCTCCCTGGGCGCGGTCCAGAGTCTCTTGGGAAAACTGAATTTCGCAGCCAGAGTCATCCCGGCAGGGAGAGTATTTTCCAGAAGGCTGGCCAGGGCCACAGCCAAGGTTCACAAAAAACACCACCTGGTGAGGTTAGGTAGCGGACTGAAAGAGGACCTAGCAATGTGGTGTGAGTTCCTACTCACTTTCAATGGGACAGTCATATGGAGAGCCCCCTGGGCAGGCAGCCCGGAGCTCCGCCTCTTCACAGACGCTTCAGGCAGGGAGGGCTTCGGGGCCATACTGGGGGAGGACTGGTGTGCACAGAAATGGCCGAATGCATGGCGGCAGCGCAAGATCACCTCTAACATAATGGTACTGGAACTGTTCCCCATCGTGATCTCCCTGCATTTGTGGCCCAAAGCACTGGCGGACAAGAAGGTAGTTTTCTGGTCCGACAACATGGGGGTGGTACAGGCAATCAATGGCCAGACAGCGAAGTGCCCCCTGGTGCTGTGCTTATTGAGAGAACTAGTCAGGGCCGGCCTACGCTGCAACACCGAGTTCAGGGCTAGGCACATCGAAGGGGTCCAAAATGTGGCAGCTGACGCTCTCTCTCGTTTTCAGTGGCTCAGTTTCCGGGAGGCCTGGCCGCAAGCGAGAGCAGAGATGACACCCTTCCCAGCACACCTGTGGCACATCCTACACTGGAGCAGCGGTTGAGATCACTGGGGGAACGCTCCCTGGCACCGGGGACCAGGAAGAAGTACAAGGCCCACCTCGAAACTTTCCTAAGCATCACAGAGACCTTGAGCACTGGCTCGCTTGAATTTGAACAGCAGGTTCAAGCGTTTGTTCTATGGGCCAAAGATCAGGGAAAGAGCCACTCCTGGGTCTGTGGCCATCTGGCGGCAGTAAGCCACGACACCAAGCTGAGGGGGGGGTGGACCCGACCAAGTCCTTCGTGATCAGGGCGGCCCTCAAGGGATGGGCCAGGGAGGAGGTCCGTGCCCCGGACCCCAGGGGTCCTATTGATTTTCCCACCCTACAAGGGATGCTGGACGTAATCCACCAGGTCACCAACACGCCGTTTGAGGCCAAGCTATTCGCGGCAGCCTTCTGCCTAGCTTTCTTTGGGGCGTTCAGGATGGGGGAACTGGTAGCCAGGTCTAAAACAGACGCCTCAGGAGTCGCGTTGGGCTCCCAAGATGTCAAGCTTACAGACAAACTAGTGCTGCGTATCAGGAGGTCCAAGACAGATCAGGCAGGGAAGGGGGCTGAGGTTGTCCTGGAACAACTAGGAGACCACAGGTACTGCCCTGTGGCAAGGTTGAGGGATTACATGTCCGTGCGCCCAGCGACTCAGGGTTACTTCCTAATTCATGCAGACTCTGGTCCCCTGACCAAATTTCAGATGGACAGGGTCATGGGCGCTTGTCTGGCCCGGACGGGCCTTGCCCGCCCCGACAAAACATATTCCAGCCATTCATTTCGAATAGGGGCAGCCACAGCGGCATTCAGGGCGGGCATGGTGCCAGCAGGCATAAAGAGTGTTGGGCGCTGGCAATCACGCTGCTACGAGCGCTACATCCGCCCCTGAAGGCCCAGAATGTAACATTACAATTGTTTGCCGTGATGTAGTAAGCGTGACAATGTGTGACTTTAGAGATAATAAACACGTTTTTGAAAATGGTGTCCGTTTTATTCACCAGGTTCCCGAGTATGGGTGATCGGCCATTCATTCGTTGCCAGGCTGGCTCAGTGGGCGGGACGCAGGAACTGGATGCGGGGTTTACGCAAACACAGTTGGTCTGGATGGGCTTCCCAGGAATGAGATGGAGCAGCATCACCTCCAGACTAGAGCAGAGGCTGGCCCTAGGGGGCCCTCTCCCCAGCATCCTCGTGATCCACCTGGGGGGCAACGACCTTATTCCGATGGGAAGGAGGGCTCTTCTACAATTAATGAAGTCCGACCTGGGTGAATTCAGCAAACGCTTGGGGCAATGTGAACTTTGGTGGTCAGAAATAATCTCTCGCAGGAAGTGGCACGGGGCAAGGTCCAGCGAGGCGGTGGAGCATTCTCGCAAGAGGGTCAATGGTGCCATGCGTAAGTTCACTGATCAAAGGGGGCTGGGTTTCATCAGGCACGAACTGATCCAGTCCTCAGTCGAGGGCTACTTTGAGAAGGATGGGGTCCACCTGTCCCCGGTGGGGATGGACCTGTTCCTGCTTGACCTGCAGGAGGCGCTGCAGATCGCGGGTTGCAAGTGACTTTACTGCCTGTGTGTGGGGGCTCTGGCGGCGACGGTGGCCGCCTCCAGAGCTGTGGCGGAGTTACAGGGCGATCTGGAAGCAGACTGGTACAGTAAGGGTACCTCTGCGGCAGACCGGTACAGTAAGGGTACCTCTGCACGGCACAGTAGGGGTGCCAGGGCCAAAGACCGGGAGCCTCAGGGCAGGTTCCGGGAAAACCGCGACGGCGCCCCGTTAGTCCTTCGGGCGGTTGGGGGCCTGACCAACCGGGGTTTGCCCTGCTACGCTCCGCCCTGAAAAGGGCGTGAGTAGAACAGACCAACGTGTCACGTGATCCGGAAGAGGATCGTCTAAGGTAGCACTGACGGCGTGCCCCACAGTGCTGGCTCACCAGGCGGGCGGGGGCAGCATAGGTTGGCACAGCTGCCCCGCCCTTGGATCGCCCGTAAGATAACCCACATATTGCATACTCCTGTATGGAATAAACCTGCAGCAATATTTTCCCACTACAAAGTTGTCTTGTGTATTTATTTATTGCATGCTCAGACAAGGGGGGGAGATGTTGCCAATGATGGCACTATGGCGGGGGAGGGGGCGAGGCCAGGTCAGTAAGGCGATTATTACAGAATCCGCATTAGAGCGGTTAAAACGAGCAGAGAGAGAAAGCAGCACCGCAGGCCCCGGGGGCCCTCCTGGTGCTTTCCAGTTTGAGGAGAAATTAGGTAAACTGGGCTAAGGCAGTAGAAATACACAGGTCGCGGGGAGTCCCACTGACGGATCGATTAAGACCGGAGACCCTACTGGTATAAGTGGAGAAATGGGGAAATATAATTGGCGAGTTAAGCACTCATAAAATTAGAACATTTCCCCAAATATGTTCTGAGCGTTACTAAATTACAGTCTAATAAATTCGAACAAAGCACCTCACTCTGTTGTACCAGTAAAGGAAAAACGCGGAGAGCGCACTCCATGGACGTGACCACCAGGTGGCAGTACAAGACTAAGAATACACAAGGAATTTTGCGCCAGGCTATCCGCTTATTAGGCTTTATGAAAAGGTATATTTAAACCTCTAATCTTCACCCATGTTTACAGTTCTCAATACTGGTGTCTGGGATATTCTTTAAGCAGATCTAGGATTACCCAGGCAGGTATCCAACGAATACCACCATTCAGTGGGGTTTTCGGGAAAACCAACAAATAGGATTTTATGTTACAGAGTTCCTATCTAGTGCAACGTCCAGCGATTTCACTGCCCCCTTGGTGTTTGAAATTGATGCATGGTGATAGAGGATTCTTCACCTAGAGGCTATGCGATGCAAAGTGATTTCCACACATATTAATTACAAGTAATTGTGTCGTATCGTATCCATTCGGTATGACCACCGGCCTACCCTGAAAACAGACACAGGGATAACATCTAGACTTGCCTGCAGTGCTATTAAAGGTACAGCGCTGTCCTGTTTGGAATCTTTCTTGAAGAATAGAACTGAGAGAGAGAGCAGAAGAAATAACTGAATATCCGCCCCGTTTCTTCTACACACCGGGGTCCCCAAAGGCTCTATCCTGTCTCCATACTAATTTAAGCTACACAAGAAATGTTTGGGTGCGATTTTTACACACGTGCTGATGACACCCAATTTGTCTAAATGGCCCTGCTGCCCATGACGAGGCTCTCAGAGAATGCCTATGTAATGTCAAAAGATGCACAGACAAAAACTCAAGATAAACATGGATAAAACTGTGATATTAGTGGTTGGCAACCACCCAAGTCTGCCCCCCTCTCTGGCCATCTTCTCTCGGTTCTTGTCCTTTTCCCAAAATTATGGTCAAAAGCTTGGACGCCAAGCTAGCTGCCAACCTCAAAATGGACCCCGATGTCTTTGCGGTTGTTTCGACTTGTGCAGAGATTGAAATCGACTCTTCACCTCTTCGCTCTGCAGAGGGCTAGAAATCTGCAGCTGCCACCATTACAGGACCTAGACTGGACTTGTAATTGTCTCTATGTACTTCCAAGAAACAACTTCTTAGACTTTAAACCATCCGATACCATGCGGCTAGACTAGTAACGTCAGTGTCCCGCTTCGTCTCGGCTTCCTCCATTCTTGCTAAACTCCAATGGTTACCTGTTCATGAGCGAATCCAATTCAAAATCCTATGCAATGTACATAAAACCATCGTTGGGTCTTCTGAATTGTATCTTAACACACCCCTTACGTACGCTACACTCACCTTCCTCCATTCTACTGGTTGCCTCCTGCTTTAAATAAATCATCTTTTGGTGGTAAATCCGGTTTCACCTTGGCACCTCCACTTTGGAACAGCCTGCCATATGGGCTCAATCTATTTCTTCCCATCTTTCTTATAGGGAAAAAAATATTTAAACCTTTCTATTTCTCTAACTCCCCTTTCCTCAACATCTATCAGATACGGTTTGAATATTTTTAGCACCAAGAAACCCTCGGGCGAATGCCTGCACTTTTTAAATACTCTCCTGCACATAAGATAAAAAGGGAGTTAGCTACTGCCCAGGAACACACAATGTGCTCAAGTGAGGAAGCTAGAATTGAAGACAAAATCTCCTGGATGCGATAAATAGATACGATTAGAGACAAAAATACATTGTTCCCCAGCTGGAGTAGTCAAATTGTGCAGAAGTCGGTCGATTTAAGGCAATTCCACGTCAATTTGCTCACAAACTGTTACAACAATAGATCGCAGAAGTGGCCGAAGGGAAGAGGCTTGCTGTGCCTGTGATGAAATTCCACCAAGGAGGCTTTCACTATGAATTAGGCTGACAGTGGGGTTGAAATTCCCCTAGGAAGCAGGTTTTGCTGCCTGTGGCCTGTCCTCAACTGACCCGCCTGTAACTTTGTTTGAATGACTGGGTTTATGGGCTAGAACCAGCTCACGTTTCATATTTTATCACATTTTCATATAATGTGCAAAATTAGCCCCAAGTCAACAGAGCAAAGCATTAAAAATAACACAAAAACACACAGATGGTATACAATATATTGCAAAGATAACATCAAAGAAAAGCCACCTTCAAAATTCCATAAAATAGAGACTTTCCATGCAGCAATGAAAAGGTTTGCTGGGGACAGAAAGTAGAGGGCTAGGGGACTTTAATTCAGTGCGAAATTGAAAGAGCAATGGAGCGAAATGAAAAGCCATTGCAAAAGAGAGGTATGACGCAGAAGGGTTTTCACCCGTGTCGTGCAAGTGATACCCAGCTGTACCCCTGCTTTGATCCTGGTAACTCAATTAATCCTTGCAAGCTCTCACCTCCACGTGAATTCCAGCTGTTCCGCTGCTTGAATTCTTGTAACTCGACTAACATGTGCAAACGCTCACCTCCATATCAGAACTATGCTTCTACTGTGCTTTAATACAGTTCTAGTGATATCACTATAAAATAAAATCCAGGAAAGGCTGGTTTTTAGTTTGCGAACACATTACCTCCCCTTGTACAACTAGCTCAATTAATTTGTCTGGTTTCCACGCACTCCACTAAGATATCTCTCTCACATCTCTTACACTTCATTATCACAGATGTCAGATTTCAGCTCATCAATATTGAGAAATTCACACACCGCTCATTCCACAGCTCTAAATCATTCATTAATGCACTTTCAATGAGCAAGTTGGATTACCGCAATCGTTTGTTTGGTAGCCTCCCACAGTACCGTCTGGCAAAGTGACCAACTTTCCAACATGTGTATTGTTTAGTATACCATGCCACCATGCAAAGTTGCTTCACGGTGATGGACTGCTTGGGTACGTGCTATCTACAGAACCCGAATGATCATTAGGGGATGAATGACTTCTCTCAGTATGCTGTCAACTCAAACTCCACTTCACAACTGTGGCATGATACTGTTAGGAGTTTACCGTCTCACCACTAGGGGCCCTCTGGTCCTGCCTTTATCCCTTAATAGGACTTTATACACTTCTACACCGAGCATTTCTAGATCCACTTCATATTCCAGTACAGGGTTCTGTACTACATTCCTGATGCACCAGCGGTTTTTCTCCCCAACCCTGCCACCATCGCACAAGTTAGTACTTGTGTAACGATATATCTGTAAGAGACATTAGTTAGTGAAAGATTCCTTACCTTAGAATATCCCCAGGCGTCAGACTGGATCCGGAAAGTTTTTCGTCAGCAGTACCCCTGCGCGTCGGTAGGTGGCGTCGTGCGGCTCCGCGTCCGTCGCTGGCGTCGTAAGCGCCGATATGACGTCACGGAGACTACTTAGGCGCCACCCATGCGCGCTGACGTCAGTTCTGAACACGACTTTCCGCGCCAGGAACGCAGAGCCATGCAAGAAACTGACCACTGGTGCCATGAAACTAGGGCCCTGAAAGGGATGACCTTAACCCTAGAAATCAGTTCGCAGAACGGGGAGGATGGGTGGGCGGTAGGAATCTATCACTAACTAATGTCTCTTACAGATATATCGTTACACAAGTAGTAACTTGTGCATCTGAAAGAGACACGTTAGTGATAGATTCCTTACCTTAGAATAGATACCCCAGCAATACCAACCCAGGTGGTGGGTCTGCGAACAAGATTACACCAGAAAGTCACGGAGAACAGAACGGCCAAAGAAGCCGTCTCTCCGGACTTGACTGTCAAGGCAGTAATGCTTGGTAAACGTGTGCAGCGAGGCCCACGTAGCTGCCTGACAAATGTCCTGCAAGGGAACGCCGCGTCCCAAGGCAGTAGTGGCTGCCGTCGCCCTGGTCGAATGGGCACGCAGCCCCACAGGAGGCTCCCTCTTGGCCAACGAGTAACATGCTTTTATGCACAGAACAACCCACCGAAAGATGGTTCGTTTGTGCACGGCCCGACCTTTTTTGGCGCCCACGTAGCCAACAAAGAGTTTGTCATCCACCCGGAACTGTTGTGTGCGCTTCAGATAGAACGAGAGCACACGTTTTGGGTCCAGACGGTGAAGCCTCTCTTCCTCTTTTGAAGGATGCGGAGGCGGAAAGAAGGTGGGCAAAGTGATGGTCTGCCCGATGTGGAAGGGCGTGACAACCTTTGGCAAGAAAGAAGGACAAGTCCTTAAAACCACCTTGTCCGGATGAACAGAAAGGAAAGGAGGTTTGGAAGAAAGAGCCTGGAGCTCACTCACTCTTCTGGCAGAGGTGATAGCTACCAGGAAAGCCGTCTTGAGAGTGAGAAGACGCAAAGGACAGTGATGAAGGGGCTCGAAGGGAGCGCACATCAGGTATGTCAAGACAAGGTTTAAGTCCCATTGAGGCATTATGAACGGCACGGGAGGAAATGTGTGCGTAATGCCCTTGAGGAAACGGGTAACAACCGGGGACTTAAAAAGAGAAGGCTGATCTGGAAGCCGTAGAAAGGCGGAGATGGCCGAAAGATAACCTTTGATAGTGCCCAGAGCAGAGCCCTGCTGGGCCAAGGATAGAAGGAACAGAAGAACCTCAGAAAGAGGGGCAGAGAGGGGATCCACAGCCTTTGCTGTGCACCATGCCACAAATTTGTTCCACCTGCAGGCGTATACCGGCTTAGTGGAGGGACGCCTGGCTGCCAGAATGACATCACAGACTTCGGGAGGAAGATCGAAAGCTGTCAACTGTCGCCGCTCAATCTCCACGCATGGAGGTGGAGGCTGGACAGGTTCGGTTGGAGGACCGTCCCCTGCTGCTGCGACAGAAGATCCTCCCGAAGAGGCAGTCGGATCGGGGGATCGATCGCCATGCTGAGTAGCTCGGGATACCAGTATCTTCGTGCCCAATCCGGAGCCACAAGGATGACTTGGGCCCGGTCGCGCCGAATCTTCTTCAGCACTCTGGGCAGAAGTGGTATAGGCGGAAAGGCGGACAATAGACCGCAACTCCACTCGCGACGAAAAGCGTCGCAGAGCGAGTGCCGCCTTGGAAATTCCAACGCGCAGAACTCTTGACATTGCGCGTTCTCTTCTGTGGCGAATAGATCTAACCAAGGCTCTCCCCACTGCTGAAAGAGACCTTGCGCCACGTCCGAGTTCAGACGCCATTCGTGATCCATCAAGCACTGGCGGCTGAGTACGTCCGCCCTGGCGTTCAGAGAACCCGCCAGGTGTTGAACCACCAAGGTAATGCCTTGATGTTCCAGCCATGTCCAGAGGCGCAGAGCCTCCTGACATAGGGTCCAGGACCCCACCCCGCCCTGTTTGTTGCAATACCACATGGCAGTGGTGTTGTCCGTGAACACCTGCACTACACTTCCCCGGACAGAGGGAAGGAATGCCTTCAGTGCAAGTCGGATCGCCTGAAGCTCCAAAAGGTTGATATGGAGCCGGGACTCCGCCGGAGACCAGAGGCCTCTGATCTCCGCCTCTCCCAAGTGGCCTCCCCATCCCAGGAGGGACGCATCCGTCACCACTGTGTGCTCCGGTTGGGGAAGGGAGAGGGATCTGCCATCGACCCAATCGCGATTCATGAGCCACCACTGCAATTGTCGTGCAGTGCCCTCCGAGATCTGGACATGATCGGACAGGTTGCCCTGATGCTGTGCCCACTGGAACTTCAGGTCCCACTGCAGAGCCCGCATATGCCATCTGGCATGTTGCACCAGCAGGATACAGGAGGCCATCAGGCCCAGGAGCCGGAGGGTCAACCTGACCGAAACCCGGGAGAGAGGCTGAAAGATCGGAATCATAGCCTGAATATCCCGGACTCGCTGCTCGGGAGGATAAACCCGAAACCGCGTTGAATCCCGAACCGCTCCGATGAAGGGGAGCTTCTGAGAGGGACTCGGGTGCGACTTCGGCACGTTGATGGAGAACCCCAGCAAATGGAGGAGGTCGGCCGTAGTCTGAAGGTGGGTGACAACTGCCTGGGGCGAGCCTGCCTTCAACAACCAGTCGTCGAGGTAGGGGAAGACTGACACCCCTGACCTGCGCAGATGAGCTGCGACCACCGCCATCACTTTTGTGAACACCCGAGGGGCGCTGGTAAGGCCGAAAGGGAGCACAGCAAACTGAAAATGCTCCTGGCCTACCGTGAACCGCAGGTAACGCCGGTGGGCCGGCAGGACGGGGATGTGAAAATATGCGTCCTGCAAGTACAACGCCACCATCCAGTCTCCAGGGTCGAGGGCAGCCAAGACCTGAGCCAGAGTCAACATCTTGAACCTCTCCTTCCGGAGGAAGCGATTGACGTTCCTGAGGTCCAAGATGGGGCGCAAGCCCCCCTTGTCCTTCTTGGGGACCAGAAAGTAGTGGGAATAACAACCACTCCCTACTTCTGGCACAGGAACACACTCGATGGCCCCCTTGGCCAAGAGGGCCGTGACTTCCTGCTGGAGAAGCGCCAAGTGTTCCCCCGACAGGCGGTGGTACTGAGGTGGCATGGCTGGAGGGGTGGACTGAAAGGGAAGGGAGTTACCCTTGCGGATGATCTGCAACACCCACTCGTCTGATGTGATAGCGCGCCAGTGGGGGAGATGATGGCGGATCCTGCCACCCACTGGCGTGGGGTGCCCCACAAAGCTCGGATTAGGAAGGTTTGGAGGTAGAAGCAGCGGGGGCGGAGGTGGACTGACCCCCACGCTGATTCCCAGACCGGCCCCTGCGGAAACCACGGCCGCGCTGAGGCTGGTTCTGCACAGGCTTGCTGAAGGAACGTGCCTGGGCGCCCCTGCCGTGGCCACGAAAGGAACGAAAACCAGGAGTGGCTGGGCTTTTCGTGGAAAGACCTAAGGACTTGGCCGTGTCCCGCGAGTCCTTAAAACGCTCCAGCGCACTGTCGGCTTTATCGCCAAACAGGCGAGTGCCATCAAAGGGCATGTCCATGAGTGAGCTTTGGACATCTGGCGAGAACCCGGTAGATCTCAACCAGGCATGGCGACGAAGCGCCACAGTCGTAGAAATTGCTCTACCTAGTGAGTCCGCGGTGTCCAAACCACACCGAATGGCGAACTTAGCCGCATCTCTACCCTCGGCAACAGCTTGGGACAGCACAGCTTGGGTCTCCTCAGGACACTGAGGCAACACCTGTGAAACCGTAACCACGTGGGAATAGCGGCCCAAGAGGCATGCAGTGTTCACTGACCGCAGCCCCAAGCTGGCCGAAGAGAACAACCGCTTGCCGAACTGCTCCAGCTTCTTAGAGTCTTTATCCGGCGGAGCCGTGGGAAAGGCACTCTGGGACGTCGAAGCTTGGATAACCAGGCTCTCGGGCGTAGGATGAGTGGTCAGAAAGGCAGGGTCACCCAGCGCCGGGCGATGACGCCTGGCGACGTTCTTATCCACAGGGACCCCTGTGGCTGGCCGCGACCAAGTGCCCAGTAAGACGTCAGTGAGGGCATCATTAAATGGCAGCAGGGGCTCCGACGAAGTGGACGCCGTCTGGAGCACCTCAGTGAGGCGATTAGTCCTCAGGGCCACCGTAGGGAGATCAAGGTTGAGGACCTCAGCGGCCCGACGGAGCACCATCGTGTAGGAAGCGCCCTCCTCCATGGTAGGCGGAGGAGAGGCAAACCCCGGGTCAGAGGAGATATCAAGGCCGCCGGCCTCCTCTAACTCGTCCGCCCAGTCCTGCTCAGAGTCACACTGACGAGCAAGAGGGTCCTCGGACCCCTCCTAGTCGTCCTCCACCTCCGCCGTATGTGGAACAGATCACGGCGGCAGGGCGGGGACCGGGGAAGGAACAAACGGCGCCGGGAACGGCGCCGGACGGGGCCGAACCGGCGCCGTGTCCCAATGCGGATCCCAGGTAGGGACAAAATTGTCCGGGAACCTGGGCAGGGGCGGAACAAATGGCATCCACAGCGGCGCCGGAGGCGGAGCCGAGGGTGGCGCTGGGGCCGGAGCCGGCAGCGTGGGACCTTTTGGCGCCATGGCCGGAGCCAGCGGCGCAGGATCCTGCGGCGCCGGGGTCGGAGCCGCCGGCGGCGCCAGGGCCGGAGCCGCCGGTTCGACAGGATCCGGACACGGGACCGCGGGGCCCAAGGGCGCGCCGGCGGGAGCCCAAGGCCTAAACAGGCGGTCCATGGTAGCAAGAAATTCTTGCACCTGTGCGGGAGTCGCCGACGGACCCGGGTAAGGTGGGTAGGCCGCGGGACTCCCGGGCTCCGAAGGAGCCGCAGGGGCAGAACCCCTGTCCCCCTCGTCCGCATCCAGGGACCGACGGGGGGACGTCGGAGAGCGTCTCTTACCCGAATCCGAGGGTGAAGACTTGGAGCCCGAGGAGTGATGATGGTGGCCCCGCGAGCGTTCTCTGGAGCGGCCCCTAGACCGAGAACGGCGCTGGGACGAGTGCCGGACCTCAAGCAGCTTCCGGCGCTGCTCCCTCAAGGCCTTCTGGGCCATGGCCAGACAGTCCATACAGGACCGGGAGTCGTGGTCGCTCTCCAGGCAGTAGAGACAGATATCGTGGGGGTCCGCCACCGGCATATTGCGACGGCAGGCCCCACAAGACTTAAAACCAGGCATCCCTCCGTGCACCAGAGTAGACTCAAACTTACAGGAGACAAAAGTCTCAAAAAGATAGTCAAAGTGACTAAGGTACGTGCTCTAACCGGATCTGCGCTTACTGGCGCGGAAAAAGAAAGAACTGACGTCAGCGCGCATGGGTGGCGCCTAAGTAGTCTCCGTGACGTCATCTCGGCGCTTACGACGCCAGCGACGGACGCGGAGCTGCACGACGCCACCTACCGACGCGCAGGGGTACTGCTGACGAAAAACTTTCCGAATCCAGTCTGACGCCTGGGGATATTCTAAGGTAAGGAATCTATCACTAACGTGTCTCATTCAGATACATTCTATTGTCCATTTTGATTCTTGGATTCTACAGCCTTTCTGACTTCTTTATACCTGCCTTCTGGACTGTTCTCTCTAGGCTCTGTTCCTGGATTTCCTTTGCACGGTCTTGTGTCTGCTGGTTTCCCTAGTCTTTCCCTCTCCAAGTCCCTGTTCTGCCTTCCCTTCATTGGTGGTTCCCCGATTCCGTGCGCCTGGCACTCTCCTTCCACCTGGGCTCCTCCCCTGAGCTCCGTGCTATTACTGCTGATGAGCCCAGAATGCAGCAGCTTGTAAATGACCTTGCTGCGTAGCCTCCTTGAACTCTGCTGATCCTGCAACTATACTCCAGGCTTGCCCTTTGATTTCTGTTTTCATAGTTGTTTGATTCCATGTTCTTATTCTGATTAGTTATTGTGTCTGTTGCCTTTCTCTTGTTTATCCTGCCTCTTTGTTCCTGTGTTGCCTTGTTTCTAATTCAGACTGCACACATCCAGACCTGTCTTGTATATGCAGATTCCAAGTTTTGTGTTTCTGTCTTTCTGTTCTGACTTCATATACCTGTTCTGTGTTAGTGTGCAGGTTTCCAGGATATTCAGTTTTGTGTATTCCAGTCCCGTTCCTGACCCTTATTCTAGTCCATATTTTCCCTGAGACCAGTTCCTGTACCTTCCACTGTTCTCCTTTAGCTTCTTGTGTGTTTATATGTTTATCCTGATTTTCACTGCTTCCTGGGGTTCCAGGTAAGACTCCAAGGCTTGTGGTTTTGGCACAGAGACCCACCCGGCACTCCTTCTCCAGAGGAGGTGCTGGGTGCCGCCCTGAACTCTGTGAGATTAATCTGCAACTTGCAAGATCCTTTTCACTGCGCACAGAGAGATCTCCCCGAGGAGCAGACAAACTATAATTTATGATAGTTTGTCTATCGTTTCCCTACTTTTACCTTCCTGTTTGTACTTGTGTTAGCTTCATAGTTTACCCTGCAGACATCCAGTTCCTTATTCACAGCTTGTTCCAACCTGCTTCTGTCCTGCTTCCCTCCCACCCTTCAGATGCTCTCTTGTTTATACCCAACATCTCTAGAAAGCCTTTGCCCCTGCATAGAGCAAACACCTCCATTACCTTGCCTTGTCCCGAACTCAGCTTGTGTCCCTGACAGATTGTCCTGAACTTTGACAGATGCCTGAGAGATGCACCCCTACTCAGCTCAGGCTCATCCCACTGTTGCTCACTCCAGCTACTTTCCCGCCTACACTGCCATGCTATCCATAGCGGTCTGAGGGGCCTTTCACGCCCACTAGCATCAGTCACGGCCTTCTCCTACCAAAGTGGCGGGGCGGGCAGGAGGAGGGAGCTGGGAGATGGGGTATGGGTTAACTAGTAGGACAAAATTAAATAAATAAATAAACTTACCTGATCGCCGCCACCTCCGCCCTCCGCTCCATCCCGCTCTTCCTGCTTCTGGGACAGGCTCCCAGACTGCACTGCGGCCAATCATGACGCTGCAGGAAAGCAGCATCAGGATTGGCCTGAGCACAATCCTGATCCTGAACTTTGCGCTCCCAGGCAGACTGGGAGCCTGTGCCTGCTTTCTCCAGCCCCTGCAACGCAGCTGGGGCTGGAGAAAGCTTCACTCTGCATGAGGTGTTTGGCCGGCATGAAACGGCAGGCCAAACACCTCATGCGCAGTGAAGGGACAAGAGAGTGCACAAGCACTCCCCCATCACAAGTGTCATACCCCTGGACGTGCCCCCAAGACTCTTCAGAGTCCTGGGGCAGGTTTAGCGGGATTAAAATAAAATGATAATAAAACGTGTTAGAAGCCTGTTTTATTATCATTTTATTTACAGTTGGTGGCAGGGGGGGCGGTGCTCCTCCGCCCTAATTGAGGGGCCGCCGCTGACTAGCATTCAAGATCAGACAGGAACTGAGTGCCCAACTTTAATATCTATTGGTGCTGATTAATAGAATCTCCCACTTGCTTAACTATGCACCAGCATGACAGTGTTATATGGGCCTCAGAAGCCCTCCCTTCACCTTCTGAACGATCATTGAGAAACCACTCAGCGCCTCTTGTCTCATTCATCACTTTGACACTGCGCCCCCCCCAAACTGCGATTCTGTGCAGAGTACTATGACCTGTTTCTATGTAAAGCACTTCCATTTGAGACACTTGGTCTATCTGTGAATAAATAAAAGAAAAAACACAGAACAAAACACCACGTGTTTCTCCCTAATGTTTTACCTCATCATTATTGCAAATGCCAAGAAACATCTGCTGGTAGACCTCTTCAGAAAGGAAATTTAGTAACTATTCTCATCCAGATTTCAATCACTCTGTTGCCACTCTAGGAGTCGTCAACGAATAGCGATATTATAATCTCTGCAGAAAACCAATGATGAGTGAGTTAAGAATTTAATTAAAGGAATGCTGCAGAGTGTAAAGGGGGTATCAGGGCTGTTGCAGTGTGTAGAGGGTTATCTGTTCTGCTGCAGAGAGATGTATCAGGACTGCTGCGGAGTGTAGAGGGGTATCGGACCTGCTGCGGAATGTAGAGGGGTATCGATACTGCTGCGGAGTGTAGAGAGCATCAGGACTGTTGCGTAGTCTAGAGGAGTATCAGGACTGCTGCAGAAAAAGAGGGGTATCAGGACTGCTGGGGAGTGTACAAGGTATCAGGACTGCTGGAGAGTGTAGAGGGTATCAGGACTGCTGCGGAGTGTAAAGGGTATAAGGACTGCTGCGGAGTGTAAAGGGTATCAGGACTGCTGCGGAGTGTAAAGGGTATCAGGACTGCTGCGGAGTGTAGAGGGGTATCGGGACTGCCGCGGAGTGTAGAGGGGTATCGGGACTGCCGCGGAGTGTAGAGGGGTGTCGGGACTGCTGCGGAGTGTAGAGGGGTATCAGGTCTGCTGGAGAGTGTAGAGGGTATCAGGACTGCTGCAGAGAAAGAAGGGTATCAGGACTGCTGGAGAGTGTAGAGGGTATCAGGACTGCTGCGGAGTGTAAAGGGTATAAGGACTGCTATGGAGTGTAAAGGGTATCAGGACTGCTGGGTAGTGTAGAGGGGTATCAGGACTGCTGCAGAGTGTAAGGGGCATCAGGACTGTTGCAGAGTGTAAGGGGCATCAGGACTGCTGGGTAGTGTAGAGGGGTATTAGGACTGCTGCGTAGTGTGGAGGGGAATCAGGACTGCTGGAGAGTGTAGAGGGTATAAGGACTGCTGCATAGGTTATAGGAACTGCTGCATAAGTTACCAGGACTGCTGCAGAGTGTAAAGGGTTATCTGTTCTGCTGCAGAGTGTAGAGGGGTATCAGGACTGCTGCGGAGTGTAGAGGGTATTGGGACTGCTAGAGATTGTAGAGATTATCTGGACTGCTGCAGATTGTAGCGGGGTATCAGGACTGCTACAGAGTGTAGAGGGGCATCAGGACTGTTGCAGAGCGTAGGGGGCATCAGGACTGCTGCGTAGTGTAGAGGGGTATCAGAGTTACTGCAGTGTGTAGAGGGGTATCAGGAATGCTGCGGAGTGTAAAGGGTATCAGGACTGCTGTGGAGTGTAAAGGTGTATCAGGACTGTTGAGGAGTGTAAATGTATCAGGATCGCCACAGCGTAGAGGGCATTAGGACTGTTACAGAGCGTAGAGGGGTATCGGGAATGCTGCGGAGTGTAGAGCGTATCAAGACTGCTGCAGAGTGTAGAGGGTAGCCAGACTGCTGCAGAGGGTATTAGGACTGCTCCAGAGTGTGAAGGTGCTTCAGGACTGCTGTGGAGCGTAAAGGTGTATCAGGACTGTTTGTAGAGTGTAAATGTATCAGGACCGCCACAGAGCGTAGAGAGCATTAGGACTGCTGCAGAGTGTAGAGGGTATCAGGACTGCTGCAGTCTGAAGAGGTAATCAGGACTGCTGCAGAGTGTAGACAGAATCAGAACTGCTGCAGAGTATAGACAGAATCAGAACTGCTGCAGAGTGCATCAGATGCCTGAAGCTTTATTGGAACAGTAAATTATTGTGGATTTTCCATTTCAAGCCAGATAACAATCACTGAATGAGTGAGACATCATAAGATATGGCATTGACTGGAGCTCCACTGACAGACATCAAAGGACATTTCTGATGATGTAAAATGCATTACTGATAAACTCCGCAATGGCCGACTTTAGTCCAAACTGCAAAACACAGAGTAGTAGATACCAACCCACGTGGTCTAGGAGCACTGTCGACCCATGAAGAACCTCAAGGGACTTCCAGCACAAAAAAGTGGCTGTTCCACCTACAAGGTTATCTGTTAGCGGCTGAACACTATCTATCAGCGGACAGTCCCACTGACAACCCGTCCAGTCACTACAGAGCAGCTACAGGAGTACAATGTGGCTGATCAGACAAAGCTAACATCTGATTGGTAGTCAGGCGGAGAAACCCAAAGTTCTGCATCTACAAAAAACATAGATGCCACACAGGAAGAATAAGTGCCTATGGTAGCCTTAAGGGTTATAGAAGGAATTAGCTGTAACCACATTTTAGGGGCACACAGGCATTGCTCACTGGAAGCTCTGTAAAGCATTCCAGCATTAATGACAGTGAGGAGAGACCTGATGGTTTTGGAAGGAATGCTGCAGAGGGCCACATTATTCATGTCCTCAAGTAAGACATTCCTAGATGTTGCCCTTCCCCATGGACAACACTAGAGAATTGTCAGGACCAAAGTACTCAACAGGGAAAAGTTATAGTTTGCCAGTACTTGGCACTTGGGGTAGAAGGTACAGTGTCTTAGGCATCTGGCTGTGAAGCTTCTTATCACCAATCTATCGCGCTCAAACAGATCCCATATGAAACCAAAAGCTTTGGCAACAACCAAGTGCAGACTTCTCCATTCAACTTGTAAGATGAACGATATTTGCTGCTAGTGATCAATGATTATTCCCGATAACCTAAACTAGAGGCAGAAAGCAGCGTTGCAGCAGAGTCTGCTCTTCACAAAATAGATCAAATAGTAATCAACAATGGGCTCTCATTTCAATGCAAAGAATGTCAAGAATACACAAATCAAGTACTACGTAAGCATTAAGTGAAGACGATCAAGCTCTCATCGAGAATTAGCAGAGAAGGAACTTCATCCCATTTCTATCTGAGGCAAGCCCCGAAACAGCAGTGGCTCTCGAAGGCACGAGGATCACTGCACCCCAAAGAACTCAAAGCGCTGCACATAATTTGATGTCAATCATTCTCAAATATTCACTTTCCTTTGAAAAGTTTCTACCCACACAAGCTTAGTTTTGCAGCAAGTCTTCTCTGTATCTGTGCCTCAGTATACACTAAAAACCCTCCCATTTGTAAAAACTTGGAGAATGATGTGAGGCTTAAAATAGTAAAAGCAATGGTACTAGACAGGTAGTAGTAATGGTTCTTATGTAAAACACTCAGATACACTTTTGGATCTTGTTCACACTATATACAAATCAAATATAAAATAAAAACAGGTGTATGGACAACCGTAGCAGGGTCAGCAATGTTGGTGCCTGTCAAGCATATACAATATTGCTTTCTATTGTAATAACATCCCTGAAAGATAAAAATAGGCAGTACGAAGCACAAACCAACAAAGAACAAACTTGCATAGTGTAGTTCAATGTCATGGTTCTCTGGTGTGTGATGGGCCCATGTTCTGTCCCTTAGTCTAAATGTTCATCGGTGGAAAACGCACTGTATCCAAATGTCCACTTATCATAATCCTATGAATCCGGATGCAGAATTTAACTTGATGTTGAAGCAATGAAAGCCATTTGGAAATTCTAATTAAACTAATGCTTAAAAAGAGAAGGATCACAGATTATGCAAAACTACAAACAGGTAAACAATTGAGTTGCCAAGATTGCCACTAAATATAAGCGACTAGACAAGACTCTCATATACCACATCCTGTTAAACAAGCCCAATCCAGATTTGTTCAGGTTAGAGTGCCACCTGATAAGGTCCTCCTATGTCTCACTTAATATTCATTATGAGTCTTAAACCATTAAACAGGAGGAGTTACATTCCCAAAAGATGAAGTTCAAATGCCAAAGTATTTTGGTAAAAATTTAATTTATAAATGAGTTCCTGAGCCATCCACAGGGCCTTTCCGTAATGATACAAAATATACTAGTGTTTCTAGGTATAAACCTAATTTTACTAAACCCTACTTTTGACACTTGTTTATGTATGTGGTACATGTTCCATAATTGTGATTTTGAATGGAACTCTCAGAAACTAAAACACCTTCATATTTGGTGTCCTAATAATCAGAACATTGTTAATATTAATCAATCTCATATAAAAGAAAAAATAAACAAATAATCGAATCTCATCACCATTTTTTCTTTCTTGATCCGGTAGACTTGATGCAACCAAGGTACCACTTACTTCAAATATTTTATTTATAATTTCTATGTTTCCAGTTGAGATTCTTAAGTGTGCTTTTCAAATTATAGAAACTATGTTACTGAAGTCTAAAAAGACTCAAAACGGAGATAGGTGTATGATTTCTGGGTTTTATAATACAGCATGGCCCTTTTAGTATTAGACAAGCATGTTGTTTACTTCATAAATATGAATTAATTTGTCCCCCACGTTGGATTGATATTAAAAGCACCCTGAAACCATTTTTGAAAGTATTACATAAGTCCAATTGACCTACATTTAAGAAAATGAGAATTTCAAAACACTTGTGAGTTTTTAAGCAACCATTTGTTTTCTGAATACCTTTTATGGATTGGTTTTTATTCATATTTAATTTGGTATAATAAAATTTGAAATTGAATCGGGGATCATTTTTTTCAAAGAGGCATAGGAACAAAGGTATTTCAGACATATCACAATTATTTGATACAAATTAAATTATCCTGTTTGTTGACTAGCGCACTAAATTAAACTACCTTTATAACTTCTATCACAATTATTTCACTTATACAACTGCTTTGTTCAATTTGCAAATTCTTATTCTGTTAATATTCTTAATCTCCTATAGTATTGAATGGTTGTGGGAACAGTGACTTGCAAACAGGAATATCGAATTAGGCGTCAGACTCTGGAATAAAATGTTCAAATCCTCTAAAACTGCTAAATACTAATTTATAATACACTACTGTTTGCACATATCAAGTTACGTAAGTTCTATGACCACTGTGACACATTGTGTTTATATTGCAAATCAGGGGACTTATTACATATGTAGTTCAATTGTGAATGTGAAACACACAAAAGGTGATGGGAGGAATACTTTCAGTTAAGTATATCCGCTGGCAATCATTCAGCGCAGTATTGCAACCCATTTTTCTTTTGCCAACCATGATGCCTCCGTTTGGACCCAGCCATATGCAAATTTAGGTTCATCTTTCTATTCCCAATGTATTATCTCTTAATGACATTAAGATCATGAATTTCTTTATATTCTTTACTTTTCAATGTGTGCATGTATGTGGAATTTCTATGGCCCACGCAGATGTGATCATGTTGGAAAGACTTCTCTAAATTGTTTTTTTTGTAGAATGGAATGTGATAATCGCAGAGCAGATGATTTTCATGCTTTTTCTACAAATTCAAAATGAAGAGATTTTTTTGTTTGCCTTTAACCAATTTTGTTTCTCAAGTACACGGTTAACAAACTTACTGTGACCCAAAATGCTGACTTTAATCTAGCTTGAAAATTATGCTCTAGATTGTTTTTTTATAACTGTTTTTAGTCACACTATTTTCTTTCTCTTTCCTTCTTTTCTTTCCCATTGTTTCTTCACTTGCTTTTAGTCTTCAATGTTTTTTGTACATTTATATATCTTCCTCACATCTGTTTTTATGTGTTTAGAGATTTATAAAAGTTATTTTTCTACCATAATGGTTATATACACTATATATTATGGGTTTTAATTAACAGTGATAGCATACGTCTATCATTTTTAAACATTAAAATTTTGTTTTAGCCACAGTTTTATTTATTACTCTTTTTAACATGCCTACATTCTTTAAGTATGTAACTTGATCTACATTTGGCTTACAAGGGATTTGGATGTCGGAGAGCTCTTCTACTCACTGTATCTGGTTCCAAAGATTATCTTTAGTCATTTGTAAAAAATAATGCACCAGGTACATGGTCTGTTTAGACAGAGCACACTTCTGAAGCACTTCTACTCTTTGGAGTCATATGCCCCTATAGACCTTACGGGTCTGCGGAGGTCATGCACCAAGGCCCAGATTCACAAACTATTTTGTGTACCTAAGTGGTAGATGTGTGTGTTAAAATCAATTGTGATAAATTCCACATCCTGATTCATAGGATCAGGGTAAGTCTCAATTTAGGCATGATGCGCTTTCCACCAACGTAAATTTAGACTAAGGGACAGAACATGGGC
This sequence comes from Calotriton arnoldi, assembly GCA_963921515.1. NCBI lineage: Eukaryota > Metazoa > Chordata > Amphibia > Caudata > Salamandridae > Calotriton > Calotriton arnoldi. Next base: position 4,035,934 of record CAWUFW010000379.1, read on the forward strand.
CATTTCAAGTTGGTATACCCTGCAGAATTAGGTCAACAACTATACACTCATAAGTTGCAGAGTTTCAGATATCTCTTGCAGGCACCCTGCCAGCCACAGAACAGTCACAAAGAAATAGGAAGCAGCACAATTTCAGTCTCTCCACACGGATAACCAATTTTATGATAATAATTCTTACATTTTTTCTCATCCTTAAAGAACCTCCAGCCACAAAAATAAATAAATCTGTATGTCACTAAAATGCACGTATGCAATACCAGTGTTATCAATATAAAGAGTGGGGTAGATGTACACAACCTGCACATGGGGAAAGGAAGGACACTTGCTAAGTGATCTGCGAAACAAAATGGCGACAGTTCAGTACCTCCTTTTCTAAGTAAGTAGATTGGGATGACGTAGAGCATCACATGCTGGATATAATAGACTTCCATCTCAAAAGGAAGCTAGGAAAAGAGAATAAAAGGAAGACATTAATAAAGATGGAGAGTGCAATTAAAAGCAATTCATAAACATACACACAATACTTATTACGGGTAACCACGACCCACAGCAAGTTTTTTTTCTGGGTGCACACCTATTCCAGGGTCATTGGTGCACAAGTCGCTGTGACAAACCTTGCTCCACTGTTGGGAACCACTAGAGTGCAGACCAATGGTCACCACATGGCTAGACCATACGGGTGACACATGGCTGCAGACCAAAAGAGAAACAAGTCCGTGCACACCGACTGGATGCCAAATTAATCCACACCTATTTGACACCACATTAAAGCACAAAAATGTAGTGCCAAGTGGGTACACAGGAATCGGATTTTCCATTAAGGCAAAGCAACGAAGAGCGATGCACACCAATCAGAAATCCCTTTAGTACATACTGAGTAATTGTAGTGCAGTTTACGATCAAATGGTCACTTTTTACCGTTATATGGTCATAGGTGCCACATCAGTGCATAAGCAGATGTCACATAAGTGCAAAACAACCATCATCACATAAACCCAAATAAAGAGATTCACTCCACCCATCAGCATCACACTGGAAAATGAGTGGAGAACCTACTTTCTGTTGTGAATTTCAGTATTATTGCAATCAGTCTTGGAACATATTTCTCAGATACACCAACAATATTAAATTAAAATGTTTCTCCCAAGGAGGCAGAGTTGGCCAGGCTCCCGGACAGAGGGCTCTCTGTGAAGCTCCAATGCTGCTCCCCCAGCAGACCCTAGAACAGCGGCATCTGATGAGACAGAGGCAGGGCAAGATCCTTGGAGCGGGCGGAGGGTCCGCATCATAGAGTGATCCGATTCCAGGCCCTTATCTGCAATTTCTGCCCGCAAAACATTGAGGGGAGACTCTTCCCCCTCCGCCACCAAGGTTTATACCATGATAGCACTGTGACCATCAGGCATGTTTGTAGGATGAGCCCACAGATGAGGGACAGGGAGAGACATCGGCCATGAGGCCTCTGCGGCCCATCAAAATACCAACATTGGGGTCACAAATACCCAGACCATCCTCCTGGAATGGTGATGTGGCGAGTCCAGGGAGTAATGGAGAGAGCCAATGTAGGAGGCAGTAAGGCCTGGGGAGCCTAGAAGAAATGAACTCTGTGCACGAGAGCCGACAGAACGTGGAGAATCTAAAGAGGACCAACTACTGCTGAAAAATAGTGATTGCCTAAACTTAATTTAGATTGTAAGCCTTCTGCTGCCATGCTGCCTCAAGGAGGTCAAAAACAGCACCATGTCAGGTAGAACTTCATGAAGCAGGCTTGACACCCCACACCCTCTTCCAGGGGATGCAGCGATTCTTGACTTGCTGAGGGATCTGATGGCCTCTGTAATGATTGAAACAAGTATGGCATAACTTAAGGGAGAGTAGACTGTCATGAAGTGCAACTCGAGGGAATGGAGCAGCACGTGATGAAACTGGACAGAACGGTCAGTTGACAGCGGGAGGCAAGAGTCGGGAATGCTTCACGAAATGTGCCATTTCTGCCATGATCCACTTGGAACAAGAGGTGGAAGTACTGGATAATTCACTGTGGTCCCTCGCATATAAGAATCCTGGGATTTTATACAGTGGATGATGAGAAAAGATAGAACGTAATCCAGCACTTCCTGGAAGTGTAGAGAGAAGATGGGGCAATACCATTGGAAGTCCGCACGGCAATTTGTTAGCAAAGTGCTACTTTTTCCAAATTTAAGTAGGGCCATGCAAAGTAGGAGGTCAGAAAGTTCTAAATTGTAAGAAAGAGCTGCTGGCATTTGGTTGCAGTGCCTCCTTGCAGTATCCAGCGAGATTTCGGGTGCAGAGCTTTGGGGAAAATTATGCCTTTATGGACTCCCAGGTTGAAAGAACATTTCAGAAGGGCAAAAAGTCAAATACAATACCTGATCAGCAGATGGGAGGCATGAAGAAGACCTGAACAAATATCTGAGCAGCAGCTGGAGGATTCGGCCGACTCCCTTGAGTTGGAGTTGGATTTAAATGATCTGCAACTTTTTAATCATACATTGCTGCTTGTTCCCCTCCCCTTTTATTTCTCTCTGAGAGTTTAGCAAGTTTCCTTCAGAGAATGTTTCTCGTCATTTGTTGGACTGGCCCACTGCTGTTAACTCACAGAGGTGACATTGAATGGCAAGATTTAGTGAGATGGTGGTTCTATAAGTGATCAGCTGCAGGTAAGAGCGGTGGGGCCGGCTGGGAGGGATTTTGAGAGACGACCACGAGAGAAAACTAATTATTTAATTTTCTCTTCTGGTCGTCTCTCGAAATCCCCCCAAGCCGGCCCACTGCCCCACCGCTCTTATCTGCAGCACCCGTGGCTGTTTGTGAATGTTCACCTGGCCATATAACTAATAAACAAATGTAAACAAAAAAAATGGTTCAACTCTTTCCCCCACTGCTTAAGTCTTGTATTTTTAAAGTTTGATTCGCTCATGGATCTTATGCAAATTACTTTCTATATGAGCTAATGGTAACTATTTATGGTATTCCCAATGACCACATAAAGTAAAGGAACTGAGCCAAAGGTGGATGTTCTATACCTGAAGTTTAGGATACTCAATAATCTTAACTTTACATAATAAACTGATCCCAATATAGTGCTCAGTCACCAGCATGTCCAAGTAATACGTATAACTAATGTTGCTTTAGTCCAACCCTTCTGGGACCCTATTATAGATAGGCGCACCTTTAAGCAGGTGTGCCGGGTGTAAACAGGAAAAGTAAACCCTATGATGTAGAATGTGCTGCCCTCAGGGCAGCCGCCAACTTGCGCTGCACCCAGGGCAGCGAATTTAAGAGAAATACCGAGCAGCTGTTTAAAAGCTGCTCCGTGTTTCTCTGTGTAGGCGGCACCCGCCTGCACTTTCAAGATGGGAGAGAGATCCCCTTGGAGGCGGCTGCAGTGAGTGACTGCAGCTGCCTACAAGGAGATGTCTGGGGGGTCGATAGGACCCACTGTCCCCTCGCCAGAGGGCTACCATCGGGGGGCGCACTGATAGTGCACCACCGTTTAGGTGGCGCACTGTCAGTGCGCCTCCTGACAGCTTCTGTGTCTCTGCGCCCGCGTCTATAATACAGCACGGGCGCAGAGGCACAGGGAATCCCTTATTCGTATGGGGGCTGGGGAATGCCCTCTTGAGAAAGCGATGGCGTTATATGTGCTATATGTGCACCAGCACTTTCAGCATTACAGAAAGGGCGGCACAAGCGTCTGCGGCCCCTTCTGTAGTACCAATATGCCCCGGGGGCGGGCACACATGCCCACTGCACCCTAGGGACACGTTCTGTAATATGGCCCCTGGTAGTCTCAGATCTACAAAAGCCTAATTAGATCCACTGAGTTAAGACCCGCCCTGTTCCAAGTCACTAGGTCCCACTCCCACTGCAGCTGTGCGTGCCTCTAGTTGCCAGGTGTGCACTATTCTGCATTAAACATGGCAAGGACCCAGTGGCGGCTCCTCCTTCCAGTGAAAAAAAGGAGACATAAAATGATAATAACTCGACATTATTATTTTATTTGTTTAACCACGGCACTCAGACCAATCACAATGCTGCATTGCAGCGTTGTGATTGGCTATGGGAAGCCTGGGAGCCGGGTGCTTCCTGTTTCCACAGAAGAAGCCAGGAAGAGGACAGAGGAGAGGTGGCAACTGGCCACCCGCCTGGCTGGCAGGTACCTGTTTTTTTTTTTTTCAACTCTCCTCCCCCTCTTCCCCCCTCTTCCTCCCTCCCCACCCCACTGCTGTTTCCCGGGAGCAGCCGCCACTGCAAGGAATCTAGGGCTAGAAGAGATGATTTGCCACAACGTAATGTCCCAGTAATACAATATTTAGAACACTACACTTAGTTTTGTGTATTAGGTGAGAAAAGTAAATACGCTGGAATATCATATGATTGCTGTACAGAGTTATATAAATGTAGCAGACCAGAAACTAGTACGACACGTGATCAGCTTTTGACAAACAGAACACGGGATCACCAACTAAGACTGGAAGCAAAGATGTTCAAACAGTCTTTGGAAAATTATTTTACAGTGTGCACCATCACACAGTGGATTAGGCCTACATTAGATATGGTGCCTGAAGCTGAGAGCAACATTTTAAAGGCCTGCTTAGACTTCACAATCATACAAGGAACTTCCCTAGGTGGCGTTTGGTGCTACAACAACAGTGAATTCACTTAAGGTGTCCAACATAGGGGGGAGGTTGGTGGAGGAATGCCAGAACCCTGTGTGTCTTCTTTACTTGTTATGGGCCTGGAGATAACGGATGTGCGAGGGCACAAAATCCTTCAGATGTCTGCAGCTAACACAACAGAGACCTGCCTCTGATGCATTTCTATAGGAGACGAAAGATAACGTAAAGTCTATTTTCTCATCTATTGACTGGTTTCCACCAAACTCTTTCAATTGGGACAGTGATTCTTGTCTAGCCTCACCTGCCCAATTTCTTGCAAACCTATGTTGAACCAAACGATACAAAGCAGAATAGCAAGTGTCTTTCGACTTAAATGGCTAAATAGAAAAGTGCGAAATGCGAAAGAACTCTCTTGTAGCTTATCCACCGGGCTTCAAACTTGACACCATTGCAACTGGAGGTTGGTCCTAGGGCAACATTTAAATATAGGTGCTCCCAGCGGCGGTAACTCCGCTATGGTGGAGGAGAGTCGCCCACACTGCTGGCCAGCTTAGGGAAAGGAAAAATAAAAATGAGAATAAAACAGTATTATTTTATTTTTTCTCTGGACGGAGCCGAGTATTTGGGGGCGGGGCAATGCCATGATAGGCACGGACGGGGAGTGGTGGGCAGCACTGCTGTAAGTGCGCATGACAGTTTGGCTGGCCAAACCGTCATGCGCATTGACATCTCCCCAAACCTGAGCTGCATTGCTGGGTGGAGAGAACAGCAGTCACAGTCTCCCAGTCCCCTTTGGAGCTGAAAACAAGCCCGCTCAGGCCAATCCCAGCACTTCTCTTATGCTGGTCAACATGAGGGAAGCGCTGGGATTGGCCGTGGAGAGTCTGTGAGCCTCAGCACGAACACATCAGGAAGAAAAAGAGCGGCAGGGCGGGGATCGGCGAGGAGCAGGTAAGTTATTTTCTTTTATTTTGTTGCCCGCCCCCACCTCATACTGCTCTCCTGCCCCCCACCCCATTCCCCTCTCCCGCCCCCCCCCCACCCCTCTCCCGCCCCATACCCCTCCCGCCACTCTGCAGCGAGACCAGCTGCTACTGGATGCCCCCCTCCTGCCGACCGGTCCTAGGAAATATTTTCTTCGGCAACAGCTGTCACTGGGGACTGCAGTGAGGGGGAGATGGCATTGTATTCCTAGAAATAGTATTAATGGTTGACACTCAGATTATAAAGAGTACACCAGAAAAACTGCAAACGTTTTTCTTTAAACACACGAGGGACTGAACAATACGGTAGTTAGTGCTAGAAATAAAAAATATGAGCCAACTGAATAAAGATCTCCGCAAACTCGCACAGTTTTTGACTTTAAAAATGGATATTTAAGGAAAACATATTAATAAGTGTTTTCATTCTTGCTTCTTTGAAAAAAAGACTTCAGCTGGGTTTTAACTTTCTTTGAACCAGCACTAAAAAACTGCACCTATTTCGGCAACACGAAAGAAGGCCATGAACTCTTGTTTCAACTTAAAAAGTAGTGGAACAACATTCCCTGAAGCTCATCTACGCAACAAGGTTGTGGTAAAACGCTTAGTTTCCTCGGGGGTCAAATACAGGTTTCAAAGCACCTCATGTATTTAGAAACTGCAGCTAAGGTGAGCTATCAGACACAGAGGAACCATGAGGGAAATGTTTCAAAGGTTGCACTCTAAGCAGCAGGAAAAGACACCAGCCACTTGGGCTTGTACTGAATCTCCTAGGAGGAAGCAAGTCCTGATCCTAATTTGGAACGCTGCCCAAGCAGCTGGCCCTAAGGTAATGATGTCAGACGCACAAAGCACAGCAGTACAAAGGGCATGTCCACATGAAATCAGCCTCAAATTGCTAAATAAGAAACTTTTTGTTTCCTGTGATTTATGGGGTTTTAAATGGTACGGAAAGAAAATTGTTCAGTAAAGAATACATTATTTTCATTGAGCACACGCCTCATCCAATTATCAATTCTGAGCTGGCATGGTGGTAAAATAATTAATTTCATAATACCTGTAAAGACATTAATGTCAAAGCGAGGCAAGAGCCACTTGTTTTGCGAAAGCTTTGAAAGGGGATCACCTGATGCAGTAAATCTAGAATTAATAATCAGAAACATGTACCTACTACAATAAATGACTGATTTGGGTCCTGTGGTTTTTCCTGCTTCTGCTGTTTCCCGCCTCCTTGACAGCCCCTCACTCCTCCCTGGACTACATATGGAGGCCGCTGTGCAGCCGTGCCAAAGGTAGGCCCGTATGCGCCTGGACCGCACCCAGCACCAGAAACCCGGGCCCTCTGCACTCCCACAGATACTCCGTAGCAGATCTCCAAGCCCTGCACCCCCGACGCAACAACAACTGCTGCCTCACAGTGCCTCGCTCCACAACTGCACCTTTCTCCTGCATCCACTGCTGGTTCATCGCCACCCTACAACCGACTGTCATCGCAGCAACCAGCGTTATGCCATCCCCATCGATTGAGACTTCCCCGGAACAACTCAGCTGGTTTCTGATCAACACAAGGACGCTCTGTAAACACCCCCGCATCCACTCCAGACACCTCCATCACAACACCCATCAGCTTCAAGATGAAACACTGTCGTAAACAAAGAATCAATCGTCTGCACCACCTCCGATGATGAGACCACGCCAACGATCATGGAACCGAAGAAATTCCATCGCCACACAGACGACATAACCACCATCAAAGGTACCCTTGGCAACAGATCCCCAGGACCATGCACCGCCTCAGTGATGCCATAGCGGAATTCATCACCCCGCTCGCCATTGAATCCGAACACTTTGTATTCCTGAGAGACCTTAACTTCCACCTGGACGACCCCACTGACAACTCCACTGACTTCCTGGAACGATTGGACATCAGCCTTAAGCAGCTGGTCACAGACCCCACACACACACACACACTGGACCCATCTTCACGTCCAGTCACAAAATCAGGTACAGCCACACCACGTAACTCACCTGGATGGACCACTCCATCGTACGCTTCACCATCGCCGGACCTCCCCGCACCACCCGCAACCACCACAGCACCCCCTCCCGCAGCTGGACCAAGGTCACTCAGCACCAATGGACCGACGCCCTCAGCATCACCCAGCCCAATGTCACCTCAGAACTGAACCATGCAGTAGAGAACTTCAACGCCTGGATCACTAGCGCCGGCGACAGCGTTGCTCTCACGAAACCGGCCAGAATGCTCAGATCCTCCAAACGAGCCAGTTGGTACACCCCAGAACTTAGCACGTCAAAACGCAGATGCAAACAACTGGAAAGAAAGTGGCGAACCAGCAGGAACAATATGGACTGAGCCACCCTTCAGGTCGGCCCTCAACAACTACCACCGCCAGCCAAAGCCTCAAAAAAGGAGGCCCTGACACACCAGATCAAGACCAGCGCCAACCAAACCAAGAAACTCTTCACCATCGTCCAAGAGCTCACCTGCCCATTAGCCACCGAAAACTCGATCTCCTCCTTATAGGAACTCTGCGACGCCCTCACCGACCACTTCCACAACAAGATAGCAACCATCTACAGAAACTTCGATCCCCAACCCACCGACCTCCTCAGCATCCCATCGACCACTGCCGCCAACCACCCGCTCACGACATGGGAACAACTCAGCACTCCGAACACAAATACTCAAATAAACTCCACCCACTCGGGAGCACCCACCGACTCATGCCCCAACAGACTTTTCAACCTTGGAAGAGACTTCGCCACCAGCTCACCACCATCCTCAACACCTCCATCGCCACAGCCACCTTTCCTGACACCTGGAAACACGCAGAGGTCAGATCCCTCCTCAAGAAACCCTCTGTAGACCCCAGAGAGCTCCAGGACTACCATCCCATCTCACTGCTCCCGTTTCCCACCAAAGTCCTGGAGAAGGCCATCAACCTTCAACTCACTGAACACCTGGAGAAAAACAACCTGCTGGACCCTTCCCAAGCAGAATTCAGAGCCAATCACAGCACTGAGACACCCCCGATTGCCGCAACAGACAACATCCGCACCTTACTCGACAGAGGAGAATCACCCACCCTGATCGACCTCTCTGTAGCCTTCAACACCGTCTGCCTCAACAGACTCATAAACCGACTGCGCCAGATCGGAATCACAGACGGCGTGCTCAAATGGATGGCATCCTTTCTCATGGGGTGCACCCAGAAAATCCGTCTCCCTCCCTTCATTTCTCAACCCAAGCGCACCATCTGCGGCGTCCCTCAAGGCTCATCCCTCAGTCCAACCCTCTTCAACATCTACATGACACCACTCACAAACATCGTCAGAACCCACAACATCAACATCATCTCCTCTCAACTCAGCGGACCCCACCACGATGAAGTCCAACTTCCACAACTGTATGAAGAACATCTCAGCCTGGATGAACAACACCTGCATGAAGCTCAACACTAACAAAACTGAAGTACTGATCTTCGGCAGACACACCTCCCTCTATAACGACTCCTGGTTGCCATCGGAACTCAGATCCACCCCCACTCCGAAAGACTACGCCCATAACCTCGGCATCATCCTGGACAGCAAACTCTCCATGAAACGTCAGGTCAAAGCGGTCTCCTTAGCCTTCTTCAATACCCTCCGCATGCTCTGCAAAATCTTCAAGTAGCTCCCCATCATCACCAGGAAAACTGTGATGCAGGCCCTCCTCACCAGCTGGCTGGACTACGGCAACACTCTCTATGCAGGCACCACCACCGAACTCATGAGAAGACTCCAGACCATCCAGAATGCAGCAACCTGACTGATCCTCAACATGCCAAAGAAAACCCACATCACCTAGCACCTGAAAGCATTCCACTGGCTCCCCATCCAGAAAAAATGCCAATTCAAGATCCAGACCCACGCCTACAAAGTCCTCCATAACCAAGGACCCGCCTACATGAACCACCACTTGAATTTCCACCTACCTCTTAGGAACCTCCGATCTGCTCACCTTGCCCTTGCACAGATACCATGTATCCGCCGCACCGGAGGACGCTCCTTCTCCTACCTTGCCGCCAAGTCTTGGAAAACCCTTCCCCTCCACACTTCACCCTCACTGATTCACTTCAGGAAGGGACTCAAGATCTGGCTCTTCGACTAGCAACGCAGCACAGTCCCTGGATACCCTCTCGGATGATAAGCAGTGCTATTATAAGTACTGACTGCATGCTTGATTGATTTAAACTTCACATGATAGCACTTTTAAGTACTGCCTGGACCTGAATAATGTCCAGAATGTAAACAATGATACCAGTAGTCCCGGCGCTCAATCTCCACGGAATAAGGCGGAGGATTGAAAAGTTCGGATGGAGAACCCTCCCTTCTGCTGAGACAGACAGAAAATCTCCCAAAGAAGCAGTCTGATCGGAGGACCGATGGGCATGCCCAATAGCTCGGGATACCAAACCCTCTGATTCCAGTCTGGAGCCACAAGTATGACTTTTGGTTCTGAACTTCTTGACAATTCTGGTCAGGAGTGGTATGGGTGGAAAGGCATGCAGGAGGCCTGAGCTCCACTTGAAATGAAAAGCGTCTCTGAGCGAGAGTCGCTTGGGAAACTCCAGGGTGCAGAACTGCTGACATTGTGTGTTCTCAACGGCGGCGAACAGATCTAACCCAGGCTCTCCCCGCTGCTGAAAGAGACCTTGCACCACCTCCGGATGGAGACGCCATTCGTGATCCGCTAGGCATCTTTGGCTGAGTTTGCCGCCTTGGCAGTCAGAGAGCCTGTCAGGTATTGAACCACCAGGGCTATGCCCTTATGTTTCAGCCATGTCCTGGGACTAAAGGCCTCTTGAAAAAGGCCCCACAAACCCACCCTGCCCCGTTTGCAGCAGTTCCACATGGTGGTGGTGTTTTCCGAGAACTCCTGCACTAGCTTTTTCTTGATGGAGGGTAGAAAGACTTTCAATGCCAGCCCGATCGCTCGGAGCTCCAGAAGGTTGTTGTGGAGTCCGGGTTTCGCCTGAGAACAGAGGCCTCTGATCTCCACCTCTCCCAGATGGCCGACCCATCCCAGGAGTGACGCATCTGTCACCACTGTCAGATCTGGTTGGGGAAGGGAGAGGGGTGTGCCGCTCACCCAATCACGGTTCGTTATCCACCACTGCAGATCGTTTGCAGTTCCCTCCGAGATCTGGACCATGTTGGAGAGATTTACCTGATGCTGCGCCCAATGAAACTTCAAGTCCCATTGCAGAGCCCACATATGCCAGCGGGCATGTGTCACAAGCAGGATGCAGGAGGCCATGAGGCCCGGCAGCCTCAGAGTCAGTCTCACCAAAATCCAGGATAGAGGCTGAAACATCGGTATCAGACAGAATTTCCTGGACTCGCCATTCACGAAGACAGGCCCGAAACTGCACAGTGTCCAGAACAACTATGATGAAAGGAAGCATCTGAGTGGGAGTCTGGTATGTCTTCAACCCACTGATAGTGAGCCCCAGCGAATGCAGGAGGTCCGCGGTAGTCTGGAGGTGGGAGACGACAGCCTGGGGGCAAACCCGCCTTCCACCGGCAGTCGTCGAGATAGGGGAAGACTGCCACCCCTGATCTCCGCAGATCAGCTGCAATCAAGCCATCACCTTGGTGAACACCCGAGGGGTGCTGGTAAGGCCGAAAGGGAGCACTGCAAACTGAAAGTACTAGTGGCCTACCGTAAACCGCAGGTAACGGCTGTGGGCAGGCAGGATGGGAATGTGGAAATATGCATCCTGCAAGTCAGACGCTACCATCCAGTTTCCTGGATGCAGGGCAGACAGGACTTGAGCGAACATGAGTATTTCAAACTTCTCCATTTTCAGGAATAAATTGAGAGGGCGAATGCCTAGGATAGGACGAAGGCCTCCGTCCTTCTTGGGCACCAGAAGTAGCGGGAATAGCAACCACAATCTACTTCCAACATCGGCACCCTCTCTATGGCTCCCTTGGCCAAGAGAGCCATCACTTCCTGGTAGAGTACGGAAAGATGGTTCTCCATCAGCCTGTTGCAAGCAGGTGGCATGGGTGGCGGGGTAGTCACAAAGGGGAGGGAGTAACGCCTCTGAACAATCTGCAAAACCCATCAGACTGCTGTGAAAGACCTCCAGTTGAGCATATGATGGTGTATCCTGCTTCCCACTGTGTGCCTATGATGATAAGAGGGCAAACAATTAAGGCTTTGGATGCGGCTGCTGGGGTGGTGGTGGACTGGACTGACCTCTGGCTGGCTGACCCACGAGGTCTGTGGGTACTGAGTCCTCGGCCACACAGAGGCTGGGTAGCTTGCATGCCGCAGTGCCTGGGAGGGTATAGACACGGCTGAAAGCCCCCTCCGTGGCCACGAAAGTAGAGAAAGGTTGAATTGGGATTGGCGAGGGGCCATGGAAAGGTCCAAGGACCTGGACGTAGCTCTGCTATCCTTAAAGCGCTCAATCCGCCTTTTCTCCTAAGAGACGGAAATCATCAAAGGGCATGTCCATAAGAGACGCTTGGATATCCCCTGAAAAGCCAGTTGTTCTCAGCTAGGCATGGCGCTGCAAGGCCACTGTCGAAGAAACCACTCTGCCCAGCGAGTCTGTGGTAATCATGAACTTAGCTGCATCTCTCCCGTCAACAATGGCCTGGGAAAGTATGGTCTTGGCCTCCTCTGAAACCATAGTCAGCACCTGCGCAACCGAGTAACAGCCTAAAAGGCACATGGTGTTCACAGAACCCCAGTGCCAGGCTGTTGGAAGAAAACATCTTCTTGTCCAAGGTGTCTGGCCTCTTGGATTCCCTATACGGTGGGGCAGTAGGGAATGTCCAGGACTTACCTTGGACGTGGAGGATTATACCACCAAGCTCTCCAGGGTAGGGTGTTGCTTGAGGAATTTTGGGTCCCCTAGAACTGGGTAGTGGCAGTGGGCAATCGTCCTGTTCACAGGAGCCCCTGTGCTAGGCTTGGACCGGGTCCCAATCACGACGTCAATAAGGGCATCATTGAAAGGGAGAAGCGCTGCTGATGGGTTCACTCCCGGCTGTAGCACCTCCGTCAAGATGTTCACCTTGACCGCCACAAAAGGCAGGCCAAGGTCCATGACTTTGACCACCCTCTCACCACCATTGCAAAGAATGTGCCATCCTCCGTAGCCACAGTAGAGGGACAAAACATGCAGTATTTGGAGAGGTGTGCAGTCCACCAAATCCTCCCAGAGTCCTACCCCATGGGAATAGGGCTCAGGCTCCAGCCTGCAAGGCAAGTCTCCAGTCCGCATAGGACGACACCCTTCTGGCTCCGTGTCTGAGTCAGGGATCAGAATGGGACCAGCGGTGCCGGGAGCGTCGGCATCGGGACTGGTGTTGGGGAATGTCGAGGTGATAAGACCGGTGCCGGTCTGGATCCATCTGTGGATCCAAAAGGCCCCACTGGTGCTGGATCCACGGCCGTGGAACAAGTAAGGGCCCCTCCCGAACCCATGGGGCCCGAAGGCATGCTGGCAGGAACAGGCTACTCAAATATGAGGCATATGGCCTCATAAAACTCCTGGAGTTGAGTGGGGGACACTCCAGCTCTGGGAAACTTGGGGAAGCACGGAGCCGACACAGGTGCTGGCTCAACCGCAGAGCCAGGACTCGAATTTCGCCGCTCCTTCATCTCACCGGCCGACTGACTAGGTGAAGTCCTCTTCGACTTCTTACTCTTTCTTCTCGTGAACTTGCCCTAGTGGCCCAACGACTTCGAGTGCGTCAAGGAATGTGGACTTTGCAACTGATCCCGGGACCTTCCTCTTGAACGGGATCGAAAAAATTGCAAAGTCGCTCGTTGGGCAGCAAGGAGCTTGAGGGAATCGCTCCCTCAAGGCCTTCGGGTGCATGGCGCAGCAATCGGCGCAGGTCTTTGCGTCATGGTTGCGTTCTCAATGCCAGAGGCAAACAAGGTGCAGATCTGTCACTGACATCTGTCAATGACAGGCATCGCAGGGCTAGAAGCCGGCCTTTCTAGTGGACATCCCTGCCTCACCACGAGAAGAACGACAAAATGTCGAAAAAGCACAGTCAAAAAGTGACTGAAGGGATAGCTCTCTCCAGATCTGTGCTGACTGGCGTGAAAAGAAAAGAACTGTTGTCAGCACGCTGTTGTGGCACCTATATATGCACTGTGCACGTCACATCCAACGTTGACGAGGCCACATGGAGTCGATCGACGCCGTGCGCTCGGGTTCTGCCCATGAAAAATTTACGAATACAGTCTGACGCCTGGGGATAATTCTAAGGTATGGAATCTGCAGCTAAAAGTCTCTATCAGATTATGCATTGCAGTGCATCTTTCACAGGGGAACGGACACAAACAAGGTTAAACAATGTTAAAAGGGGGATAAAGGGCCAAAAGCCCTGAAGAATAGTTTTTGAATTTTGCACAAGCACCACAATGTATTTTAAATTGCCATCTTGGTTTTTAAACCTTGGCCTTCTGAAACCCACAATAATGCAGAAAATGCTGCATGACATGGGATGGTGTTTTACTCAACAGCAAATGACCTATACTAACTGTAAGCCACTTTGCATTTATTACTCTTTGAAACAAGCATTGGCAAAGCTACAGGGCCCAACCGGGAACCAAAAGCAAACCTGTCAAAAATGTTCAAACCAACCACACTCTCTTGCTCCTCTCTCATTTCACTCTCTCCTTTTTACTGTCCTTTCTTTTTCCTGTCCCACGTGTAAAGCACCTGCTGTGCCTGCTGTAATTATCTGGGGAAGCTGGAGAAAGTAGCAGAGGCGCCAATAGCACATCTCTGCCTTCAAAGAAATATATGCCTCGAGCAGTCTGGGTCTAGACTACATAGCTAATATGTCTGGATTTAACGTGCTAACCCAAACACCGTTAGCAAAGTAGATAAACAAACATGGGAGGAAGCAAGCAGGAGAGGACAGAGAGGGCTATAGCTGGAAAGTAGTTGCTCATACAGTTCCTTGCAAGCACTCAAGTGGAGGCGGAAGGATATACTCAGACAGCCAATGGTATTAGGTGAGAGTTGAACACTGGGCTAACCAAGCCATGATTGACAAAGTTTCAAGCCAACGGCTGAAAGAGATTGGTCAAGGAAAGCAGGCCCTATGTCCAATCTATGTATATTCTAAGAAACAGGTCTTTTTGCGCTGTCAAACTTCGGGCCAAATAAAGAAGCCGCCTTTGGCAGCATCTATAAAACTGGCATAAAAAAATGCAGAAAAGTGAATGGGGCAAAATCCACGTTTTTTACCACGACTATCTGTAGAACGATACTGGGTTAAAATAATGTCTGAATAAGCTCTTTAGGTGAACTGGGGAAAAGGGCGGATTTCTATTTTAGGCCTTAGCTCCTTTACAAAATTTGTTAAGCAGATTACACTGAAATCTTCACTACTTCGAACATAAACCTACTGTTTTAGTTTTGCAGAGGGTGGGTTCAAGGACACCAAGTGCTACATTCCTTTATCCAGTCGCTGGCGGTGGCTGTGATTAATATTTACTGGCACTGCAGGCGAGCTTTCTTCTCAGAAGAGCACCAGAGCATGGAATCCTTCATCAGCCATTAACTGTATGAAATGCACAAGCCGTCTGCAGAAATGTGAGAAGTGCTGAGGAAAGAGTCTTATAACAGGCACTGACAAATCTAATAGGTCTCAACTATGCAAGAGCTATTGGCTTTGCCAATGTGTTTTAGCCATGTTGTACACTAGTGTGGGTGCTGTTGAGCACGGCTAAACATTAGTGGCATAGAGGAGAGTGGTGTGGAGTGGCACAGAGTGGAGAGGGGTCAAGTGTCATGCAGTAGAATGGCTGTAGGGTGTCATGGAGTGGAGTGGTGTAGAGTGTCATGGAAGGAGTAGAGTGGAAGGAGGCAGAGTGGAGGAATGCAGAGTGGAGTAAAGTGGAGTGGGGCGGAGTGGTGTGCAGTGGCATAGAGTGGAGTAGAGTGTCGAAGAGTGGAGTAAAGTGGCATGGAGTGGCTTAGAGGGAGTTGCACAGATGGAGTAGAGTGTTGTGGCGTAGAGTGTACCAGATAGCCGTAGAGTGGAGTTGCATAGAGTGGAGTAGAGTGTCACAGAATGAAGTGGCATAGTGTGGCGTAGAGTGAAGTAGAGTAGAGTCGAGTCGAGAGGAGAGGAGTGTCGTAGAGTGGCGTATTGTGGCGGGAGTAGAGTGGAGAGACGCAGAGTGGCGTAGAGAGTAGTGGCATAGTGTGTCAGAGCGGAGTGGCGTCAAGTGGAGTAGAGTGTCAGAGTTGACTGGGAAAGTGCTGTGGAGGGAGTAAAGTGTCATGGAAGGAGTAGAGTGTCGTACAGTGGAGGGGTGCAGAGTAAAGTATTGTGGAACGGCATAGCATGTCATAGAGGGGAGTGGCAGAGAGTGGAGTAGAGTGTCGAAGACTGGAGCAACTTAGAGGGAGTAGCGTGTTGTAGAGTAGATTGTAGAGTGGAGTGGCACAGGGTGGAGTAGAGTGTCGTAAAGTGGAGTGGCAGAATGGAGTGTCAGAGTGGAATGTTGTGGAGTGGAGTGGCATAAAGTGTTGCGGAGTGGATAGTGGAGTAGTGTGTCAGAGTGGAGCAGAGTAAAGTGGCATAAAGGGAGTTGTGTAGAGTGTTGCAGTGTGTCGTAGAGTGGCATAGAGTAGGATGGTGTAGAGTGGAATGTCAGAGTGGTGCAGAGTGAAATAAAGTAGCAGAGTGGAATGGAGTAAAGTTAAGTGGCGTAGTGTGGAGTAGAGTTTTGTAGAGTGCTGTGCAGTAGAGTGTCGTTTGAGAGTGCTATGTCGTAGAGTGGAATGAAGTATCTTAGAATAGAGTGGAGTAGTTTGTCGTAGGGTGACGTGCCGTAGAGTGTGTTAGAGTGGAGGGGCGCAGAGTAGAGTAGCATGTTGTAGAGTGGAGCCATTGTGTCGTACAGTGGAGTGAGATGGAGTGGAATGTCGTAGAGTGGAGTGATGGGGAGTGTCGGAGTGGGGTGTCATATAATAGAGTGGCATGGCGTAGAAGGGCCTAGAGTGGAGGAGCATAGAGTGGACCCGAGAGTTGTAGAGTGGAGTGGCATAACACGGACTATGCATGGTGGGATAGCGCACTGCCATTACAGGCAACACATTTTCAATTGAAATTACCATTACATTTGCAGAAACACAGTTTTACTGATAAAAGTATACAGCACACAAACAATTTGTGGAAATGTCTTCACCTAGTGTATTGATTTGTTTTGATTGATTCAAAATATTTATTTTTCCCCACACTTCAGAATTACAAAAAAGTGCTTCACTTGTGCTTTCCTAATTCTAATATACTCTGAAAATCTTCATGGTACATTTACAGACATTTACATTTTGTTGTAAGCTAGAAAAAAGACTCTACTTCCACTAAAGATTGTCAAATGAATCCTCTCACTTTGAAGTCAGAGAAAGAAAAGTAAACACTAAGCTCCCTTGGAAGACAGAGCCTGACATTTGACCTCAGGTCTCTGAATGCACACCAAATGTGACAAGATAAGAACAAGATTTAATGGCCTGTTTATATAAGTGAACATTAATGGAAGAAGAGAGAAAATAGGCTATGCTCCACAGGAGGGACGAACCCAAGTTGGACAATCTGAATCAAATAAAGTCAGCAAATAGAAAGCAAGCAAATGTGAGTTATAAAACACAAAGCCAAAGGTAAGCAATGGGAGGAATGCATTCCCAGGGCAGCTTTCAGAATGTCCAAGATGTCGTCAGCAAACCAGACAGCTCTGCTGTCTGGTAGACTTCAACCTAACAAGGGGATGTAAATGATCTGTGGGTGAATGAATGACTGAATACAATTTGTAAAGCGCCCTGCTACCCCTAAAGGCGTCCTGGCACTGGCTATCGGCAGAAAACACCAAAAACAGAGGCAAGTTCAGACTAAGCAGAGCAAAACGTAAGGTTTTAAGGAGTTTTCTGAAGATGGTGAAATTTTACTGTCTACCGAGGGAAAGATGAAAGTTGTTTGGGCACTAATAAGAACAAGCATTGACGAAACCAATTAGACTGTCTTTGAGAGCTATTGTCTTTGGCAATGTTTTGTAGCCATGCTGTCCAGCAGTGTGGAAGCTTTACAGTGTGGCTAAAACCAGAGAAGACTTTAAAGAAGCGCAATGACACAGCCAGGGTGAATGCACTGTCTTTGAAAGTGCATTAGCACTGGATAAATCATAGTCCTTTCATTTTTTTAATTATTTGTAGTCATGCTGCACAGCTGCCATGCTGCTGTACAGCATGGCTAGAAATTATTGCCAAAGTCGGCAAAGCCCATGCTGTACAACATGAACAAAAGGAAATGCCAAAGTCTCAAAGGCGAGACATATTGGCTTTGCCATTGCGCGTTAGGTCGTGGCACAACACCTCTGAGATTCAGTTAATCAATGCTTGCATGAAAAAAACATGACACTTAGCAAAAAAATCCTATCACATAAAGAAAGCAATTGCGCACATGTCCATGTCTAAATGAAAATACATTTGGAAGGAGATAGCATCTGTTGTCACAATAACAACAGGTAACACCGGTTGTCACAATAAATATCTATTTCAAAAGAGAAATGTGTTTCTTTGAAGTGGGTGTAGCATAGTAAAACATAACCATAAATGGCAAGATGTTCCACAAGTAGTGCCTCAATCACAGCACAAACAGTAGAAGAACAGCAATCAAACTGAAGCAATCAGTATTTGGTCCATGTTCCAGCTGAAAGAAGAAGTGAAGCCAGCACATGCTGGCCAATTAGAAGGCAGGAAATAAGAGTGACAATGAAGCCAATGAATGTTAAGCAATGGGTGGGCGCCTTGTATACAATATATCTTGCAAGCGAGAGTGCATGCGCTTTCACAGGCAAGACCTAAAAAAGAACAGCCTCTTGATGAAGACTAAAGCATGCTTGTGATGTGATCTGATCTAACCATGTCCAGACAGCAGAAACCCTGCCCTCAAAAAGTCAATTAGGTGTACTCAAAACATTGAAAAAAGCGGGTTATTCTGCTATTGCTCGTTACTCGATATTTTTATAGTGCACAGATGCCACTCATGCAGCCTTGTAGCAAGCTGCCCTATTCAAATCCCGTGCACCCACAGAGGAGCTGTGACGTGTGGGTCAATCTTTCACACACTTCATAGTAACCCATCACTACATGTGGGTAACCATTAAGGATTACTTCAGACACAGGAGTGAACCACTATATGTACAGGGTAGACACTTACATGAGATGAGGTATGCTAGCATTTTTTGGGTGCCACCTAGTGATGGTGTCAAATAAGGGTAAAAGGCCTGAAAAATGACAGTTTTATCTGTGTGTAGGTTTGTTCCAATGAGAAAAACATTTAATGCAGTGTAGGAAACCTTCAGACGGTTCTGTCGATTTGGCAACAATATTGTAGGCTTGAAGCCTGCGGTTTCCTCTCTTTCTGAAATCGCAGGCTGTTGTCCCAGCACAGTGAGCTTTGCAGACCCCCAGGTCTGCGCAAGCTAACTCGAAGCAGCCTATCGTGTCCGATGATAGTCATGTCTACACTCCCCACAACCAATACGTCCATCAAAGCCACAGGTTATAAAGAGCCAAGCCTGCTAAACACCAAATACAATCTGCAGATGGTCACGTTTCACCACTAGTGACAGCTGGTGCACTTTGAAGGTGATAAGGTGGAAGTGATCTTCCAATTTTACACCACACAAAGCCAACTTTCTCTACAAGAGATACTTTCCTGAAGATGAAGATGGGGCCAAATAGCACATTTTGCTGGCCAATTTTCAAATATAAGCGATTAAAAAGGTAAAAGTTTAACAGGCTCCAATACTTTCACCATTTGCTAAACATACCCCACCGTCTACAAGAGTGGGGAGGAGAGGAGTAAAACTTTGAAAACATGGCAGTAAAAGAGTGTGTGGGTGTGTAGGTGCACACCTGCCCATGTGTTGGGCAAATATGTGAGTTTGTATGCCAGTAGCTGGGTGCTTAGGAGGTGAAATGTCCCTGGCCCAGGGGGCATAATGGTGGCCGTCCTTGGCCTGATAGTGGCACTAGTGTACTTTCTACATTGTTGACATATGCTTTCCCACCGTGGCATTATTGTGGCATCCTAGTCATAATGGTGCCCTGCGTTACATTTGCATATTGGGTCTCCCCCATTCCAAACAGTGGAAAATATACTAGGTAAGGATGGCTGCACTGTAATGGTAGCCAACCCTGGATATGGTGGTCACCCTCGGTTGCTGATGGGAATCCCTGACATCTGTGTCCACGTGTGAGTTTTGGTAAGGTTTATCTGATTTGTAACGGTTAATTTGACATGTAACGGTGAAACATTTAAAAGTAAGACAGAATATGTCCTTATGTGGCAGTAGTACATGTGAGCACAAATGAAAGGGAAAAACCAATGCTTGGGCAGCTAATTCATTATTATGAAAAAATGAAAAGTTGGTAATTGGGGATAAATCAATAAATCAGGATTTATAAAGCGTGCCTAATCACCCGATAGGGTATCCAGGTGCTTACAGGCCCCAGAGGCGTATTCGAACAGCCAGGTCTCAAGGGCCATTTGGAATTCCGAAAGTGAGTTGATGGTCCAGAGGTACGTGGGGAGGCTGTTCCAGGTCTTTGCTGCGATGTGGGAGAAGGAACGTCCTCCTCTTCTGATTCAGTAGATGCGGGGAGTATGGGCAAGTGAATGGGAGGCGGAGCGCACTCTTCTTGATGGTTGGTAGAAATTCAGGCGGTGGTTAATGTAGGCGGGTCTTTGGTTGTGTAGAGCCTTGTGTGTGTGGGTCAGCAGCTTGAATTGGCATCTCTTCTGTATGGGGAGCCAGTGGAGTTCCCTGAGGTGGGGTGTGATGTGGGTTCGTCGGGAAGGCCGATAAAAAGTAGTTATTTACAGACAATCATGTGTTTTTGCTTTTAGCAGATGTTTGATGGTGGTGAGAAGGGAAGGGGGAAAGGTGGGGTGGATGGTATGGGACACTGGGGACTTTGTGAGGGGGGATAGGAGATGGGCAATTGTGTCACACCGGTAGAGAGTTCAACAGAAGGAATGTGGAGAGACAATGGTATAGAGGAGAAATCACAGACACATGTAGCAGGACACATATTAGATCTAATTTCCATCTACCTTCGACAGACCACCGACTCATACATTTTCGGTAGGGGGATGTTAAGTTTAACTCAGGAAAAATACCTAAGGTGGGTGAGGTTACAAGTAAGTTGAATCAAGTAAATAAAGTAGATTTAATTCACAATCTTCAAAGTTCCCTGCCTAGTTTAACACTTGACATGGAAGTTGACGTGTTAGACGTTTTCTCATGGTTGGACCATTCGTTGTCTACGTTTGCTCCTCCTGTGCATCGGACCACCCGTACAAAAATGAATTACTGCCCCTTGGTTTTTAGAGCAGTTAAATCTGGGTAAGAAAAAATATAAAATCTGGAACGGAAATGGAGAAGCAGGGAACAGGGCATATAACATAGAATTATCTATAACGCTGCTCTCAAGTCGTATAGGAAGACCATTAAAGCAGCCCAATCAGACTTCTTCTCCCTGGAGATTAATAAATCCAAGAACAAGCTACGGGAGATTTTTGTACAGCCTAATGTTAAACCTTCACCACAGCTTTGCAATGACTTGTCAACTTTTTTTGAGGAGAAAATTAGAGAACTCAAATTTGATTTGAATAACAAAGAATGCCAAGGGTGGCATCTTCCACCAATTTCAGTGTCAAAAAACAAAACTACCTTGTTCAGTTAAGGATTGAGTTTAGGTCAGAACACCATTTTGATGAGACAAATCAGGCTGATCACGTATAATAACAGTTTAATCCATCACTCCACGCGTTCATAGAAGGCTTCTACAAGAGAAAGATAATTTTCCTTTTACAGTACATAGATCGAAGTGGCTGTCTCTACATGCGTTTCTTCCCCTGAGTTGTGCCCAAAGAGCAGCTGTGGGCATGGCGGACACTGGGAGGTCAAAATTATTACTCTAACTCCAGTCATAGCATATTTTGGGGATGTTCAACTCTTCCCCCAAATAGTCCAAGAGGCCTATTTCCTATTTAAAGCAACACCTGGATTATTTTGGGGAAAGTTCAAAATTCCCCTAGTGTTTTACAAGAGGTCTGAAAAGTAGTCATTTTGTACTGCGGAAAGTGCTGTCTTGATGGCGCCACTCAAAGCAAAAACTTGATTGACTGCATTATAGCCTTAATACTCTGGGTTCTTCCACCTGAACCCAAACGTTTCTTATATATTTGGAGCAGATTGCGTCACTGATAAGAGTTCAGTAACCAAATCCACTGCTCGACAAAACTGAATATCCACCTTTATTTGGGTGAAGAGTCTTTCAGAATTTAGTCATCAGCATACAAATTATATGCCTTAAGTGAGAACACCTTGCCAATTATTGTCATTGACAAGCTTTTTGTGTATTCAGTTGACAATGTGAACAGCCAGGATAGGAGTGGACAGTTCTTTCTAGATCCTGTACAGGGGTAATCGATGAAATAGCAACCACCAGTTCTGCATGCAGCAGTAAAATCAGTGAAAAACCAGACTCTCCAACACTCATCCAGCAGCGTGGCCAGTGCGCCATGTGCCATTGTGCAAAGAAGGAAACTGGCCCCCTAGCTGCTGTTTGACCTGTTAAAGATGGCAATAATGAGGGTGAAACGGGCTCCTCAGGCCTTTGGGTCCCAGTACCACTGCACATGCTGCTCTAATGGATGCTACGCCCCTGCATTAATCCTACAATGAACTTTGAAGTATTATAGCACTCGATCGAGTCAAAGGCCTTTTTAGCATTCAGCACTGGAATCACAGCAAGCAATTGTGGTTGTATGCGGCATGGAGAAATGTCAATGCAAATTATTCTGGGAGAATCTTGTCAGGACAAGTCAAGCTTCACCTGGTAAGACAAAACAGGTGATATATGGTAACAATCTACCATCCATTTTTATCAGAGTTAGTAAACTATCTAAGAACCATGTCAATATTTTCACAATAAAAATGTATTTCTTACAATGAGCTACTTGTTTTCTATTAACACCTCATCATAGAAATCAACAAGAATACTTTTTTTACATTAATGCAAGTTCTTTTCTTTCTTAAATTATGCAAATATGTGTAACCCTACATCTATATAACGAAGATTGCCCTGTCCCCATGGCTACTATAAGCAAAGTAACATGAGAAAATCTTGTACTGCTTAAAATCCATCTATAAATGCATCCGCACACCACTCTACCTATCTCATCTTTGAGAAGTTCTGACGGCCCTTGAGACATTGCATTGCTTCTATCCAAAATGGCATAATTAGCTTTCTTAGAACAATTTATCGAGGAAACAGTTTGTGGAATGTTAGATAAATTAAATTCAGAACAATAGAAGTAATACAATTTGCGATCATGACAAGCAGTCGTTTCCAAGGACCTGACCACAGCTACCAATCCACCTGAATACATATTATTGAACCACATTGTTTGCATCAGATCTTTATTCATTCCGACCACGCAAGGATTTTGACTAGGGTCCCAATGTATAACAAATGTCTTATGTTGATGTCGGAGTTCTAAAGTAAAAGGAAAGCCGTGGATAATTGTTTTATACATGCAAGTTGCACATATGCTTAACATCTGTATTGACGTGTAAACACCGACACACATCTTTTCAATCAGAGGAACAAATGTATAGATTCATGACAATATGATCCGATGTATAGATGCCGGAACTCCTCTTTCTTATGAAGAACAAATATACGGAAGGGCATGAATTCATTTGCATCAATGGTAACCACTCTCAGTGAACTTCAATCTGTTGTTTTATTGTCTGTACGCCAACATTGCTATCACAGATATGGAAAAAATAAATGCAAATCAACCTTGACCAGGCCTCAGAAGGTACAGTACAGCTCTAACTTCCAGGCTATGTCCCTTCTGAATGGGAACAGAAGCAAACTCAGACACTTCAAACCTGTTCGAACTTATCGGTGAGGTGCAGTTTAAGATCTTTTGACACAGCGACCTATGTTTAAATCAATAAAAACTCTGGAAACATTTCATCATTTTTTAACCTCAACTTTGCTACAACTAACATCATGCACATCTGTCTCGTGACCAAAATGGATATGCCATCCTGAACTGCTCTTGTTGTCTTGCCTGACTTCGCCTAATAGGCATCACACTGCCGACTACAGATTCCTCACCTAGTTGAAGGTAAGTCTCTTAACAAATACCTCTATTACTAATGAAACAGAGGTGACCTGGAGAAAAGAAGAAGTAGCCAGGGAGCAGAATACGTTGGGCAAGGGAGAAAATAAGTGGAAAATGGGACATAAGTAAGCCTGAGAAGAGGAAACATGGGTCTAAGAATAGAAGAGGTGGGCCAGAGGAGAGGCGGGCTAGGAGATAAGATATGCGTGTCAAGAAGAGAGGTGGGTCAGGAAGCAAGAGTGATGAGGGACAGGAGAAGCAACTTGTGCCACACGTTACACCACAACAGGAGTGACTGTTTGAACTGAGTAAGAAAAGGAAACCGTGCACTATGATGTGTCCACCTTGGGTCAGGAAGAGTGTTGAAAGTCACTGATGGACAGTTCTGACAGTCCCCAGTGCCTCAAAAGACAACGGAGTAAACAAATGAAAGAGAAGGTCAATGATGCGAGAAAGACTGTGGATGATATAAGGATGCTGTTTCGAAATCTGGGAAACCACTCAAAGTAATAAAATTGTTTAAACAAGTAGTAAAGCTAGAGGTGGGGAACATTTGGCACCTTGGTCAAATTTCCATTGTCAAGAGGTGTCAGAAAAAGGACTGAGGTGGTCTGCACATTAAGGTTTCCTTCCTTTACACTTAACTGCTAAAACCGTACACTGATTTTTGCAGGTTTATGCTTTATAAATGTAACTATCTGTTTATGATATAGAGCTGTAGTATGGTAAATTATTTTCATTTTAATATTTTTCCACAATTTTTTATACCTGGGTGTGTTTTTCCTTGTGTTTCTTTCAGTGGGTTGAAGAGGAGGGGGAGAGAAGTGCCGGGTCGTAGTAATGAAAAACTAAAGCAAAATCTCTTGGACTCCTGGAGTACACACTGTTTTATTTAGTGTCCAAAGTTTCTTTTTACTACACTGAACACTACATTCCAGTTACCAACGAAGAAACCCTACGGAGAAGCTCCAGTAGCGTCCTAGTAAAAAGTTCTACAACTCTGATCAAACGTTTTGGTTCAGCCCTGTTAAAAATGTAGCACCTTTACCAAGAAATGCTGCTACGGTCCCACCAAAACAGTGACTAAACTGTCAGATTTGGAACTAGGCAGCTGGAGTTCTAGTCTTGGCTTTCTCCCTTGACCAAATGTAGCACTTCAGTGCAAATCACTTTATACCACTGGTGTTTACTTTCCCCATCTGTCTCAGAAGTAGAACACACCTGCGGAAGTGCAGGTCTGTGTGCGTCAAGGCTACGGTGTGACAGGAGCGATCCGATTTGCAAGAGTGGCCTCTGTTTATATTCAAGTTATTGCATGAAAAAGACAGACTGATTGGCTTTGTCAATGATGGGTTGACGTAGTTCTTGGTTACTCACAGAGACAGATGATACTCAAACAACCTAGGCCCATGTTAATGAATAACACTCTGAACAGAGCTTCATAAGGCTGTCACAAATTCCCAGACAGTCTGGTGTCAGAGTTAACAGCATAAATGCCCTCTAAGGGATCAGGTGGTTTCAGGGAAGTGTCTGACTAGGTGAACATTTTATTGATTTTGTCAGGTGTTTTCTTGAGCATCCACAGTGTTTACAGCTCCCTAGGGACCTGATGTTTGCGAAAACATATTGAACTTGCAATGACTTACAATTAAGACTCAAAATCTATATTGATTTTTTTCTGCACTGCTGTACACAAAGTCTAGATTGAATGACAAACCATACATTAGTTCTACAGACTTTCAGCCCAGCACATTTACTATGACACAGTAATACTATTAATAACATTTGTTTGTGTTGCATTTATATACTGGAGTGGAAATATTAATACAAGATTGAATCATTACACAAATAAAGACTTCCTTTCAGACTGTCAAATCTGCAGCACCCGTGTGTTTTCAGAAAATATGCCCCTTCTTTTTTTGTGTACACTTATATTAAATATATTTGGCTTACATAATTCCATATATCTTTTAATTCTGGATTCAAATATCTATAGACCAGTCTTCGTATGCCCACTAATTCCATTTATTTCGAAATCCTAAAACACTATTTTCAGTACTTCATAAAACTCTATTGATCATCCATATGTCATACGGTTCCTATGAATTAAGTGGGACTGTGTATCCGGACAACATAACTGTCAGAATATGGGGACTGAGCCATACAGATCAGATTAAGTTGGCCTAATTCCTAGCTAGCACACAGTGCCCCATCTGAACCCCTAACCATACCAGGGTACCTGATGGTATCGGCAACCTCAGAACATGACCACTCTAATTCCCCAAGGAAATCGTGGAAACAGATCTTACCATTTTATTGTTACACAGGCATGCCCAAGGGAGACACAAGAAAGGTACAAATTGGCTTTTCAAACATTTATTGAAGCAATTGTATTCTTCTGTAAAAGACATGAGCTGCCATTATTAGCAGGATGAAACATAGCATTGTAACCAGCATTACAAGAATGGTGAAGAAAATAAACAGTTTAACCATTACGACAATAAAATTGGATGACATGAATATATTTTTATGTATATACTCCTACCCAATTCTACCTACACTAGCGAGAGCATAGTGTGAGTCCCCTCTGCCAGATCCCTTGAGACAACCCGACCCCCATACCTGTATGTGATGTATCTGGAAGCCGATTGGGTGTAGAACAGACTATCGTCCTTTGCAGGATGAAGGTTAGAGTCAGCAGGGCTGCATCTCCGTCACAGTGTACCATGTTCCTGGACAATCCCTGTAGAAGTACTCCTCTGCTGAATTTGGTTCATAGGCGGTTTATATAATAAAAGCACTGTTACAATTGCACTGTGTCAAAGGTGCAGAGCTGATGTGATTGCTTGTCTTGAGAGTTAGAGCGGTCTCCAACCGGATAACCAGATGAAAGGGCATCATGTTCAATGTTCTTAGCCTTGGACAGAGTGTACTAGGCAACTTGATAATATGCGTACTAAGAAATGTACTGCATGCATAATTTTGAAGTATGCTATCATGTACTTGAAAGCATGTAGAAAGCCCCCATCTGAAAAGATGTCAAGTTTTAACGTGTGATGTTAAATGGAGACTTTGTGCACAGTCCCTGTTGAACCTTACAACACATAGTTCCCTAGAATGCTTTGTGGTTCAATTACATTCTTGTACCCATTACTTTCTGTAAGAGATATATAAAATTGCCTTTTTCATTGGCTAAGTGAGGTTGTAGCTTTGACTAAAATCTATTTTGGAGGATAATTGCTGATCACCTTTTCATTTACCTTACTAAATTATTGAATAAACAAGTGAATTTTTTAATTTAAAAAACTGTTAGATCCTCTTCTATGGTGCGCTGAAAAACAACTTGCCTAGATTATGGGCATATGTGAGCATGCAGGTGAAATTTGGAAAGTACATGTGAAAATCTGCATGACATACTAGGCTTTTTCATTCATGTGCTAATGGGACTTAAGAGTTGGATTCTAGAAAATCTTTCTAAGGGGCAGCAAAATAATAGCAATTAGAACATTGGAATGTAGGGAGCTCCATTGAAAACAATGAAGTGCTCCGGGCTTCTAATGGCTGGTAGAAGCCCAAAGCTCCAACATGCCAATGTTTGACTTTGTTCACAGCTGTTGCTGTGAACAAAGGCCTCTCGGAGCCCGAGTGGATTTAAACCCCCTCGGGCTCCGAGAGGAGTTTGTTTTTACTAATTAGAACATTGTGCCCTGTAGGGGCGAAATGTTCTAACAGCCTTAGAGCCCTTCGTAGCAGGCTCTACCGGAAATTAAAGGCCCGCTCCCTTGTTAAAGGCTCTCGCCTTCGGCTTGGGCCTTTAACGCTGGAGCAGCGCTTTATTGGTCGGTAGAGCCCACTACGTCGAGCTCTACGGCTATATTAGAAAACTGGAATGTTGGGAGCACCATTGAAAACAATGGAGTGCTCAGGGCTTCTAATGGCCGGTAGAGGTCCAGAGCTCCAACATTCCAATGTTGTCCTTCACAGCTGTTCCTGTGAACAAAGGCCTCAGGGAGCCCAAGGGGATTTAAATCCCCTCGGGCTCACTGAGGATTTTGTTTCATATGTTAGAACTTTCTGCCCTCTAGAGGCGAAATGTTCCAATAGCCTTATAGCCCTCTGTAGCTGGGCTATACCAGCATTAAAGTCCAGCTCCTTTGTTAAAGCCCCTCGCCTTTGACTCGGGCCTTTAATGGCTGGTATAGACACTACGGCGGGCTATAAGGCTATATTAGAAAACTGGAAAGTTGAGAGCTCCATTGATGACGCTAGAACAGAATCAGGCCGTGGCACTGATATAGGTCCGCTGCTGTCAACTTTCCAATGTCCTAATCTTCAGCCTTTGACTCCCTCTCCCCTGCCTCCGCACTGACTATGCGGACTGCGCAGGAGAATGTATGAGCCAAAGACTGTGGACGAAGACACACAGCAAGCCTTTCCCTTACCACCTCCTGTAGCTGCCCGTGTCACTGAAGCTGCGGAAAAAAAGAAGTGGGAAATCCCCACAGCTCCTGTATCTCCCTCAGCACTGCCAAACTAAGAACAACCGTTTGGCTGAGCTGAGGAGAGAATAGGGCTGACTTCTGCCTTCTTTCACAGCTCATGTCTATGTTTGATTTTGCAGTTAGCGCTGTGGCCCGCGTGTGCATCAGCAACTGCCAGACACACACAGTAAATGCTTTGAGAGTTTCTGACGCTTCAGAGGCGTGAGGGCTAAACCCTCTGTCTCTATTGGGAGGCTGTTTTTTTAATCAGGAATTTCTGCCCTCATGGTTTGGAATGGGGGGGGGAAGGCCCTCACCCGAAGGGGGCTTAGAGGGAGTGGAGCGGAAACCCCACCAAGGCCCGGACAAAGGGCGTGCACCGGAAAGGGCGTGAAAAGAATAGGAAATGGCACCCTCGCACTACCTGGGTGAGGATCAAGGCAAGGGGTGCTAAGGGCTCCAAAAATACAAGCAAAGGCGCAAACCCCAACCAGCCAATAGGAGGCCAAAGCTATGTTTGAAATCAACCCCACAGGGGGGTTTGGGGGCTTAAAGGAAGCTGCCACGGCTGGGATCCCATACATTCATCAGTGCGGCCGGGCAGCACTGGTTATAGGCCCTCACTTCAGCTCTGGTCTGTAACGCTATATTATCCACTGTCCAGTCGCAACTCGCACTTCCCTGCTGTGGTCTGAGTCCTGGCAATCGCACTTAATCATACTAAACTCTGCAAAGCACCAATCTCCATTTTCACAAAATGTAACCAGCCTTCCCTTGGGACAGGCAGAGCGCTTCCTACATGGGTGCAGCTCTACAAAACCCTTAAAATATAATAGATGGGGATTATTATCGTATTCTAAAGAATACAAACATTAAAATGGGCATTTTCTTTCAAAGTATGCTATAGTTGGCTTGATGCAAGGACATGTGTAGCAATGTTTATTTCACAGCTTTATACAACACCCCACCTCAACTTATAGCAACTCCAGAACACTTCATTAAACAAAAACATGCAGTCGATGGAAGCATCCTGGCAGGTGTGTAAGTGGGTGCTGCTACCTTTTAAAGAGAAGCAAGATCTTTAGATTCCAGTAGGCCTTGAGCACAAAGCACAGCATTTTTCACTTAATTCTTCCCTCCTCCTCGAGTCAACAGAGGCGTTCCTGGACTGCTATAATTTGATCCTGTTGTGAGACAAAAGAGGCTTTATTGGACTGGGATTGCCTGATACTGTCATGAGACAATAGTGGCCTTACTGGACTGCTATAATCTGATCCTGGCGTGATTCAATAGAGGTCTTACTGGACTGCAATAATCTGATCCTGTCGTGAGACAACAGAGGCCTTACTGGACTACTATAGTCTGATCCCGTCGTAAGACAACAGAGGCCTTACTGGACTGCTATAGTATGATCCCGTCGTGAGACAACAGAGGCCGTACTGGACTACTATAGTCTGATCCTGTTGTGAGACAACAGAGGTCTTACTGGACTGGTATAGTCTGATCCCGTCGTGAGACAACAGAGGCCTTACTGGACTGGTATAGTCTGAGCCCGTCATGAGACAACAGAGGCCTTACTGGACTGGTATAGTCTGATCCCGTCGTGAGACAACAGAGGCCTTACTGGACTGGTATAGTCTGATCCCGTCGTGAGACAACAGAGGCCTTACTGGACTGGTATAGTCTGATCCCGTCGTGAGACAACAGAGGCCTTACTGGACTGGTATACTCTGATCCCGTCGTAAGACAACAGAGGCCTTACTGGACTGCTATGGTCTGATCCCACCGTGAGACAACAGAGGCCTTACTGGACTAGTATAGTCTGATCCCGTTGTGAGACAACAGAGGCCTTACTGGACTAGTATAGTCTGATCCCGTTGTGAGACAACAGAGGCCTTACTGGACTGGTATACTCTGATCCTGTCGTAAGACAACAGAGGCCTTACTGGACTGCTATAGTCTGATTCCGTCGTGAGACAACAGAGGCCTTACTGGACTGGTATAGTCTGATCCCGTCGTGAGAAAAGGAGGTCTTACTGGACTGCTATAATCCCATCCTGTCATGAGACAACAGAGGCCTTACTGGACTGCTATAGTCTGATCCCATCGTGAGACAAGGAGGCCTTACTGGACTGCTATAATCTGATCCTGTCGGGTGACAACAGAAGCCTACGGGACTGCTATAATCTGATCCTGTAGTGAGACAATAAAGGCTTTACCATCTTGCTGCAATTTGACACTGTTTTTCTTGGTTTCTCCTTTCACGTGTACACAGACAATCTGTTGAGGCCACCTAGAAGCTGAGCTCAGCAGACTCTCAGCTGCCTGGTTATAAGAAGCCGTCATATATTTGTTTGCAAATTAGCCTGAAATAAATTACCTGAAACAGAGGTTGTCGTGCTTGGTGGAAGTCATCAGCGATACAAAATTATATCTCAATTGTCTTGTGGTTTGATACTGCTGAAAGAGTGAAATATCTATTTGCCTTACCTGTTAGATGAGAATTTGTTCCTTGTGTTTCCAATGGCACAGCAAGCGTTCCTCTATGCAACGCACCTCACTGCGACAGGTACACCCAGACGTGGGTTCTGTGCTCACGGTGCCATAGGACTCAAGTTGCACCTACTGTTGAAGCCCAAATAGGTTGTTGGAGATCTGACCTGGCAGTTCAGTCTGGACAGTTCCCATTGTAGAAGAACCATGGCTGATTTGCACATGGTTAGTTCCTGCATGAGATGCCATAGATGGCAAAACAACTGATGGACTGGGATGTTGCCCGGAGTTATTACCAGTGTGAGATTAATTTAAGCATTCCATCTATCATTTTTTGTGTGCTCCACAGTGCTATACTATACAGGAATGCATCAAGCATATAGCCCAGTTGATGCTCAAACTAGTCAGCTCTCCTCTAGATAAGAAAATATTTCCCTTCACAATTAAAAAGAACAACTCTCTTCCACCCCTTAAGAAAGAAACCCTTGCCCTAAACAACATCTAAAACCAGACACCTGCTACTAAATTGCCATTTCTAGGGACAATCAGCGAAAAGGTGGTAATCAAATAGCTTAGTGTATACATGTTCACAAACAACCTTCAGGACAATTTCCAATCCGTGTTCAGGACGAAATAAAAAAAAGAAATCACCTCGCATATCATTACCCAAATCATCCTCCTGTATTGTCAAGATAGAGGGCAAAGTTCTAAACTGATTCAAATCATTTCCCACATTAACGTCAACTTTCGTGAAACTAAGCTCCTTGAGTTCCTATTCCTACCCACTAAACTGTAGCACTCCACAAGGATATACGCTCTAAGTGCACCTACAGAAAATTAGCATGGACTCCCTAGGCTTCATAGTCCAAGATTAAACCATCTCCACTCACCAGTATGGTGACGGCACTCTGCTATACTTCAAAGATTCCAATCTTTCAAACATACCATCCTTAAAACAATTCCTAGAGAATTAATATCATGGGTGAATGGTTTCCCACTAAAACTGAGCCAGTTAAAAACAAGATTCCTAATGCTGTCTGCCTCAACCCCAATTTAAGAATGGGTGACCATCCTCTCGCTCCACTTGGCATCTCAACAACCCTGGTACCATCTGTGAGTAACTGGATTTCACAACAGATCCAAACTTCAACTGAAAGGAGCACACAGCAAAACTGATGAGAATCACATCCTATTAACTACAACTCTCAAGATACATCAAACATTCCATTCCGTCATCAAACCTCAAAACAGCTGTACAAGCCCTAGTACTCTCCCGCCTCAATGGAGGTAATTGAATATTAGCAGGCCTCCCTAAATGAGCAACAGCACCTGTCAAGGCCATCCTCCATACAGCACCACTGGACCCCAATGCAAAAAAAGTCAGATCACATATAACCTATTGTAAAAGATCTACACTGGCTACCGTTAGAGGCACTCATCAACTTTAAAATAACCAGAATAACTCAAAGCTCAATATGCCAGTGAACCTCCCTACCCTAAAGATAAACTGCATAGCTGGTCGAATGCCATCAAATTAATAAAAAAATATCCTACAAGGTCTGAAATCCTTGCAGCTGGACCCCTCCAATTTGACCTACAGATGGTTCTCCACGGCCCATCTCAGTTGTCTTTGGGAAGCTGTGACTTCTGGTACACAAAGCGTTCCTCAGCTACTTCTAAATCCCGGTCATTGCTAATTCACCCCTTCACTATCTCTAACTGTTGATATAAAGGCTAATCTATAAATGGTTTCCTCACTGCATCACAGCTGTTGCACCTTGACTATGCAACTGGTGCATGCCTCGGTAACTGCTGCACAGACTGCTGCAAAAGGAGACTGCGCGAGTGCTGCTGTGTCAGTGACACTTGGATCACATACGGCTATATTGGCTGCCTCTTCGTCAATGATAGAGTTCAAGACTCTGAACTACTGATAATGCATAACATGGAGGTCAGACCCTCTGGTGAACTTGCAAACAACACATTTCATTCCCAGTTGTAATCTGAGGTCTCCTCAGCCATTCCTACAGACCGTGGCTGGTATTCAGTAGCCATCGAATGGAGGGCCGATCCTTTCGTTACCTGGCTCCAGTATTGTGGAATGCACTTCCATACACTTATGTTCCATCTAGGTCACCCCCTATTCAGAAAAAAGAAACACTAATCTTTTCCAGAAGCAATTTTTGCATTTTGACTCGAACGCTTGGAGTGCAATAGTAGCACTAGTTTGCTTTAGAAGACCCAGTAACAATCTTCTGGAATACTACTCACCTGGGCAAGAAGCTTCCTCAGTTAGACAGGGAGGACTTCCTGAAAAAATGAGATGTTATACTGTTAAAGGGAACTTGGGTTCCGGATGGCGTTTTTAACCAAGAGGTTTGATGTTCTAACTATATCAAGAAAGGCATGGGGCTGAGGACGCCTCAGTGGTGGGAATAAAGGAGGCTTGCAGCGGGGAATATGAAACTACTAGTAATTAAAGTGATTTTACCATGATAGGAAGATTGGTGGAAACAGATTCGAATGTAGTCAATAATAATTTACTGGGAAATGTATATTTCCCATCAGGATCACGTTTCAATATTTTGGTGAATCAAAAAATTCCAACAGTGTGGTAAATGAAGAAATGTATATCTACCACAGTGATACTGTCCTGACATCTGCAGAGATAAATTCTATATGTACAGTTGGTAGCCGTAAAGTAAGTAGGATTAGCAAAAACGTACCATGTAATATTTCCAAACATATATTTAGCTATCTGAGTAGCCAAGTTTGGATGTATTGACAGGGTCTGTAGGGCATGTGCCCGACAAGATTTATACGATAAATGGTAATTACACAACACGTATGCACTATGCAGGGATATCTAGGGCTTCTTTGACAAAGGAAATTAGATCTGTATGGGAAAGAGGACAAAAACAAGCTATACCTCAATGTAGAAGTCTGAAGATAGGCCTGGGAAAGGGAGAATAATGGCTTCTGTGGGAAACCAAGACCGTAAGATTCGAAGAATAGAGAGGAATCTTAGACTAAATCACACAGAACTCCTGTAAAGCACTCCTATACACAGATGGGCTTTCTGAACCTGAAATAATATGGTAGATAAATTGAACATTACTCTTCAAGTGAATGCAAATGCCAATGTACTTGGCCATAGTAGGATGGACCCCAGTCCATGACAGGCACGCGACCCCGACAGCCCCTGCTTCGACGTCGCCCACCCTCCCCGAAAGGGGTCGGACACTAGGCAAATAAGATGAAAATGTTGATAGAAGATTTCGATATACTGTACGTTAATTAACTGATATGACACTGATTTTTTTTCTTTTTAATTAGTTACTGGTGCACCTTTACGCAAAGCATCTTATCGGCCAGCACCTTTAACTGTGCTCAGATTTACTAAAATATCTTATCTAAATATTTTATAACACATATTGCGCAGGTGGAATTTGCTCGTCCTTTACAGTATGCTTAGCAGGGGGTCAAATTTGGTAAATGGTTCCGGTGCTGGGTAATTGTGCTCAGACATTAGCAGTGACCAACGGGAATGAGAATGATTTTCACACTGACCTTCCGGTGCGAAAAATACCCTCATGACGGGTCGTTGTGCAAAACTCTATTGGACCAGTTCAAACCTCCATAGCACTGACGCCATGACCATAATCAGATCACCTGATGTTTATCACACTGTGTAAGTGCAAGAGACGTCACACCCGTCTCCACCTCCCTGGATGGAAGGTACAGAGTTAATGTTTCACCTGCTCTGCACTTCACCTCTTCCTGGTTGAGGAATGTGACCAGCAAGTGAGATCAGGCGAGGCCACCCTTCGAATGGTTCATATGCAGCCGGGGCTCACGTGAAAATACACACTCGGAGATGGAAGGGCTGCTTTTAACCAACAGAGGGTCTCTCCCATCTTCTCCCACTATTAATCGCCACAAATGTACACATTAATTTCAAAAGTATAAGACTGGGCAATACACTGGTGCCCGCAGCCACAAAGCACAATCAATCAATCCGTAGATTTGTAGAGCGCTTCTGGTCACCCCTGAGGGTATCCAGGCGCTGCATTTAAAAGGTGCAAAACGTTTCAAAAGAAAGTGTTAACTAACCTACAAGTGCACGCTATTACTGTTCTAGTTAATAAATGTTTAGATGAGTTTAAGTGAGATAGTTCTACCCCTAGCTTTCAGATTTCAACAATTTTATCGTTGTTTAAAAAAAAAAAAAACTGAATTTCGAATGAGATCTTAAAGTGAACCGTGTATCTAACCAAGCCTGAATTTCCTGGTCGAATGGACAAACCAACAGAAACAAGAACAGCGCCTATTTCAACTTCTCAGCGAATACACAGCACTTCATGTTCAGAGCAGACACGGCTAAGAAGGTATGTTCAACCCGAAGGGCACATGGGGCAAGGGATTCATCAACCCATTTACTTTGTCTAATGCATCTCTACAGTTCTGAGCCAGGTGGCACACTCGACGGCTTTACACCCTGGTCTGCTCGTTCATTCTCCATGTGCTGAGGTCAGTCTGAAAGGATTTCCGACCTGATGTCAAGTAAATCTATCAAGATTACCTTGAAGAAGCAGGAGCCAGGCAATGGAGGTATATGGCCACCCACTGCTTGGATCCCTTTCCTAAGCCACCAGGTTTGGAGCTTTCACGAGGCGACTCAATGAAGCCTTAGGGCCCCAAATTCCAACAAAAAGGTGGGGTTTTTTTAAAGTCCTATTTACGTCTGGCTTGACAGAGCAAAATCTGCAACACCTACTGTTATGATTTTTTTAAAATATACCTACAGTAATTGAGGCTTTGCCTAAAGAAACCCCTCTCACCTCTTGCTACTGGCTGCTTCATGTATCATTCCACCTCATATGGAATGTTTGCACAGCAATGACTGTGGAACTATTTTCCATCTCAAAGGTAATCTGAATCAAGACATATTAAAATATTTGTCTCGTAGATGCTTTATGTATAGGGAGCAACATTTTGTTTTTTCTTTTCACAGTAGAAAGATTTTTCTCTGTTTTAATGATGACTCAAAATATAACCTGGACCTGTTGGCTGTGCCAATGCTTGTTTGTGTAGAGGGAGCAATCAAGCTTGCTATAGTACCAGGCTTCCTGACTGAGGATTCTCTCTATATCCACATATATTATTTTCTTATTTCCCCAGTTAGTTTGAGCTTCTTCTGACTATTGCTGTAATTTCTCCACAGGGTCTCTCTGTTCACTGCCCTGGGGTGCGTCTACTTTGAGGCGATACTGGCCAGTGACCTCGGCAATCACTAGCCAAGGGGTACCACATTGGCTACAGAGGCATCTTATACGACTTACAGTGGAGGGATGCCAGATTAGGCAGAAGATCATTTGGTCTATGGCATGAAAAGTCCTTGCAATGGGCTGTCACTGCGGTCTTATCTACTCACCTAGATGAAGGCGGGAGGCTTGCTCTCAGTGTGCCTGGTACTCTTTAAAGATGGCTTCCAATGTGCCAGCCAATCTCCTTATGAAGATGGAGAGAAGGAATCACATCTCCGCCATTTTGAAGATTCTTTGCTAGACGTGAATGGTGAATACAGTACAGTTCTTGTCATTCTGAATTTGTGCATTACCTCCTCCCAATCACTGACCACCCTTAACTCACCCTTGAACTCTCACCTTACAAACAATCAAACTGATCGCACTCTGCCGAGGGCAAGCACTTGGGGTGCAATGCTCCCCTTTGACAAATTAAACAGAGGTGGGAGATTAGTTTTAGAGTCTTTCAGAAGTACCCACCAGGCAATTAAAATGACTTTGCAATCAACAGCTTCGTTTCTTTTCTTGTGATACTGGGAACAGGGTTTTCGTAAGGCGAGTAAAGGCAGCTGCCTTAGTACGCCACCAAAAGGTGGAGACCAATAAATAACAAAAATAGTTTTAGCTCTTTTAGACTGAGTGGGAAGTGATCCAGTAGGCACGATGTTGTCGCATTCACCTTTAGCGTGTGTATTTACAAAATGGAATGCTATTGCAAATTGGGCAGTTTTTAGTTCTAATATTCTTTATTGTTATAATAAAGGAATACAAATAATTAAGATATAATATAATGCAATACAACTGATCCTGTGAACCAGAACAAGATGAGCAATTCATAAATAGAAATACATCTCATGTAATAAATAAATCCTATGTAATGTATAAATATCTAGTTGATCAGAAAAACAATTTCATGAAACTGGTTGTACTGCTTAGATAAATAAAAGATGTAAAATAGAGAAAAGAGAGAAAGAATAAAGATAGAAAAGGATAGTAAAGAAAGGAAAGAAGAAGCAGAGTGAGAAAAGAAGAGAATAGATACAAGAGAAAGCAAGAGATGGGGACGTCTGCTTCATAGAGAGAAATAGACTAAGAGGAAGACACAAACGGAAACTGATCAACCAGCCCCTGCGAAGCCAAGTCCATATATCTATCCAGAGAACTCCAGACCACACTAGAAATAACAGGTGTATACCGTTTCTCCTCAACCAAGGTGTGAGCCCCTCGAAGAAAAGATACCCAAGCCCACCAAGTATGGTACGATACTAAGTTAAACGATTTCCACTCTGTTAATATAATTTTAACAGCAATTGATATAAGCAAGTCTAGCAATTGCATATCCGTATCATCAAGCGGTAATAGGGATGGCGCAGCCCATGGGCCTAATAGGATTAAAGGTATTGAGAGCTCAAAATTAATGCCAAAAATTAACAATAAATGTTTGTGGACCAATTCCCAAAAGGTTGCAATAACGAGCATTCAAAAAACATATGTTGATGGGTGCCAGGAACTAATTTGCAACTCCAACAAAGATCGTTATCTTTAAGATTTAGTTTGTGTAGACGAACCGGGGTCCAATGTAGAAGATTAAGCATAAAATATTTGGATTGAATAAGAGAAGGAGCAATCTTATTCCTTAGCGAAAGCTTGCCAATGAGCTGCCAGGTCTCTTGTGAGATATGTTGAAAAGTATCAGGTTCAAAATGGTGTAGCCATTTCTCCTGCGTAACTGTAGACTGTAAGGGTGACGACTCAGATAAAAACTTGTAAATCTTGGAAGCAATATGGCCTGATCTATGCCACATAGCAAGAAGCGAAACGGTAGTAGACTCAGGATAAAGGAGTATTTTGGATAAGGCTACCTTTATTTTCAGAAAGGAATAGAAATCCATATTACTGAGATTATAATCTCTAGCCAAGGAGGAAAAAGGAATTGGGTCTTGTTTAGTATCATAAAGGTCTTTGACCAGCTTAATACCCTTGGTCGCCCAGGAAGACATCGTAACAGAGTCAATATCAGTCACAATTTTAGGGTTATGCCATATCGAGGACCACCTGGATTTATGAATTGGTTTAGAAACCTTTTTGTCAATGCGTTTTAATGCATTAATTGTATCTGAGATAATACGGCCTGAATACGGTAAGATCAGCTTAGATGCGGTCATGAAAGAAGAAGTAGAAAGAGGGGAGCACAACTCCCGTTCAATATAAATCCATGGAGGAGTAAGGCTGGAGTCCGGAGCAAACCAGAGAGCCCCTTGAGACGCTAAAAAGGCAGTTTGATACAAGTTCCAATCGGAAGATTGCATCCACCCAGATTATAAGGTTTCCTCAGATGTCTATATGCTATTCTAGCGCGTTTATCATTCCATAAAAATTTTGAAGTAAGAACATCAATCTCGTGGAAAAAGGATGAATATAGCCTCACAGGCAGCATAGAAGAAACAAAATTAACAATGGGAGTTATCATCTTCAGGGATTGAAGGCGACCCCACCAGGAAATGTATTTAGGTGACCACGCGTTCAGTAGGTCTTTAACCTTAGATATGATAAGGGATTCATTATGAGCAATAGTATCTGACATATTATTACAGAACCAAATCCCTAGATACTTAATAGGAGTCGGTTGCCATTTAAAACCCGCTGTCCCCATATGAGAAGAGAAACACGACGCATTCAGGGGAAACATTTCCGTCTTATCTTTATTCAGAGTATACCCTGAAACACGGGAGAATTTTTTGATTGTGTTGGAAATGGCAGGGATAGCATTTACGATGTCTTCAGAGAAGATGAGCACGTCATCCACATACGCGGCCGTTTTAATTGTCTGAGAACCAAATTGAAAACCTCTAATATCCTGATTTATATTGAGTAACCGCAGGAGAGGGTCTATAGACAAAAGAAAAAGAAGAGGAGACAACGGACAACCTTGTCTCGTGCCCTGGGAGAGATTAAAAAAAGAAGAAGTAGTCCCATTAATTCTAATATTAGCTTTAGGTTGAGCATATAAGGACATTACCATATTGATAAATGGATCTCCTAGATTATGAGATTGGAGAACTGCCTGTAGGAAAGGCCAGGAGACCTTATCAAAGGCCTTCTCGGCGTCGAGGGCAATCGCTGCCGATGGAAGGTTAGAAAGTTTCGCTTTTTCCAGAATATGACAGAAAGTTCGAATATTATCCCTAGCCAACCTACCTTTAACAAAACCAGTCTGGGAAGAGTGTATAAGATGAGGGGATATGGCTCTCCAAACGTTTAGCCAGAATTTTGGCAAAAATCTTAGCTTCCATGTTGAGAAGGGAGATTGGTCGGGAATTTTTAGGGTCTGAATGATCCTTTCCATCCTTAGGAATTACCACTATAGTGGCTTCCGCAGCTGAGCCAGAAACCTTTCCCGATAAAACAAAATTATCAAAAACATCTTTAAGATAATTTAAAAATGAGGATAGAAATGTCTTATAGAAAGCAATAGGAAACCCGTCGGGACCTGGCGCCTTTCCTGATCTAGTAGTCTTAATAGCCTGAATTATTTCTTCAGAGTCAATTGGTTTCCCCAAATCCACCTTAGCTGAATCAGAGACAGTATTTGTGGGAATAGTGGCCAAGAATTGTTGACATGTAACTAGATTACACTGATCTTTGGGCGTATATAAGTTTTTATAAAAATCCCGGAAAACCTCAAGAATATCCTGAGTATGAAACTTCCTAGCACCAGTATTATCAGTGATACAAGAGATCTGAGTCGTCTTAACACTTGTATCCTGATATTTTAATGTAGCAGCTAACATCTTACCTGCGCGGTTTCGTAACAATAACCGTTTAGATTTTTGCGCCTGTACTCCAAAGTGAGCTCTTCTGGTAACTATGGAGTTATAAGAATATTTTAGGTACTTAATCTCTTGTAGAAGCGATTTGTCTTTAGAGCCTCTATATAAGATCTCTTTACTTTTAATTTCGTCACCCAAGGCAGTGAGTGTTCTTCTAATATCAGCGTTCCTTTTCGCCATTTTTTTTATAATATGACCTCTAATAGTACATTTAAAGGCATCCGATAAGACTACTGGGGAGCTTTCGGATGACACGTTAGCTTTGAAGAAATTATGAATATCCACATTTAGTTGTTTAACCTCCTCACTATCATCTAAGATTTCTGTGTTTAGACGCCAAGTCCGCGATCTATGAGTATCTGTAAAATTAAGGAGAGTAAACGAGACCGCCGCGTGATCAGAGACAAGAATTGGATGGATTATCACATTAGTAGTATGTTTCAAAAGTGCTGCGTCGACCAAGAGATAATCAATACGGGAAAAACTAGAGTGTGGAGAGGAGAAAAAGGTGAAATCACTACCAGTAGGGTTATGCATTCTCCATACATCCAGAAGATGTTGAGAAGAACACATATCCAGCATTTGTTTATGCGCCCTAGGAGGGCGAAATTTAAAAGCTGATTGTCTGTCTAAAATAGGATCCATAGGAAGATTAAAATCACCGCCAACAATCACTTTAGCATTTTGAGGGATGTCAGACAGCTTCCTACTAATAGCCCGCCAAAAAGATTGATCATCATTATTAGGGGCATATATATTCATAACGTAAAAATCAGTCAATCCATTAGACAAACAAGAGAGCAGCCATCTACCATCTGAATCGTATTCAGCAGTCACAATAGTTAGACCAGAGTTTTTGGAAATCAACGTTATAACCCCATTTCTTTTACCAGAAGCTTCAGAGCAAGCTACATCAAGGACCCACTTTTTCCGTAAAAATAAGGCTTCCTTAAAGCAACTTTAGTTTCTTGAAGTAAAACAATGTCCCCAGACAAGCTTTTACAGTAGTCTAAGATCTTAGCCCTCTTAACAGGATGATTTAAACCACGCACATTAAGTGAGAGCACATTCAGACCGGACATAGTGAACAGAAAACAACATAGATAAGCACATCTGGTGTATGAAAAAGGAGAGGCACATTGATTCTAACTCGGATATAATAGTGAGTGGAAGACAAAACAAACAGAAAGAATAGACCAAAGCAGAAGTCCCCAAGAAAAAAAGAAATAAAGAGCAAACAAAAGCTAGAAAAAAGAAAAGGATAGCGAAAGAAAATACAAGAGAAAACTTAATACCAAAGAGAGATAACCCCAGAGGGGGAAGCTGTAGTAGACAAAATGCATGGGAGGAAAACGTGAAGGAGCAACCACAGAGGCCAGCACATATAACTCAGCTTGCTCAACAACATATATAAAGTTTAAGCAGCAGAGCAACAATAATCTGCTAATGTTCAGTAATCTTAAGTTTACCAGCGTATCAAAAGGCCTAAGGATTTGAATTTAAAGAGAAACCTGTACAAATTCATTTTGTTAATTAATCAAAGACACAAAAATAGATAATAAATATTGAATTAAAAGGTAGTAAATAACAGTATCGAATAAATCTCAGATCGCATATGGCAAGGCAAATAACATGTAAATAGAATAATAAAGATCTAATCCTAGAATTTAAATATTAAATAAATCTGGATATACAGACTAAGATAAAAAGCTATTATGAAAATTAGAGAATATGTAAAGAAATTAGCAATTTATATAACGGGAAAGAATTAATTAGAGACGTCTTCTAACTACTAAAAGCAGCCTAAAGGGAAGTATAAATCAGTACTCCATACCTATTAATAGAAAAGATAGTAAACATATAGAGCAATTGTGAGAAGTTGGCCTGGTATATGCTGTTCACTAATTAAAGTGGACACCTTGCACCAGAACAATTCGACTCTTATGGTAGATAGGTTTAAGACAACCCTTATAGAAAGCTATCCTAGTGGTAGCTGTGGAGAGCAGCCTTCAGGCTAAGTCTTGAAGGAATGTAAAGCAGCTTGTTTTACCACACAATCTCTTGAATCACCAAATGAAAAGACACCACACAGGTATATATATCAAATATATATGTATTTATTATTAACAACTCTCTACTAATCTCTTTATGAGATTAGAAGTCAAGGACATATGCACAAATCAACGTTTCGCAATAAGTTAAGCACAAATATGGCTGGGGCCCTAGGGGCGTACCAGACCATATACTAAGAAAGAGACTTAGAAACAACGACTTGCAAAGAGACAATGCCTAGGGCCTTCAGAAGTGCTGGGGCCTCACGAAACCACCCACGGCAGGTAAGTAAAGGACCCACGGGGACGCGTGCAGTGTGGATACACAGGCGCGAATCGCCGTTGACTTCAATGGGGCAAGTCGCGGTTGGAAATTAAGAGTTTTAGGATACTTCGGGAGACCCTACAAGCAAGTCACTTACAGGGTAAGTAGTTCGAGGGCCCACACCCACAGGAGCACCGTAGTGCTGGAGTTACCTCACCCAGGGAAGCCGGGTGCATAGGTGTCCTTTGGTGTCGGGTCGCAGCGTCGTTTTCAATGGAGGACAATGAAGACTTGCTGCTTGTGAAGTCCGAAGAAGTGTCCGGTGGAATCCAAGCCTGGATTCGGAAGATGGAAGACCTGAAAGCAGAGGGGACAGTGTTCAAAGTCACTTGGCAGTGACTCGGGGCAAGGAAGATGAATGCCCACCGTCGTCGCAGGGTTCAGGTCGTTCGCGGGTGCCTTGACTCTTCAGCCACGAGGTCCAGGGGGTGTCGACGACGACCAGGAGCTGGATTCGGCGTGTCCCACGATGTCTGCAGCTTACTGCGGT
Organism: Calotriton arnoldi; assembly: GCA_963921515.1. NCBI lineage: Eukaryota > Metazoa > Chordata > Amphibia > Caudata > Salamandridae > Calotriton > Calotriton arnoldi. Next base: position 4,078,794 of record CAWUFW010000379.1, read on the forward strand.
ATTGGTGACTCGATCGGAGCCAACAAGCCTTGGTAACAGCAAGTCTTGGGGAAAGTGCAAAGAGGCAATGGCACAGACCAGCAAGGTCTGTGGAACTCACCCAGCGAGGGTAAGTCAGGGCAGGCCTGGAGCAACCAGGGGAGCCCTTTGGTTTTTTTAGGAAGTCTTCTGGGGACCCACAAGCTGGCTGGCAAGGGATCGCGAAGACGCCTCGGGAGGATTCTCTCACAGGGGCTCACGGTCACTCGGGACGTGGTAGGCCTCTGATCTTAGGAGGGATTCCTGCTGGAGGCTGGGACCACACGTGGTCCAAAGCACAAGTTCGTGGAACGTTGTGAAGGGGTTGCACTCGACAATAGTGCACGGTACCCAGGGGTCGCGGTTCCTCATTACTCTTGGGGTCCACTGGCCTCAGCTTCGCTGGGGACTCACGATAGCCTTTGAGAAGTCAGGAAATCCACTTCTTGGGCTGCAGGGACTTCGGACTCCGGCGGGAGCGGCGTAGTTTGCAACCGTCGTTTGTAGTTTTTGGTGCCTGCCAAGCAGGGGAGTCACTCCTTGACTCCAAGGGAGATTCTTCTGTCTTTCAAAGGTAGTGGAACATCGAAGGTCCGGGATTCTTCTTGTAGAGCGTCGTCCAGGGAAATCTGGGGTGCAATGCACACGTTCCCCCTCTTATACTAAAAGGAGGGGAGGGAGTAGCTCTATGACCCTACCTATGGGAGGGTCAGGGGAGTGGGTGGCTACACCCACTTCCCTTTGTCCAGTTTCACGCCAGAGCAGGGACAGGTAGCCCCTGAGCCGGTTTGAACTGGCATATGCACAGAGGAGCCTTCTGCTCCCCCAGTGCAGGACTTCAAAGCACTCTAAGAGTGCACCCACCCAGCCCCAATACACTAAACCCTGTCTGGGAGGTGGTCACACCCCTTGGGACAGGATATCTATTGTTGGGCTCCCTCCACTGCGAGTGTTGGTCATCAGCAGGAGGGCAGCCCAGTGTCTGTGACTGGTGGCATCCATTTTGTGATGCCAGGGCTCTGTCGGATTCTACCGCGTTTCCACAGTAGGTACATGTCTATCCCTCTAGAAGGGTGGAATGCTACCCCCGCCGCCAGGACTGGCGGGGGGTAGTATTCCAAGGTGTTTGACACCAAACACGACATGTTTCGATGCAGCCATTCCAAAGTTAGCATTTTACCGCGAGGATATAATGCACTTAAAAGTATATGGTTTAACCGCATCCACAAACAGCACCAGAGAATGGACTCTGAGAGCTGCAGAGGGGCCCTGCTCAGGCAGAGGCACCCCCTCACATAGAAGCCAAGCACCCTGCCCTCAGGATTGATAGGGCCTGCCTTAGGGGTGACTGATAGGGTTATATGTGTGTGCAGGAGAGATATAGGGATCCTATATCTCAGTGCGGAGTGCTAGCACTTCCTCACCCAGGCTGCAGTAGCAGGCCTGTGGTGTCAGATTTAGTCTGCTTCCCAGGGGTGGCATAATGCATGCTGCAGCCCCTGGTAGGCCTGTGGAGTACCTATGCCCTTGGTACCTAGGGTACCATATACTAGGGACTCATAAGGTACCACAGTATCCAATCACTAGTGCACCTAGAGTGCACTCCAAATCGTTCAGAGAGAACAGAGAGGCTGGGGCCCTGATTAGCAGGGTCCCAGCCTGACTATAGCCAGAAACCAGTGTAAACATCAGAAAAAAGTGGGGGCAACATAAGAGGCAGATCCTACTCTCCTACACAACCCCCCAAACGCAGGGACACTAAACTAACCTTGACCAGTTGAGTCTTCGTGTTCAAAGTGGAAATACCTTGAGAGTCCATCTGCATTGGCATGTTGGGTCCCAGGTCTATGTTCCACTGTATAGTCCATCCCCTGTAGGGAAATGGACCACCTCAAAAGTTTTGGGTTTTCTCCTTTCATTTGTTTAAGCCATAGGAGGGGCTTGTGGTCGGTCTGAACTATGAAGTGAGTACCAAACAAGTATGGCCTCAGCTTCTTCAGGGCCCATACCACAGCAAAGGCCTCCCTCTCTATAGCTGACCAACGTTTCTCTCTAGGGGTCAGCCTTCTGCTAATAAAAGCTACTGGCTGGTCTTGACCTTCATCATTCAGTTGAGACAGTACAGCTCCCACACCCAGCTCAGAAGCATCTGTTTGGACAATGAACTTTTTGGTGTAGTCTGGACTCTGTAAGATGGGGGCAGTGCACATGGCCTGCTTTAGGTCTTCAAATGCCTTTTGACAGCTAGCTGTCCACTGAACCTTTTTTGGCATTTTCTTTGAGGTCAGATCATTCAAGGGGGTCACTATAGATCCATATCCCTTGACAAACCTCCTATAGTACCCAGATAGGCCTAAGAAGGCTCTCACCTGTGTCTGGGTGGTTGGAGCAACCCATTCCATTATGGTCTGGATCTTGCTCTGTAAAGGCTGAACCTGGCCTCCACCTACAAGGTGGCCCAGGTATACAACCTGACTCTGCCCTATCTGGCACTTAGTGGCCTTGATAGTGAGGCCTGCCTTTTGCAGGGCCTCCAAAACATTCCTGAGGTGGACCAGGTGATCCTGCCAGGAGGAACTAAAGACAGCAATATCATCTAGATAAGCTGAGCAATAAGTTTCCATCCCTGTCAGAACTTTATTCACCAACCTCTGAAAAGTGGCAGGTGCATTTTTCAATCCAAAGGGCATCACCACAAAGTGGTAGTGCCCACCAGGGGTCGAAAATGCTGTCTTGGCTTTTGCATCATCAGCTAATCTGATCTGCCAGTAGCCAGCTGTTAGGTCAAACGTGCTTAGATACTTGGCTGAGGCCAAAGTATCAATCAGCTCATCTGCCCTTGGTATGGGATAGGCATCAGTCCTAGTGACTGCATTGAGGCCTCTGTAGTCTACACAAAACCTCATTTCTTTCTTACCACCCTGGGTATGAGGCTTGGGTACCAGGACTACTGGACTAGCCCAAGGGCTATCTGAAGGCTCAATTACACCTAGCTCCAACATTTTCTGGACTTCAGTCCTGATACAGTCCCTGACATGGTCAGGTTGCCTGTAGATTTTATTCTTGACAGGCAGACTGTCTCCAGTGTCCACCTCGTGGGTGCACCAGGAAGTCTGACTAGGGGTCAGGCTAAACATATGTCTAAACTGTTGCAGAACTTGTCTGCACTCAGTTTGCTGATGGCCAGTGAGGCTGCTTGCCAAAGCAACACCATCTACTGACCCATCATCAGGGTTCTGAGAGAGCAGGTCGGGGAGACGGTCACTCTCCTCCTCCTGGTCCTCAACAGTTGCCATGAGCAAGCCCATGTCAGCCCTGTCAACATATGGCTTTAATCTGTTGACATGGAGCACCCTCAGGGGGCTCCTGGGAGTTCCAAGATTCACCAGATAGGTGACTTCTCCCTTCTGTTCAACTATTGTATGGGGGCCACTCCACTTGTCCTGGAGGGCTGCTGGGGCCACAGGCTCCAACACCCACACTTTCTGTCCTGGCTGGTATACAGTCAGTACAGCCTTTGGTCATGCCAAGCTTTTTGTAATTCTTGGCTGGCCTCCAGGTTTTTGGTTGCCTTTTCATGTACTCTGCCATCCGGGAGCGGAGACCAAGTACATAGTCCATCACATCTTGTTTGGGGGCTTGAGAGGTAACTCCCAGCCCTCTTTTACCAAACACAGTGGACCTCTCACAGGATGCCCAAACAGAAGCTCAAATGGGCTGTAGCCAACCCCCTTCTGTGGAACCTCTCTGTAGGCAAACAACAGGCAAGGAAGAAGAAGGTCCCATTTCCGCCTAAGCTTCTCTGGGAGTCCTTTAATCATTCCTTTCAAGGTTTTGTTGAAGCGTTCAACTAAACCATTGCATTGTGGATGATAGGGGTGGTGAACTTGTAAGTTACACCACACTCCTTCCACATTGCTTTTAGATACCCTGACATGAAGTTGGTACCTCTGTCAGAAATGACCTCCTTTGGAAAACCCACTCTGGAGAAGACTCCAATGAGGGCTCTTGCCACCACAGGGGCTGTGGTGGTCCTCAGGGAATTGCTTCTGGGTACCTGGTGGCATGATCCACTACCACCAGGATAAACCTGTGCCCAGATGCAGTTTGAGGGTCAAGGGGACCAACAATGTCAATCCCTACCCTTTCAAAGGGTACCCCCACCACCGGTAGTGGTATCAGGGGGCCTTTGTTGTGCCACCTGCCTTACCACTGGCTTGGCATGTGACACAGGAGCGACAAAACTCCTTTGTGTCCTCTGACATATGTGGCCAATGAAAATGTGGAACAAGCCTGTCCCAGGTCTTGTTTTGGCCCAAGTGTCCTGCTAAAGGGATATCATGTGCTAAGGTCAAGAGGAACCCCTAAACTTCTGAGGTATTACCAACCTCCTGGTGGCTCCAGGGGCAGGGTCTCTACCTTCAGAATATAGGAGTCCCTCATCCCAATACACTTTATGGGACCCACTAGCACTCCCAGCAGCCTCAGCAGCAGCCTGCTGTCTGAGGGGTTCAAGAGAGGGGCAGCACTGTTGCTCCTTCCTCAGATCTTCCCTAGAAGGGCCCCCTGCCCCCAAGAACTCAACCTGATCAGGCTCAAGTCCCTCTGGGGCAGTTCCTTCTTCAGTATCTGCTTCACCTCCCTCTGGGGGTGAATCTGTGATCTGAGACAGAGGGGAAGGCACTGCCTTTACCCTACTGCTCCTCCTCTTGGGAAGCATCTGGTCCATTGTTCCAGGATCCAGAGCTGGTTCAGTGTCATGCATTCTTGCTTGTGACCTGGTCACAGCAAATACCTCTGCAGAGATGCCCAACATCTCAGCATGAGTCCATAACTCTACTTCAGACCAGGCTGAAGTCTCTAGATCATTGCCCAATAGACATTCGACTGGGAGGTCTGCACTGACTACAACCTTCTTGAGGCCAGTTACCCCTCCCCAGGAGAAATTCACAACTGCCAGACTATGGTTGGTCTTGGTGTTGCTTGCATTGGTCACCTGGTACATTTCGCCCAGGATGATCTGTCCAGGGTCCACAAGATCCTCTGCCACCATGGTGACACTAGCACCTGTGTCCCTAAATGCCAAAGCCTGTTTGCCATTTATTACAGGCTGCTGTTTGTATTTGCCCAGATTACTGGGACTCACTAGGAAGGACATATTAAGGTCTCCCTCACAAATCAGCATTGCCTGAGTGGGCACTCTGACTAGGTCAGAGTCCACTTCAGAACCCAGGGTCAACCCTACTAAACCCTTTGTCTGTGTACCACCTCCACCAGTAGCTGAACTAGGGGGAACAGTTGCCTTAGGGGCAGGAGTGGTGGTGGTTTGGTCTTTGGACTTGTTACAGTCAGAAGTCCAGTGCCCTTTCTGTTTACAGAATTTGCACCAGGGCTTCTTTTGGCCTTTTCCCTTGTTGGACTGTGACTCCCCACCAGATGCAGATTTTGGGGCCCTTGTGAAGACTTCTGGTCTTTTGACTTATCCCCACCTTTCTCAGAGCCCTTAGGATCTTGCTTCTTGGTGTCACCCCCTTGGTTCTGGGGTTTCTGCCTCACCCTGGTTCTGACCCACTTGTCTGCCTTCTTTCCCAATTCTTGGGGAGAGGTCAGATCCGAGTCCACCAGGTACTGATGCAACAACTGGTTCTGGCAATTATTAAGGATTTGTTCTCTCATCATCAGATTATACAATCCCTTAAAATCAGTAACCCTACTGCCAACCAGCCAACCCTCCAGAGCCTTGGTTGCACAATCAACAAAGTCAGTCCAGTCCTGAGTCTGCGCCTTCTGGGTGTCTCTGAACTTTAACCTGTACTGTTCAGTGGTTAAGCCAAACCCATCTATTAGTGCACTCTTCAGGACTTCATAATCATCAGCATCCTCTTCTCTAACAGTGAGGAGCTTGTCTCTACCTTTATCTGAAAAGGAGAGCCACAAGATTGCTGCCCACTGCTTCTGGGGGACCTGCTGTACTCTACAGGCCCTCTCCATAGCAGTTATCCACTTGTGGATATCATCCCCACTCTGGTAGGGAGGAACAACCTTGCTCAGGTTCCTATGGTCTGGAATAGATTCTCTGCCTCTAGGGACACTGTTGCTGCCACCAATGGGTTCTAACCCCTCTCGTCGAGAAGCTCTCTGGATCTCCAGGGCTTCTCTATCCAGTGCCAACTGCTTGGTTCTGAGGGCAACTCTTGCTTCCTCATACTGCAGCAGTTTGCACATTCTTTCAGAGGAGGTCTCTCGTATGGGAAAGAATAAGTTCCTCTGGTGGACAAATTCTCTGCCAGAGTGATAAGAGTGCTCAGATTCCCTGGAAGGGGACCTATGCCTCTCATCCACTCTGTCAGTTCTCTTAGGGAGAATTCCTCTGTCCTTTTCAGGCCCCTTGAGGCCTGGCCCTTCAATCACAGAGTCCTGGTCATTCGGATTTTCATCGTCTGACCCAGATACTGTAATTGACCCACCCACTGATTCAGACCCATTGGCTCCTAGAGCCAATCTAAGATCATCTGCTGTCAGCAGATCTATCAGGTGCAGGGTTGAGGGACTCTGTCATTGTCTCAGGTGTCTTTCAACACACATGGCTCTCAAGTCAGAGAAAGCCATGTCATTGTACTGAGGCTGAGTGGATCCACTGGTTCCACCCTTTAAGGACATTCTAGTGTTGTGCAGTGTTGTGCATTCTAGTGTTGTGCAGTGTTGTACTACCTACACTAGTTTGTGGCCTACTGATCCTAGCTTGAGCTGTAGAAAGGGTGTGCTATCCCTTGGCACACAGCTCTAAGTTCAGTAGAACTTATTGATACTAAGCTTGACTTTATATGTACCTTAAGTACCTATAGTGGTTTTCAGTTAGTAATTCAAATAGAGATTTTCTGGTAAAACAATAGCAAGCTGGAATCCCACACGCTGCCCACCAATGTGAGAAGTTGGCCTGGTATATGCTGTTCACTAATTAAAGTGGACACCTTGCACCAGAACAATTCGACTCTTATGGTAGATAGGTTTAAGACAACCTTTATAGAAAGCTATCCTAGTGGTAGCTGTGGAGAGCAGCCTTCAGGCTAAGTCTTGAAGGAATGTAAAGCAGCTTGTTTTACCACACAATCTCTTGAATCACCAAATGAAAAGACACCACACAGGTATATATATCAAATATATATGTATTTATTATTAACAACTCTCTACTAATCTCTTTATGAGATTAGAAGTCAAGGACATATGCACAAATCAACGTTTCGCAATAAGTTAAGCACAAATATGGCTGGGGCCCTAGGGGCGTACCAGACCATATACTAAAAAGAGACTTAGAAACAACGACTTGCAAAGAGACAAGGCCTAGGGCCTTCAGAAGTGCTGGGGCCTCACGAAACCACCCAAGGCAGGTAAGTAAAGGACCCACGGGGGACGCGTGCAGTGTGGATACACAGGCGCGAATCGCCGTTGACTTCAATGGGGCAAGTCGCGGTTGGAAATTAAGAGTTTTAGGATACTTCGGGAAACCCTACAAGCAAGTCACTTACAGGGTAAGTAGTTCGAGGGCCCACACCCACAGGAGCACCGTAGTGCTGGAGTTACCTCACCCAGGGAAGCCGGGTGCATAGGTGTCCTTTGGTGTCGGGTCGCGGCGTCGTTTTCAATGGAGGACAATGAAGACTTGCTGCTTGTGAAGTCCGAAGAAGTGTCCGGTGGAATCCAAGCCTGGATTCGGAAGATGGAAGACCTGAAAGCAGAGGGGACAGTGTTCAAAGTCACTTGGCAGTGACTCGGGGCAAGGAAGATGAATGCCCACTGTCGTCGCAGGGTTCAGGTCGTTCGCGGGTGCCTTGACTCTTCAGCCACGAGGTCCAGGGGGCGTCGACGACGACCAGGAGCTGGATTCGGTGTGTCCCACGATGTCTGTAGCTTACTGCGGTGTCGGTGACTCGATCGGAGCCAACAAGTCTTGGTAACAGCAAGTCTCGGGGAAAGTGCGAAGAGGCAATGGCGCAGACCAGCAAGGTCTGTGAAACTCACCCAGCGAGGGTAAGTCAGGGCAGGCCTGGAGCAACCAGGGGAGCCCTTTGGTTTCTTTGGAAAGTCTTCTGGGGACCCTCAAGCCGGCTGGCAAGGGATCGCGAAGACGCCTCGGGAGGATTCTCTCACAGGGGCCCACGGTCACTCGGGACGTGGTAGGCCTCTGATCTTAGGAGGGATTCCTGCTGGAGGCTGGGACCACACGTGGTCCAAAGCACAAGTTCGTGGAACGTTGTGAAGGGGTTGCACTCGACAATAGTGCACGGTACCCAGGGGTCGAGGTTGCTCGTTACTCTTGGGGTCCACTGGCCTCAGCTTCGCTGGGGACTCACGATGGCCTTTGAGAAGTCAGGAAATCCACTTCTTGGGCTGCAGGGACTTCGGACTCCGGCGGGAGCGGCGTAGTATGCGACCGTCGTTTGTAGTTTTTGGTGCCTGCCAAGCAGGGGAGTCACTCCTTGACTCCAAGGGAGATTCTTCTGTCTTCCAAAGGTAGTGGAACGTCGAAGGTCCGGGATTCTTCTTGTAGAGCGTCGTCCAGGGAAATCTGGGGTGCAATGCACAGGTTCCCCCTCTTATACTAAAAGGAGGGAGGGACTAGCTCTATGACCCTACCTATGGGAGGGTCAGGGGAGTGGGTGGCTACACCCACTTCCCTTTGTCCAGTTTCGCGCCAGAGCAGGGACAGGTAGCCCCTGAGCCGGTTTGAACTGGCATATGCACAGAGGAGCCTTCTGCTCCCCCAGTGCAGGACTTCAAAGCACTCCAAGAGTGCACCCACCCAGCCCCAATACACTAAACCCTGTCTGGGAGGTGGTCACACCCCCTTGGGACAGGATATCTATTATTGGGCTCCCTCCACTGCGAGTGTTGGTCATCAGCAGGAGGGCAGCCCAGTGTCTGTGACTGGTGGCATCCATTTTGTGATGCCAGGGCTCTGTCGGATTCTACCGCGTTTCCACAGTAGGTACATGTCTATCCCTCTAGAAGGGTGGAATGCTACCCCCGCCGCCAGGACTGGCGGGGGGTAGTATTCCAAGGTGTTTGACACCAAACACGACATGTTTCGATGCAGCCATTCCAAAGTTAGCATTTTACCGCAAGGATATAATGCACTTAAAAGTATATGGTTTAACGGCATCCACAAACAGCACCAGAGAATGGACTCTGAGAGCTGCAGAGGGGCCCTGCTCAGGCAGAGGCACCCCCTCACATAGAAGCCAAGCACCCTGCCCTCAGGATTGATAGGGCCTGCCTTAGGGGTGACTGATAGGGTTATATGTGTGTGCAGGAGAGATATAGGGAACCTATATCTCAGTGAGGGGTGCTAGACCTTCCTCACTCAGGCTGCAGTAGCAGGCCTGTGGTGTCAGATTTAGTCTGCTTCCCAGGGGTGGCATAATGCATGCTGCAGCCCCTGGTAGGCCTGTGGAGTACCTATGCCCTTGGTACCTAGGGTACCATATACTAGGGACTCATAAGGTACCACAGTATCCAATCACTAGTGCACCTAGAGTGCACTCCAAATCGTTTAGAGAGAACAGAGAGGCTGGGGCCCTGATTAGCAGGGTCCCAGCCTGATTATAGCCAGAAACCAGTGTAAACATCAGAAAAAAAGTGGGGGCAACATAAGAGGCAGATCCTACTCTCCTACAGCAATAAACAATATCTAAGGGATGATATACATAACCTACTATCTCGAATAATTTATTGATCGTGTCTATGAATATTTACGATAATCTATAAATCAACACATAGTAACTACACAAACTGAGACATATAAAAGAAATGTCAAAGGAGAATAAGAGGGTGAATATCACAAATGAGGACAGACCCTAAACATATTCTACGTCTTGAGACAAAAAGCAATGTTATGACCGACATCAAGCACATAAATACTAAAGAGAAAACCTATAATACAGGATGAAGAAAACAAAGAAAGATGTCTGAATTCACACAAAAACGAACCAAACAAGGAAAGAGGAAATGTAAATCAAAGAAAAATGGAGAGTACAAATATATATAGAAGGAGAATATACAAGCACAAAAAGACAAGAAGACATAAATGACAAATATACATATGATACTAAGAAACCATTATCCTGGGGATGAATGAAGGCATCTGTAAAGGAAAAGTTAGTAACGTTATGAGGAGAGAGCCGCAACAGTCAAATATCCTAGATCATTCCAGAAACCTACACCTAAAATCTCGACAGAACATTAAAACTTACAAGAACCTGGAAAAGCACAAATGAGCGTTAACCCAACCACCTGAAAAAGAAGTGATTAAGAATTTGATGTGCCTGCAAGAGAATCCGAGTCCATCCGAGACTCAAACTGATTGTCCAAAAAAGTGGACAGATCCGCTGGTTCGTAAAAAATCTGGTTGCGACCCCTAAAAGTTATTCTGAAGCATGAAGGGCCAGCAAATGAGAACAGAATGTTCATCTCTTGAAGTCTTCTTCGTAGATTTAAAAAACCTTTCCGCCGGATGACTGTGTCTCTGGCAAAGTCTTGAGAGATAGCGATTTTGTGGCCTTCCCATTGCAGCGATCTAATTCTCCTCATGTGAGCTAAAATTTGTTCAGAATGTTGGTGCCTTAAAGGTTTAAATATCACTGGTCTTGGATGTGTGAGAGACTTAGGTTTAAACGTAGGAACCCTATGGGCACGCTCCATTTCAAACTCCTTTTGAAAAGAGATGTTTAGCGTCGTGGGAATCCACTTGAGTAAAAAGTCCAACATGGATGGAGCCTCCTCCTTCTCACAATCCTCTGGCAGTCCAAAAATACGTAGATTGCTTCTACGGTTCCTATCCTCCTGCTCCGTGAGATCTCTTCTCAATGAACTTAAGGTGCGCTCCATACTCTGCATGTGCTTGACCTGTTTGTGTGTGGAATCTTCAACTGCCCCAATCCGGGACTCAGCAGTGGAAACACGTAGCGACAGGTTTTTAAGCTCATTCCGGATAGCCGCCACTTCCACCTGAAGTAAATCAGTGTTCGTTTTCGTGCCCTGCGCAATCTCATGAACTGAGTTGAGGCGAGAGAGAATGGTATCCAAAGTAGCCCCAGATTCTGTTTTATCTTTAGATGTTAGTTCCGGTGTGGGAGAGGTTTGCTTAGATCTCTTTAAATTCCCTTTAGAGTCCTTATCCTTCAAAGGGACCCCCATACTTTCTGCCATTGAAGCGGGGCAAATAGGCCAGTGAATGAGGGATTATACGGAATCTGTGAATCTAAGCGAGTGTCACGAGCTTTCCCCTCAGTAATGACGAAGTAAAGGAAAGCAGGAAGCGTCGTGCCTTAATCAATTGAGGTTAAAGCTCTCCTAGTGACAAAACATGTAATATGTAAGCACCAGAGACAAAAGCACCATATACAGATCACTTCTGAAATACTGCTCTTAGAAAAGAATACATAGGGCCCATCACATGACGTCATCAACAGCCTTCAACATTTATCAACGAGTCACATTTGCCACAAAAAGACATGTATGATTCAGCAAGACCACTGTAGGTCGCAGAATATTCGTTTTATGGTGGCCCGACCAGCATCATAGGTACAAGTATACATCCAGTGTTTGAACAGGCAAACAAAAAAAAAACAGCGCCCGTTGGAACTTAGCTGCGTATATGTGACTGAGACCAGCGGTAGGAATTTCCTCAATGTAGGCACGAAATAGCGTAGCGCCTCCACAAAAGACCTCTCAGTAAGGCGAGGGAAAATTCATGTTCAGACACCATACCTCATAAACGGAGGGAAAATGAAGCGCAAAAGGTCACCACAGCGTCAACTTCTTCAGAACGGCAACATTTCACCGAGATTCCCCATGTGCCGCCATTTTGTGTAGCACCTGTGAGATGTGAGAATAAAGGACTCCTACTGGTAGAGCTCATAGTATGACATCACTAGTAACAGTAGAACCATATTCAGCTCCAACTTGATTCCTGCTCTTAAAAAGCCACTTAAAGCTCACCATAAGGCAACATCCACAGCGTTCAAGGATTGTCACAAAGTCACATTCACAACTGCATACTGCGTAGCCTCATAAGGTGTCCACTGTATAGTCTCGCACCAAGCAATGCCAATAGAAATACATCTCCAGCCTCCAAGTAACAGACCACTAAACAGCAGCGTCCGCTGAAGCTTAACTATGCATCCGTGACTGAGACCGGTGACAGAGAATTCATTGCTTCACTCATTGCCTCAGGCAGAGTATATCCCCAGCGGCTTCATACGTGACCTGTCAGAACTTCGAGGGGAAATTTTAACAAGCCAGCTTCATACCTCATACGTGGACTAGGTTGTGAGGAATAAGAGGAAAGCAAAGCGCCGAGTTCTCCAGAAGGCCAGCGTCGCAGCGAAGTTCCACACACACCGCCATTTTGTCAGGGTCAGCTGAGGAGAAAACGCTGAAAGCGCTCACTCACACATGAGCGACTCAAAATGTCCCATAGTCACAGAGATGGGTCCCGCGATGTTCCGCTGCGGATTCCAGACGTCCAATGAGCGGAAAATTAATTAGAACATATCATGCGCCGAAAGATCGCCTCCGCGATCCACCGGAGCTCAAAACGGCGCGGCCATCTTGGTTGCGCGCAAGCCACGCACATCAGATTTTTTTAACCAAAGAAAAACACAGGGCACACAATGAAGCACTAACGGCTGGGAACAGCAGCAACAGCCGGTTTAAAAAGTAAAATGGAGGCCCTAGCGTGCAGATAGCGTACTTTAGATCCTGTGAGCGAACTATGACTGCGCACACTTCCTCCGACAAGTTTGAGTTGGGCTCATTTGGCAATGTTTTATTGAGGCAGTTGAGGTTTTATGAACCTTAGTCAAAAATAATTTAGTACAAAAAGGGCAACAATGGCGTAACAGTCACACATCTCTACCATTGGAGAAGTAATGGAACAATGGTGCTCGAAACACTAAAACACAACCGTTGTCAAGATGTGTATGCCTGGATCAAAGAACCTCTCTGTCCAGACACATAGAAAAAGAAGATAGCGGAGCACTCCTATAGTTTAACTGATGTTTTAGCGTTTTGGTCCAGGTACAATGAAGAAAACGTTTTGAAGAATATTAAATGCCAACTCAATTGGGTATTCAAATGATTCATCAAAAACTTCCAAGTGTTGTAATAGAAACAATTTATTTTACTTGATGATGAAATGTACAGATAAACTACAAACGTATCACCACAATGGTTACAACTGTACAACAAAGAATCCAGATGCGTCAAGTGTGTTGCTCCATGGACTATTCCAGCTGACACAGGTTCCGCCCCTTACATTGGGACATTTTCAAGGTTATAATCTGAGTGGATCTACATTCAAAGCAACTATGAGCCTTCCAAAACGTGGACCAAATCTCAGATCAAAAGCCTGCTTATCAAGTGAATGGCTCAAAGGTGATTTCTTTAATAAGCAACTTTGAAATTTATATTATATCTGTCCCATATCAAAGAAACATAACGTTTGGTCCCAAAAGTATAAGGCTGCCAAGTAGCTGCACTTGTGCTGAAATAATTGATAGAGAATGAAATCATTCAATGGTTGGGGACCTTGATTAGTCCCAGTGTAATGTTGTGTCAAGACCGGCGTGCCGTGTCATTAGACCTCGTTACTCGGCAATGGTAATGAGGTCTCATCACACGGCACGGCATCAATCATTTCAGTGCAAGTGCAGTTACTTGGCAATTGCACCAACAAAAACGTTATACTTTTGGGACCAAACGCTATGCACCCTTTGATACACAGCGACGAGATGAGCTGGAGGATGGTGATTGTCAAGTTCTGAGGCGGCAGGCAGGAGTTTGCGCTCAAAGTCCATCACAAGGTCTGCAGTTCTCGGTCCAACAGCGTTTCTTCATTTGTCTTTTTCGTGTGTCCGTGGATACTAGTTTCAGAGTCTGTGGATGCCATCTAAACACTAAATTTAGGGGTGTTTACATGGGAGTAACAGGTAGTGGCCAATGGGCCACTTAACTGGGGTATCTACACCATCTATTATGTCCACCTCCTGTGGGAGGAGGACATAGCCCTAGCCCTGATTGGAGAAGTCCCACCATCTTCAAGACGGTGGTCACTGAAAAATGTACTTCACCTAGCCTCCCGCACCTGAGCGGTGTAGTTGGTAGAGGGGGGTACACTTCCTACTCTCTTCGTTTCCCTACCTGTCTTCCCGCCAAAAGGGGTGAGGATGGCGGGTGAGGCTGCTCCTTCTATCAGGAGAGGCTGGGGTCGCGTTTCAATGGTGTCAAGCCCTTTGAAGCTTCCCGCCACAGATGGCTCTTCCTGACCGGGGGTAGGGGGGAATGTGAACACCTCTGCACTGTTCTCGACCTCTGAGCATGGAGGCGCTCAACCCATGAGGTCAGAACTCTGTCTGGTGGTGACAGGCTGGCTTAGATCAGTCGGTGGCCACACTAAGGGTTGGTAGGTTTCAGAGGACTGTTTTAAGGGGTCCTCTGTGTGCAATTATTAATAAATCTGACACTGGAATAAGTTCAGGTTTATTGAGACGGGATGTTTGGTACCAAACATCCCATAACACAGTGAAGCCAACATGGAGCTGGGGAACTCATAATGACGAGTGTCCAGCCAATGTACTCGCAATGGCTTCCATGTTTACTTACAATATCCAGGAATTGACATGGATATTGCAGGGGCTTATCTGCTCATGCAGATATGTCCTCACAGGAGATATAGTGCACTGCGCCTTAGGATTTTAGGGCCTGCTATAGAGGTGTCTTACCTATATCCCATGCAGTGGTTTGTGCTGCTACCCCTGGGGCCCCTCTTCAGTGCCAATGCCCTAGGTATCGGGGGTACCTTTTACTAGGGACTTACAAGGGGTACTGAAGTGGTGTCAATTAAGAAACAAAAGGTACAGTTCAGGGAAAGAGCTCTGGCACAGGGAACCTGGTCGTCAGGGACCCTGTGCACTTCCAGTCGAAGCTACATCATTTTCCAGACAAAAAGTGGGGGCTAAACATGTCCAAAAGAGGCACGTTCCTACTATTGGCAATTATTTTAAGCACTAATATCTACTCCCTACTAAATCTTTGTTGCTGTGTGGAATACCTATCAATCCTTCAAGAATTTTTTTTAAATAACCAACTGAGCGTCTTAGGGAAATAATTTGAATCACACAATATAAAATCACCCACTCATTTTGAAAAACTTCACACAAATTATGCACCGAGCATTAATCAAGACTGGTATCAAACCATAAAACGCATTGGCAAAGCCAACAAGTCTCACCTATGAGAGCCACTGACTTTGGCAATATTTTTAGCCATGTTGTAAAGCAGTGTGGCTGCAGTGCAGCTTGGCTATAAATAATTTTTAATAAAGCGCTATGACAACCACACTAATGCACTTTGATTTTAACAAAAAACACACACAGGGGAGTGGATTGGGGGACGAGGAACACTGAGGAGGCAGGGCTGGAGAGAAAGACCTGGGTGGGGTAAGAGGACACGCAAGAGACAATGGGGAAGCACACTGACAAAGGAGAGATGTCAGAAGGGGATGGAGATGCAAAAATGGACAACAGAGGATGGGTGGGAGGGGCTGGGGAAACAAGCTGACAACGGAGGGTGGGGGAGAGGGGATGGGGAAGCAAGCAGACAATGGAGAGCGCACATGAGGGGATGGGGAAGCAAGCAGACAATGGAGAGCGCACATGAGGGGCTGGGAGAGCAAGCTCTCACCAAAAGAGGGCGGGAAGGGCTTATAGAGCAAGCTTACAACATAAGGCAGGTGTGAAGGGCTGGGGTAGCAAGCTGACAGAGGGCGGGTGGGAGGGGCTAGATCTGTAAGCCGAGAATGTAGGGTTGGCAGATGGGGTTGTAGAGCTAAGCAGATAATGAGGTCAGGCACAATGGTGAAGTGGATAATGAAGGGTGGAAGGGGATGGGGAAGAAAAATGATAGTGGAGGGAGGGGATGGCGAAGAAGGCTGACAACAGAGAGCTGACAATGGAAAGGGATGGGAGCAGCAAGCTGACAATGGAGGGCGGACAGGGGATGGGGTGCACACGGACAACGGAGGGCAGGAGAGAGGCAAAGGGGAAGCACACAGACAATAGAGGGCAGGTAGGAGTTGATGGGGGAGCAAACGAAGAAGGGAGTGGTGGGGAAGCAAGAACAGCAAGAGACAGTGGGCGGGGAGGAAGCTAGAATGGAAAATGAAGGAGGGTGAGAAAGAGGAACACTGGAGGGAGACTGCTGGAAAACACACACTCTAATAGACTGCTTAAACAAAAAAAGAAGCACCTGAAAATGAGCAGTGGATGGACAGAAGTAATGCACCCATGCTCCAGGGGAGGGACAAACAGACGAGGCAGGAAAGCCTACGAAAGCTGACGAATAGGAAATTAGCAAATGAGGGTGATAATGAATCTAACCAATGGTAAACAATGGGCGGGCTCTAAACCCACTGTAAGCTCACAACATGTCTTACAACAGGCAGAAAATGCGAGACCTACAAAGGGTTTAAACTTAGGAACAAAATTAAACTAAAGACTGGAAATTAAGGGAGTGAATTGTTGTGAAGGTAAAACCTACTGAAGGCTCAATGCTCTCGTCTAAAGGTTCTGCCACTCTAAGACATCTGATGCCCCAAGATCCTGGACAGAGGGAGCAGAATTTTAACCTGCTGGTACAACCTGCCACTTAACGTTGCAGTACCTAAAGCAGGTTTAAACAGCGGATCCTTAAAAATTGCACCTCCAGCGAGCAACCACACAATGACACACACAACGATACACACAAGGAAACACACAAGAAACGCGTAAAGATACAAAACAAAATGAAGCACATACTTTAGATTTAACTCTCATGTTGAATGCCTTACAGATTATTTTTTCACAACACATTCGTGAGAGGGAGAACGCAGAACACGACATTATTCGTTTACCTAATAAAACCAAAAGCATACCGAAAAAACGTCTTAACAGGAAACCATTTCACACGCTACAGTATTTTAAACTTGCATTTCAGTTTCTTCCTGCACAGTTAAAACGCACACTCAAACACACAACAATATCACAATAAAAGCAGCTTGTTCGTCATTAATATATTGTAACCACAGGGTGCACATCCACAGTGAGTTAACATTAAAAGTCAAATGCGGATATGGAGCAGTGACCATGGACAACGCACTGTCACTAGTTTGTTACAAAAATAATCTCAGCCTGCAGGGGATATGAACGTCAAAGGACTCCTGAAACAGCAAACATTCATTACACCACAACACCACGACCACAAAAACAGGGGCCTCCCATTCTAAGGGCCAGAAAGGCTAAACAGGAACACTACAGACATAAAAGTGCTGAATATTGAAAGTCACACTTGGAATGTTCAGTATGCGGTCTCATCTGGAAAACACTTTGCAAAAAGAGAAGTTCAAATGCACGTACAAAACTGTGACTCCAAGGTGCAGAAAATACTTGGTCAACTCATAAAAAGGCTTTACAATAGTTACATGGTGTTTTAACATGACTGAACATTTTATTACGATGTTCCTCCTTTCATTTCCCTATCCTGAGGCATACAGGAATTGCACACACTAGTCCAGAGGGCGTTGCCTCACCAAACAGGACTAGTGAGAATATACCTCGCTACACACTGTTGTTAAGTGTTTTCCCCACTGTCACAAACTGTTCCGATTAGCAGGACTATCCGAAGTCCTGGAGGATTATCATATGTGTACTAGTAGCCAGGACTGACAGAAAGGCAGAGGAAACCTCTCATAATTATGATAGAAAAGGCACAGGGAGCCGAGGGCTGGATTTAGACTGTGGCAGAAGCTACAGAAGCCTCCCTCCGGGAAGGTGAGGCCACTCAAGCGCCAATTAGGAGGAGGCAAGGGTAGCCAATCAGACGGGGTATCATCAAGTCCGGAATACAAACTCCAAACGATGGTGCGGTCACTTTCTCCATCTCAATACCACCAACAGACACAATTTCCTGCTTCCTGCTCCAATTACTCCCAAATCCCTACTTAATAGTCTCACTCATCCATCCAGTGATGTTCCTCTGCATCTTAGCCAGGTATTGTATTCACCTTTGTACAACAAAGAACATTTGTTTTCTTCTTACTTTTTGCCTACAAACTCTTTAATGTAAATCACTGTAGTCGCAATAAGTTTTATGTTTCATAGATCTGTCTTCTTTACTACACTCTACTTCCACTTCAATCCGATGTTGGCTAAGTAGTAGTGGCACCGACTACTCCACGAGAAAGTATATCCTTGAGCTTTATAAAGAAAATCCAGCTACCATTGCAATAGTGACCCTCTTCATAAGATGCTCCCGATTGACAACGACCAGCATACAATAGCTCCAACCGAACAACAAATTGGCAAATATATAAAGAAGGCCAGAGTTTCAGCAGCAATGGGACCAGATAAAATCCCAGTGAAAGTCCTGCAGAGTAATCCAGAAGACTGGAGCAAGTTCCTAGCCCCCCTTTTTAGGTCGAGCCTAGCGCAGCGCGCATGCGCTGCACTATAGGAGGCTTCTTGTGAGGGCTCAAAACTTCTCCGTGTGGGTCGGCCTCCTCCCACACAGCTGATTGGCCTTTGCGTGTGTCTTTCAATAATGAACGCACGCAAATGGCCAAAGATGGGTGCATGTCGCACCTCTTCTTCAAATGTTCACTCCCAAGGCGTTTTGCTCTCGGGAGCGAGCAGCGGCGCGCAGGCTGGCAGCTGCATTCCTCCCTCGTCGTGGATCAGGTCACTAATTAGCAGCCTGCGCTCCATGTTTGCACCCCTCCCACTCCTCTTTGTTTGTTCTTTG
The DNA here is from genome assembly GCA_963921515.1 of Calotriton arnoldi. Lineage (NCBI taxonomy): Eukaryota > Metazoa > Chordata > Amphibia > Caudata > Salamandridae > Calotriton > Calotriton arnoldi. The sequence goes on from CAWUFW010000379.1 coordinate 4,097,646, forward strand.
TAGCGCGGTCCGGTTTCACTTTAGGGACCGCGGACCGCGCTTGCTGAAAGTGACAGTGTATTCCGACAGTGTGACCTTTACTTTCAGTTCATAAATGGCACGGAGAGTAAAGACAGAAAAGCAACCCCCCCATGCCGGTCCACTTTTCTACCCGTTGTAACCTCTATACTGTCTATAAACACCAATTTCATCACATCTCTCAAAGAGGCACACGTTTTGGTATTAACTAGGCTTTCGCATGTTTACATCGTTTTCAACCCATCATGTGTTTTATTCATCTTTTGATGATTCCTCATCTAGTTGTGAGTTCCCTTCTAGTTGTGTTTCTTTCATTGTACCTCCCACTGTGGATCCCTATTAAGGTCCTCTTGAAATATGGATGGATGTCTGGCAACAGGGGCGGTTGTTACCACTCTCTCGCTTATCCTACTAGTTTGCGTTCATACTTGCTTCCTCTACTTCATTGTTTTGCCTGTTGTCGGTTCCCTCAGTCGTTCGTGTTATACTTGTCTCTGACTATGCTCTGTATTCCTTGTGGACTACCCGTGTCTAAATGTTCCATGGTTTTCCCACTGTATATGACAGCACAACACTGCTTCCCAGGTGTAGTGGTATTTGTTTCTTCTTCGGTTCTTGAGCAATATTACTGGTTTGCCTGGGGCTAGTTACAATGAGACTCCAAATCGCACGGAGATTATTAAGTTATGCTCCATATATCTTGTTTGTGACGCTGCGCCGTTCTGTGACCCAGAGAGTCCAGCCCAGGTCTTCCACTCTCTCACTGTCTCGCTCTCTCACTGACTGACTCTCTCACTCTCTCACTGACTGACTCTCACTCTCTCACTGTCTGACTCTCTCTCTCTCTCTCTCACTGACTGACTCTCTCTCTCTCTCTTTCTCACTGACTGACTCTCTCTCACTGACTCTCTCTCTCTCACTGACTGACTGGCTCTCTCACTCTCACTGACTGACTCTCTCAATCTCTCTCTCACTGACTGACTCTCTCACTCTCACTGACTGACTCTCTCTCTCTCACTGACCAACTGGCTGACTCTCTCACTGACTGACTCTCTCACTGATTGACTGACTCTCTCACTCTCACTGACTGACTCTCTCCCACTCTCTCTCTGACTGACTGACTCTCACTGACTCTCTCACTGACTGACTCTCTCACTCTCTCTCACTGACTCTCACTCTCTCACTGTGACTCTCTCTCTCTCTCACTGACTGACTCCCTCTAACTAGCTGACTCTCTCTCACTGACTCTCTCTCTCTCTCACTGACTGACTCTCTCTCTCACTGACTGACTGACTCTCACTGACTGACTCTCACTGACTGACTGACTCTCTCACTCTCTCTCACTGACTGACTGACTCTCTCTCACTGACTGACTGACTCTCTCACTGACTGACTCTCACTCTCTCTCTCACTGACTGTTATACAGGTACTATTTCCCAACCTTCACCCTCCTGTTATTTATGCCCCCCATAACAAAAAAAACCATAACAAGCAACCATTGGGACAGGCAGATAGAAGTTGCCAGCATTGAAAGGACAAAAAAAAAAACAACTCAAGACATTTATTGTTAATACTTTTTTAATATGGTCGTTCAGTTGTACATAATGCTTTCTTGGTCACATATAAGGTAACAAAAATGCTTCCGACACTTCTTTATTATAACTTTTCAGCATCCTGCAGAGTTCTGTACAGCACAGCTTAAAGACATAGGCAAAGTCAATATCTCTGGCTAAACACTTACAAGGTCCCAAAGGCGAGACCTATTGGCTATGCCAATGCTTGTTACTTATAGTTACTAAACTGGCACTATTCAGAGTTCTTGGAAAGGGAGCATTGTCATTCCACTCTTAAAAAAGGCCCCTGGCTCTTACCCAGCAACTACTGTCAAATCGCACTTCTGAACTCAACAGGGAAGATCTTCACAGACAGCATCTTAGACCATCTGAAACACTGGGTGACATATCTTTTTATCTGTACACCACGTTAGTTAGGATGCCTGCTGACCCTCACTTCCTCCAGATTGTGCTTCTTTCTGATTCACAAAACTCCCAATGGACAAAAGGGAGAGATCTTTTGTGCTTACCCTACATATTCAAACCAGAGTGGGCAGGTGTGAGGCTCGGAAGCAGTATCACTTTGAGAAAGACTGTGGGCAAGGAAAAAGTCGCATCAACCCCTGAATAAAGCAGATGTGTTGAAGGCCCATCTTCTACCCATGCCGTCAGCTCTGACAGAGGAGGACTGAGGCAGGCTACCAAGTACCCGTTCGATGTAAGGACTGTAAATTGAATCCTGACTGCAGTCATCACGGGACTAGAACTTTGAGAACATCCCAGGATGTTCTTCACTAAGAGACCTAATCTGAGTTCGACGAAGATATCCGTGAAGCCAGTTAGCCCCCCCCCATAACTACTATGAACGGCTCTAGACAGAGTGTGCAGAAAAATGGTGAAGGGAGGTGCTAGTGAAGTGACATGTGTTATGTTATGTTAGCGGGTTTATAAAGCGCAACAGCTGCCCCAGCAAAGAGGCGTCCCGGCGCTGAAACAGCAGAGAGGTGACCGAGCTCGAAGAGGGCCCAGAGAGACCTACGGGTGGGGAAGAGAAAGGTTTTAATGGCTTTCCTAAATTCGAGGTAGTTATTGAGCCCTCGAATGTGGGCCGGCAAAGAATTCCAAAGGCTGGCCGCTCTGTTCCGGAAGGAACAACCTCCAGCGCGAACCCTCCTGGCTCGGGGGACCACCACCAGGCATTGTCCCATGGAACGGAGCTGGCGGGTGGGGACGTAGGGTGAAAGCAAGTTGGTCAGGATTTCCGGAGATGCCAGTTTCAAGATTTTAAAGGCAATACAAAGTGCCTTAAACTCGGATGAGAGCAGGACATGGATATAGCAGACTAAAGTGCTTAAAAAGGTACAGGGTGGATAAGAGAGTGGAATGGGGCAGAAGATGGTTGAGAGAGAAGAGAAATGCACAAATCGGACAAGAGAGCAATAAGAAAGATCATACAGGTGAATGATGGAAGGCACACGATGGAGGACAGGAGTAAGTCAGAAGACAGATGACAGTGAAGTGAGTCACAGTTGACAAAGAAAACCAAGGCACACAGTTGGTGAGCGAGTGGACCAAAGTACAATGAAAGAAGTTAATACAAGATAGATGAGAGAGTGGAGTATGCTTAAAGATGGCTAAAAGAGGGGCTAAGGCACAAGGCGGGTGGGAGAAGGAACCAGGACAGTCAATTGATGTGAAAGGCATGCTGGACACAAGGTGACTTATTGAGAGGAATACTGTGCAAGGTAGATAAAAGTGAGACTCAAGATCACAAGCATAGCGGGCCCACATGTGATATGCAGCATCTGATAAACAATAAGGTGGAGAGCGGTAAGCTGGTCTGTTTGGAAGGATGCATATCTTATTACTGTACTTTAATTGCATTTGTATAGCGCTTACTACCCCTGACGAGGCGTCGAAGCGCTTTTTCGGCTACTACGGAACCCATAAAGGATTAGTGGTGAATTAGTATAGTGAAATATGAAAGTAATTTGAGTGGTGGATATGTTAGTCAGTTATTTGGATTAAGAAGGATAGCGGAGGGATAGAAGAGGGAAAAAGGTTTGCATTAATATAGCGCTTGCTACCCCTGATGAGGTGTTGAAGTGCTCTTTTGGCAAGTAGCACGCTACTCCAAAACCCATAAAGGTTTAGTGGTGAATTAGTAGAGTGAAATATGAAAGTAATTTGAGTGGTGGACATGTTAGTCTGTTATTTGGATTGAAAAGGATAGTGGAGGGATAGAAGAGGGAAGGATTAAAAAATAACTGAGCTCATAGCAGTAGGAGGAGGCTTGGGATGAGTAAAAGAGGTGGAGGGGGGGATGAGTCGGAGGGAAAGGTTTAGAAAGGCTTGTTTGGGAGATCTGAATAGTAAAAGGTATGAGATGATGCAAGGAGGGGAAGAGCCTAGAGAGGTTTATTTTGGGAATCATAGTAGTGGTATGGGGTTTGGGATGAATGAGAGGGTAGAGGATATATTGATAGAGGTATAGGGTGAGAAATAGGGTAGTGCATTGGATAGAGAAGTAGAATGAGGTTTGAGATGAGTCGGAGGGTTGAGGTAGAGGATATATTGAGAGTGGTACTTACAGCATGGTCAGAGACATTTTCTACATTTTTGAGATGGTGCAGTAGTGTCAAGTGATATACAATGTTGAATGTGGCTCTGAGGTCCAATTACTCAGGGTGGGAAGTCTCAAGCAGGCAAACGCATCTACTGCAAGAACGTCTGCATGACCCCAAGGATACAGACACAAGTCCAGCAGGTCTACTCAGCCTTTCATCGTCCTAAGGTGGGATAAATGTGTTCCATTGAGTTGGATAACACTAAACATTGGTGTCTCAACTCAAAGATGATGGTCAGTGAACCTGCACTTTTCAAACACATGTTATGTATGTCTAGTAGGATGATCACACCGAGGAAGCCCTGGCCGGTCAGAATTCAGATGTTTCTCGCAGTGTTAAGAGGGCTGTCTCTGTTGTGTCTGGACTGGAAGCCACACTGGTGAGGGTCAAGTTTATGTAGATATTCAGTTGGATTTCTGGATGAGATATAACTTCCTTTTCCATTATTTCGGGCAACCCTGGGAGTTTGGGTATCAGGCAATATTTGCTGGAGTCATCAGGGTTGAAGGAAAATTATTTTATGTAAGGAGAGGTGCGGGGTCACTTGGGCTGGGTCACTAGAATGTTTGATGGGTCTCAGACCTATAAGCAGAGAAGGATGCCCTCTTCAGTGGTTGAATGAATACAACCTTGTTTTAGGTATTATAGAGGACTGCAGATGGCATGAGGTCCAGCCTGTCTTAGTTGGGTTTAGTTGAAGTGATGGCTATTCTTATCTTTTCAACTTACTCTAAGAAGAATGAGCCTGGGTAGCTTCCAAGCTTTATGGCTCAGGTGTAATAGAGACCATACAGATGTGGTGACAAGAAGTTCTGAATGCCCTTGAAAATTTCACTTTTCCTGTGAAGCATATTAGTTTTTGTTTTTTGGATGATGATATTCAGATACAGCGTTTGAGAGGCTGGATCTGATGAAGAGTGACTGGGCCTTTCTCCAGAGTTTCTAGTTTGCGGTTTCTAGATTGCTAAAACACATTCCATCTTATGCTATCCCCTCACATTACTTTTTCTATCCATATCTTACAGTAATTTAAATAGACCCATTTGCTTCTTTTAAATTAGGCCTGAGCTAGGAAATGCAGTAAACCAATGATTCACTGCAACTTATGACAACAATTTAGGGCAGAGTTGCTGACAAGAACGTTTCACCTCATTGTTGCATATTTTAACCTGCCTCAGGGCACTAGTTAAATTATATGGCTAACAATTCTCAGTTGATAGCTTCACACTTGAACATAACATCATGATACCTGACACAGGCTATGAACATGTTTTTAGACGTTTTTGCAGAAGAGGCAAAAATAAACTTCTTCCTGAAACAAGGATTATATGTGGCATGGCATATATATTTTTATAACCAAGCTCTTGACCAAAGGAATAAACCTGGATCTGGTAAATTACGACCTTATGAAATATCCATGTTTTCTGATGTCAAACTCATGTGGGTGATCGTGAGCATAAAGAGTGGTGACCTCCCTTCCAAGATACTGATGTTTGAGGATGGAAAAGACTGCACGTTTGTCTCACACCCTACAAAACAATGAAACAAACTGAAATAAATGCTTAATTTTCTCAGATCATCGTTATTACACCGCATGTGGGGCTGAGACTCCTCACCTAATGAAACAAGGAACTGAAATCTTCAATTTGATTCTGGGTATAGCCGCTAATGTCATCTCCTTGCATCGTCACACTGGTATTCACATTGGTATACGTTTTATGGAGGTTCATGGTATCCAGTATAGTATTGTGTTTAAACACGGTCTATAGAACTACGGATAAGCCACTCATGAGAAGGTAAACAAACACTTGGAAAGTACTTAATACAGAAACTCATTACCAGTACATTGGCATGGTTCCTGCTATCCATGTACATATCCAGGCATAAAAGGAAGGATTAATTAACAAATCCCTTGCCTCCAAAGACCTGCCTTTTTTGGTCACAAAAAAGGCTAATGGGGAGCAATTATTAGCAGCTCAGTCCTGGGCTAATGCAAACTAATGTCTGTAAAAGCCCACAAGGACTCTCCAAAGGACAGGGCACCACTTTCACTCCACTTAAGTCTCCTCTAATCCAGCTAATGAATTCGATAATTGATCTGGTGATATGCAGCCCATCTGCCGATGCTCTTAGACGTCTCATTAAGGCTCCTCCAAAGCGAAGACTGGTAGATGGCGGGCGCCTGGGCATACATTTGCCAAAAAGGAAGAATGGTAGATACAATCATGTATAAAAATAGCATCTCCGTACGTTATGATTCATTTCGACTTCAGTGGGAAATACTGTTTTTGTTTTTTCTTAATACCCATTGACCTGTTTGATGTATCTGCACTGTATGTACCAGAAACTTTGTACATCTAATGCAGGTTCCAAATTTGGCATAGCGGGTTTTGTGGCATTTCAGGAAGACACTTTTAGGGTGTGCCAATGAAATCCCCAGGGTCATATTCTTTGGGAGAAGAATTGCTGAAAGCCTTATGAGATGAGACAGAAAAAAGACCAGATCCAAAGTTACGCTTGGTTAGATACTCCTAGCGAATTAGCCAGGTTGTATTTTATGGACGGCAATGGTGTTGGACATGTGGAAGGGTAATGATGGAATACTTCCCTTGTATGTGTAAAGTAGCAAGATAAAGGACGTTTGGGCAGTCCGGTTTTACAGATGGTCTGGTATCGTCTAAGGTAGGAACATAGTGGTGTATAACAAGGCTAGAAAAATGCTAGAAAAAAAACACCGTTTTTAATAATGGTACGCTACTTGTGCTAAAAAACTGAAAATTCACAACGTATTTGTTGGTGCAATTGTAGCTTCAAGAAATGTAAAATTTGGCTGGATTGTAAAGGAATTCATGTAGGAATAAGAACCTGGACTGAATGCTTCACAAGATTTAGGACCTATTCTTGGAGTTCTGTCTTTCTTTCTTTTTAGATGGCCATTAGATCAATACAGATATGTTTATTCCAACGGTACAATATTCATGCATATAATGTGTCTGGCTATGCTTCTTTGATGAAATATACATATGGTGTCTTTTAAAATCATAAAAAATTGGGGGGAGGAGGTAAACAATCCTTTAATGTTAATTTATGTTTTCCATTGTAGCCCAAACTACTAGACATTACCATCAAACATGGCATGAGAATTTTCCAGAATAGGTACTTTTTTGTGGTTTTGTGTAAACCTTTTCAGCATTTTGGGAGATATTGTAGGCAATTAAAAAATCTGCAATCTACACGTAGAGAGGTTATTTTTTGTGCGCGATTATGATTCCCAGATCTTTCCACTGACTTATATCTCACATTTTTAACAAATCTAATTGCCTGGTGTCTTTCTCAGTCTGCAGACCCACCCAATGTTACGTATATTGTTCTCTCCGCCGGTCTTGTTGGTCAGATGCCACCTTGAGAGTACTTTGCCTCAGTGTCCTAAAGAGAATTACTGTATATTCCTGCAGGGTGAAAAATGCCTACAGGATCTCAGAAACTGTCGAATTGTATTCACCGATGTCCCCAGATCAAATATTCCAAGTTTGTGAGCACCCAACAACTACATGGTGATCACGATCATATATAACCTGTACATTACACATGTTGCGACAACCTCTACATGAGCACCACTGTTCATTTTCATCACAATAGTAATTGCGAATGCAAAACGAACGCGTACAGTCCGTGGGCTAATAAAAATATTTCAAAATCATATCAAATACCACTAAAAAGCATACATTAGGAGATACTAGGTTTGAGATCCACTTGAACTCCAACATTTAAAGAAATTGACCAATTATACTACTGAAACCACAACACACCAGGGCCACGCTTCAGCAGACTGAGCTTTGCATTTGAAAAGGGAGGACGAAGAGGTGCCGATAATCATAACTTGCCAATTTCAGTGATTTTTAAAATATACCTAGATTGCAACCATAATGAGGGAGGGAGAGAACAAGAATAAGAGAGAAAGACTGTGTGTTTCAGAGGTGCCTCTGTAGATGAAGGTGGACATCTCACTGCATAAGAAATACAGAGAGTGGATGTGGCATAACAGCCAGAGCTGCCGACTTTGGAACTGGGGAACCAGGTTTGAATCTCGCCGATGACTCAGCATCCTGTGATTCTGGACAGATTACTTAATCTCCCATGCCTAAATAAAAAAAAACTGAAATTAATGTGTCCTTGTGTAATGTAACTGGTGCTCATGTAGAGTGCTCCTACACTTTCGGGTCGAATATGCGCTATATAGAACTGCAAAAAAAAAAAAATGGAAATCCCATATTTATATTATAATTACAGACTAAGTTGAGCTGAAGTTAAAGCAAAAGCTCTAGGAAGGATAGAGGGGTTTCAAATCCATTCATGTTTCAAAGAAACATGGAAACAGCCATTGCAACGCCATGTAAAAACAAGTAGTGGTAAATCGTTTTGCATGATTAATAAAAACCTTTGCAATGTATTGCGTGATGAAACATCTGTGAAACACATAACTCGATCCATTTCACAGCAGTGGAGTCAATTGACCCGCCTTAAAACTATTTGAACTGCTTTTTGCCTTAAGAGAATTCAAAAATAGGATTCGTACCAATACAGGCAGTATTGGGCTGTGAGGAGTTAAAATGCAGGAGTCATTATATAAAATTCGTTTTTCTATAACAAAAAACACAGCGAACAAATGTTCAGTACATTCTGCAGTCACATAGGACTTAACACCACCATTTGTTGAATTTCCTTGTTTTTAAATTTGTGGTCAGTTGTTTTTAAATTATTAACCAAAACAAAAGTCCAGTGCATATGCACTGGTGTTGCACATGTCCACATATGTTTAAAAAACAAAAATCACAGGATAATCCTTCACAAACAATGTAAATTATATATTGTGCATGTACCATGTCACCACATGTGCCTTAGCGCACTTACATGTTTGTAAGCAGTAATGGTTGCAAATACTACAGTCTTAACCATGCAGAAGCTTGCCATGGGCAAGTCCATGCCCTGGTGTGCTTCACGTACCTCACACGGAGATATAGGTACGTACAGGCCACACTTTACGCTGGGCGACAAAAAAGAAACACTTTACTGCAATGTTCATGGACCACAAACTAATGACATGAACAAACGTAGCACGGGCATAATCCGGACATCTCCATGTGTCACCCCTTCTACAAACAGGGTAACCGCTTCTGTTGAATGCAAAATTCAGATTTAATCCAAAGTTAGAACGTCTACCTAAACACAAACAAAATCCATGTGGTTGAAGCCCTGACCCTGAAACACAAATGCCACACATACAGGCCACAAGTTACATGAAGGTTAAAAACTCAACAGACCCTGCTGTCTGCGAACATCCAACAATACACATCAAGAAGGCCCAATAGATAGAAATACTACATCCATTACAGGCACAAGGTATGCTGGATTTCAAAATAAAACTTACCCCACTGTTCGAGAACAGCAAACATAACACATCAGCACAACAAACTGAAAATGATTTCCAAACTTACATTAAATATATCACAATAGTGTGTGGCAGCTTCCACAAAGCTTTGTAAAAAATATACTTTTGAATAGATGCTTGCGAACATTACATATGCTTTAAACCAGAGGCCTGCAGTGTGTTGTTCGAAAACACTGACTTTTTTTGTTTCTTTATTTTAAACCCCTCTCTTTCCTCCTCTAGCATTCTACATTTAATTTTAGTGAATTAGCACACAACACTCATATTCAATAAAGACAATATACTGCAGGTCATGTGTATGGAGCCATCCCATTTTAGCTCTTCCATGCTCTACTATACAATTGTAAAGTGAGATGCAGCAGTCCTGTCCGTGGTGATTATCTGTACTTGTACTTATCATATGCAAATACACTTAGAACCTGTGGTGATTTAGCCCTTGTGGCTAACAATGCATCCTCTCTTTGTCTGTCTTCCGCAGTTTGTTTTGTTTAGTTAACCAAAACATATTGGGCAGATGACCTATAAGGTCTTTATGCCTTGAAGTGTTTTATAAGCAGATTAATACCACAATTATTTGAAACTCTGATTAAAGAAATACCATCAAAAACTCAGAATGCCCTCCACCCATTGAAGCTCACAGAGTGGTCTTCAGCACCACAGGTATGGGCAGTGGCGGCTGCTACTAAACGGCGGTGGGGTTTGGGGGGCGTGGAGGAGGGGGGGGTCGCGGGGGTGGGGGAAGGGAATGAAACATTTTTTTTAAACTCACTTACCTGCCTTCCAGCCGCCGCCTCTTGGTCGCCTTCGCCCGCTTCCAGTACTCCAGAATCAGGAAGCACCCAGGCTTCCAGACTCTCCTAGCCAATAACGACGCTGCTGATGGCAGTGTTGTCATTGGTCTGATCACAGTGGTTCGGTGCTCAGAGTGGTACTGGGAGGTTGTCAATACAGCCTGGTGGAGAACATGCAAAGTGCGCATGACTGTTTGGCCGGCCCGAGACGGCCGGCCAAACCGCCATGTGCACTTAGAGTGCTCACCACTCCTACCCCATCTCTCGTCACAGCCAGCCCCGCGCCATACCAGCTGAGCAACAAAGGAAAAATAATATGATAATAGCAATGCGTTTTCATTTTATTTTTTCCTTTTTGACCTGCACACAGAGCAGTGGGGCGACGCTCCTTCGCCTTAGTGGAGGAGCCGCTGTAAATGACAGATTCTACTCTAGTGTTAGTGCACGTGCTGCAAAAGGCTCTAGAAATCAGAATTTCCTTCCATTTCAGTAGCTTTTCTCATGGGAACTAAAGTATGAAACAGAAAAGCAAACCTTTAAACACGGAAGATAAAAAAAAGGAACAACATGTACTCACCAGACGGGTGTTCACCACAGGGAATAACAGCGCTAACAGAGCTCCATTCAACATGTGCATCTGAAGTCTGGCCAAAGAAAACAACAGAATGCAATTAATATCAATGGCTATTTTCACAAGCAGTCACAATCAATTACATCAGTGAGAAACACCCCAAAACACTTGTTTGATTGAGCTGTGTTATTTCAATGACCAGCTAAGGCATGGAATGACTTCCCTATGGATCTTAGGACCTGCGAGTCGGAGTCTCTGTTCCGGAAAAACCTAAAAACTTGGCTTTTCCGACTCCCGTCTGGTGGACGGAAGTAATATTTCTGCTTCTATTATTCTGTCAGTCTTCTGCGCAGGAAGGCTGCTAGGTCTGGATTGTTGCGGGGTTTTCATTGATGTTCTAGCGCGGGGACACTCCGCTGGAGTAACCAGGCGCTTTACAAGCTAGCTAATAATAATAATAAATACGAGCACAATTAAGAACGTAGTATGTATGGCCTATACCCGAATCCACAGCCGAGACTCATCTGCTACTTTCTTCTTCTCGAACCTTGTTTACGAAATTCAACATTGTTACAACTGGATATTCTGCAGATAAGAGCCTCATGTTCTCCTTTATTGGTCTAAATCCTTTGGCAAAGAGACTGACAAAAGAGTGAACTAAAACGCACAATAGTCTCTGCTTCCTATTGTTGCCAAGACCCATATGGGTATCTTGCGCTACACCCTCACCTTAGATGTTAAAGGGAGCTGTACCGTACAGAATGTATCATAAAGCAGTGAAACATGTAAAATTGAAAGATTGCTTTTTTAAATCCAAAGAAGGTTTTTCCCTGGGAATTGTTTCAACCTAGAACAGCATGATGTTTCTATAAAACATTTTATACAAACTGGACCCTGACTTTTCTATATTTTCTGCTGTCTCCCCAAATTAGATGAGTGTAGGATTTTCTCCACATATTCAAGCTAATGGACCATTATGCGGCTCGTCCTGTTCAGCTACCTTTCGAAATACCCTTGTGCGTGAATTTCACCAGATCCTCTACCAATAAAGGAAAGTTCTTGCTCGCAACTGCCATCAGGCATACATGCTCGAACGACTGCACAAAGAGCTCTGGGGGGCACAGATAATAGTTTTCTTCAGCACTTTGGTTCCACATTTCTACCTTGCATGATGCAGCCATCGCAGTCCACCTTGGCACACTTTTAGAGCTTCTTTAAATGCTGAACCTTCAAAATCAGAATTATTATTCAGCACTTTCCTTGCAGGCTCATCTAGGACTTTTTTGCAGCCTGGTTAATCCATGAACCTGGTATAAAGAATCTTAACCCTCAAATACCTGCAGCGCATTCTACATGGTTGACCCGACCACTTCCTTTTTAACCCCAGCCCTATCTTGATCACCTTCCTATTAATTCCGGATACAAAAAAACTTCAAAGACCGCTTGTAAAATCCCCATGGCTTTTCGGGTTTTGCCTGCAGGCCATCATTATCCACAATGAGAAGCAGCAGAGAGCAGGGTGTTCAGAAGACCAGGTTGTTGTATGTCCACTACTATTCTTCATGGTTGGTCCACCACCCTATTAACTAAGGTACAAAAGGAGGGCTATTATCAAGAACACTTGCTTTACCGCCCAGGCAAAAGCAAATTGTTGTGATGGTTGTCATACTGCCCCATAAGAGCGGACTTTACACAACCAACACTTTGCTTCAACAAAAGCTCCTTCCATGCAAAACTGAGCGAGGGACTCACCACAGGAGCAGGACAGGATCCCTTCTATCAAGGGCTTCCTAGTGGTTACTAAAAGCTATGATGCAGTATAGCATCATACATTGTTTTACTGTCTCCACTCACACTTGGTTCCCCTTTCTGCACGAACAATGAGATTGTTCCCTGTCCAGGACTCTTGGAAAATCGCTTGGAAAACCCTGATATGCATCTTATCATGACCATCGAAAAAGAATATTGGTCAGTAACCAGTTCAGGTTCACCTTGCTTCATTTGTTGAACCTGTAGACAAAGGTCACCTGTTGTCAGGAGTTTCGGGGGAGCGCCTGTTTCTGTAACTGTGCTGGGAATTTTGGGTAGAATTAAACCCTAACCTAAATGTTCGCATCAGCTTTATAAAGATTGCCATGTGCCATGTCGGCATGTGGCTTTTACTGCCCACTGCAGGTTTAGGACCAAACAAAGCCAAGAAATGGAAATTATATCTAAGCTAGAAGACCTTCTAGAGAATTTCACCACCCCTCTCTTGTGTGCAACCCTCCTGCACTTGAACAGAGAGTTATTAGTAATATGATCCAAGTGCCAGGAGGCCTTGTAACCCTCATCATGGCCAACACAATGGCCGACTGTCTTTATCTGCTGGTGTACTTCTTTTACTTATCCCAAGTTAACCATTGTGCTTCCGCCCCTTCTCCAAAACCAGGGCCTTGTATTGGCTCTCCAGTTGGATGGGCCTATCTGATTCGGCAGGAGAGATTGTCTGCAGCTGCTTGTTTGGTATACCTCACCCGTCGACTCCAACTGGGAGTGGTCATAAAGCAGTGCTTAATGTTTTATAAGTGCCAGGGCTATCGTCAGGAGGCTAATGCAGATTGCACCACACATTGCCCCTGCCATGCTGGTAATGATGGTAACAACACAACTACTAACCATCACACTCCTCCTACAAGTGTGACAATTCTGACTATTTCAGGCCCCCAAAGCTATATGAATGGCTTGGGTGGCAGGCAATAGTAATTTTCAATGTATATTTAATTAATGATTACTGTCGTTGTGGTAATCTCTAAATGAGCCAGACAGCGCCACCTTGTGGCAGACTGTCACAAGCGTCAGTGTTGACAATTAAGTGCTGGTCCTGAGCACCGAAAACCACCCGCTCAAATTAAGCACTGTAATAACGGTTTGAACTCTTGCATTACTCCAGCAGCTCATTGGGAACACAAAAAAAGAATCTCAAGGAGCACTAGGCGTCTATCACTACTTAGGTTGATTAAATAACTACCATTTTAGGGAACGAAAGAACTCCCATAATATAACTGGAGTAATCATTAAGGTTCATTTACAGTCTCAAACATCTTAACCTCAGCAGCAGAAGGAAAAAATGTAGTCAATTTAACCTTTCCTCAACTGGCAAGTGGTCAATATTCATCCACAATGAAAAATAATCAACTAGTAGGGAGCAATTGTTGTCAGTAAAGATTACACTGGTGGGTTCATTTGACATGTACATCCATTCAGCAGTCCAACAGTCTAAGGCAATGGCTCAGGAGCAATTTATTCAACTTAGAGTCACTCTGGCCTTTTTTGTGACCACGAGAAATGGGACACCAATTTCTTCATCCTCCACAGGGCCCCAATGTACAAGGAAGTGCATTTCCAAGCCAAATGTTAAATTTAGCAACACCCACCAGCCTCAGACACTCATTTTCAAACCATCTTTGTTCCCTCATCTAAGACTGTGAACATTCAAGCTCAGGTGCCTCCAACGAGTAGCTCGTGAGCTACCAGTAGCTCTCCACCTACCAGTGAGTAGCTCTCCTGTGTGCAGCTCAGCCTACTAGACATGAAAGCCTTTGCTTGGTTGAAATATTAGTTGTTTGCCAAAATTAAAATGCATGTATTTGAGATGAAAATGTGTGTATTTTCAGAACTCATAAGCTGATGTTTTTGAGGAAAATGGTTATATTTCCAAAATACATTTTGTCGTGAAGTCCCCTACTTTCTAGTAGGAACTGCACATAAACATAGGGATGGTGCTAGACTGATTCGGTGCACCCCCGGAGGATATGTTGTCATAAAGACCAGCTAGCCCATAGGGCCACCATATGGCACCCCCTAAACCTGGATGGGTGTCCAAGCAGTTTAGGCAACCACAGAACATGACGATCTGAACCTCTTCCACGGATCGTTGTAACAGCTCTAGAGCCCTTTCGCTCCGACACTCGTGCTATCTTTCTCTCAGAGAAATATATAAGGAATACACAGTGGGGTGTTTTCAATATTTATTGAACCATTGTCATGCTTGTATAAAAATATATGTGCTGCAATGATCAATAGACCGAAGCAGATGAAAGTGATTAGCAATATCAGGACAGTGAACAGAACGAAAAGTTCCACCACCCCGCCAAACAATGTATATATGCAAGCATATAAAACAATCTCCAGATAGCGTCCTCCTACTATGCGCTCCCTACCCTAAGTGCCTAGGCTGTGTTTGTGTGTTCTGCCAAGAATCAAACCCCCATCGGATGATCCAACCCAGTTACCTGAAGGGAAAGTGTGTAGGCCCCTGTTGTGGTCACAAATTGGACATCCCTCTTCACAGAGAGATCAGCAAGCAGCTGGGCTTAGGGTTCAGCTTATAATGACCTTGCACATGACATGAAGTGCTCCTCTGGCCCAAGCCGGAAATGCTTGTTTATTTATATCGGAAAGCATCCTTGCCCTGAGCTGAGATTCTAGTCAGACTGCCATTGTTTCTATAGATAGCTGTCACCACATGGACGAACAACAACCACATTTGCACAATGCATATTCAGACCTTGTACAGAATGTTCAAGGTGTTATGATGGTGTTCTTGCAAAGATGAATTTGTAAGCAAGTTTAGTTTCATGGAAATTAATCCTCACTGTCCCGCAAGCAAATGCGTGTCAAGAGTCATTGTGTGAAAGAGATGGCAATTTAGAAAAACGTGTGTATGTAAAATGGCGATGTTTCCCTCTAGGCCTAACTGGGACACATGACACCCACTTCGCGGACATAAGTAGACTACCAACCTTTCTAAAAGAAAACTAGGCGGCTATGGCTAAAATGTGCTCTAGCATAAGCAAATGTAAAATGCAACCCTAAAATCAATTTAAAACTATTAAAATAGGCAATCATGCAGTTTAGAAGCCAAAAGCACAAAGAAAGCCATCTGAAATAAAAGCAAAAAAGAAAAGCCAATTTAAAAACAATTTAGGATGTGAAAACAGACCCAATCAAAAAGTTCCCACCAAACGGAATAGTCGAATGTTTATGTGTTCTGAGTGGTAGACGAAACATTTCTGTTCCCAGCATTCGCAGACGATGATCCCAGAGGCGCACATCTGACCAGGTTTATAGAGCAAATGTGTTCCCATCCAGCCCCCACAGCAAGCCGAGGGAGTGACTACAGCCGTGGGTAGTCCATCCAGCCAAGATCCAATCCACCAGGGGCTAATGCACCTCAGGAAGGCTCACTGAATGCAGCTAGGAGCAACAGAATACGCAGTGGACAGCTATACATATGGGACTTTAAGGGGTCCATCAGTACATTTATGCCCGAAGGCTCAACCAGTTGCAATCCCAGGCATAAATCCAAGGCACACTCAAAAGTGCACAATAGGCAGCGGAACACAGCTGTATGCAGTTAAGCCACACAGTCCAAAATGATAAGAACCAATGCTCATTCAGTTCTTGAAGCAAGGGCACGCCAAAGATATGCACCATGCGCTCATGGCACAGCAGCACAAGTGCTAGCTCCATGTGGAGCAGAAAAATTAAAATCACAGTACCAACATTCAGGCACAGGACCAGCGGAAGATCTCCAAATATGCATCCGATCACGGAGTGTATAAAAGATGCAATGACTCAGAAAACTATCTAAAAGGTGCTAACCAAACCAGAGCCTATACTTTTCAAAAATTGCTATTCCCTTTGTACCAGACATGTTAAAAATATGATACACCAGCTCTCCAAAATATTGTGGGAAGTTAGTGCGAAGTAGCACCTGTATCTCTGAAGAGGACCTTGCAACCTGAAGATCAAACGTCTCCTTAGCAGATGTTAAAGCCACATCTCTTTGAAACAGTAAGGCTTTCAGTTTGCTCAGGGCGTCAAAACGAACATTAGTAAGGTTTATTGAAGACCAAAGCATATCCTCCCTAGTTGCACCGGCAGGCGGAAACAGTACTTGGGTACAACAAGTAATAATGGAAGAAACCGTTACCAGTTAGGCAACCCCCGACTTCATTCTGCAGCAACCTTGACTGTTCAGCATCAGGTAACTCCCATTGGAGAACAATCTGAAAGCCGGACGTATCACGGCCTCTGGGGAACCTTTCAAATAGCAAGAAAGATTAGCCACGGAAACATTACAGGCCCCGTGTAGCAAAACATTCTTGCACACTAAGGACCTACTTAAAGTATTCTCGCAGTCTTAACCGCTGAGAAAAACTTCAGTTTCCCTATTTCGACACTGAAATTTGAAAGGCAGTTCCCAATACTCGTGTACTAACCCTTCTCCCAAAGATTCATGTTTGCCTACTTGATGGTGCTGCAGACAGTACTGAAAATGAAATTTAAAAATTCGCAGGGTGATGTACCCATGAATTATCCAATTCCCAGACGGTACTTCAGCATCGGTAAAAGGTAACTTCTCTAGTTTCTCAATGTGTAACATAGTGTATCTTGCATCTTAGTGTGCCATGAGCATCTGCTGTTCTGTAAGGTGGTATGGGTCAAACAGGCTAGTGGTGTTAATATATCACCATGGCACGTGACAAGAACGTAGTGTTTGTAATGTCCAGCTCAATAGCATAATAGACCTAAGATGTGAATGCCCATGTGGCAATCCGAACAAGTCTTGTTGAACAATGTCTATTGCTGATGAAACTGTGTGTCCTAAAGAGTATATCCTAGAGGACAAGGTGGTCATACCGTTGTCAACCACTGAGAGCAGTCTCTAAATTGGCCTTGTCAATTTTGCGCAGTCTTTCAGCAGCTTCCTGCTGAAAAAAATCTTCCATATTCATTAATATTGCATATAGGAAGCGTATTTGACGTGGCTTACGGGGACCTAGTAAAAAGTCCCTGAGTGACAGGTAATCGGATAAAACGGACAAGTGTTGTTTCACTTGGGACAGTGTAAAGGCTTTTAGCCAATCAAGGAACAACTTCCCAACACTAAGTTTTCACCATCTCGAGTGTTCAGACTGTACGTACCCCATGTCAAGTCTTATTGTTTTGAATCTCTCAATGTTATCTAGGAATCATGCCTGTCATCTGTTCGTGTCTAATGGCCAAACTAACCATCCCATCCAATTGAGGTCTGATGAATTGTATGTACCAGTACGTAGCATGGTATCCAATGTATCCTCACTGTATTTTGTAAATTGTCGCCAGTTTTCAAAGCGTGCAAATGTGGGGATTTGTGGTGTGTTCAAATCTTTCATCTTGGCTAATCCAAGACATGGCGTTTGTTGCACAGCTTTGTTCAGGAAAATCATTTGTTTTGGTATTAGGCATGCTCTAAACAAAGCCCCAGTTCTCTGAACCTGCCAGTCTTTTGTCTCCCAAATAGATATTACATCAATGGTGTCCCTCCAAAAGTCGAAACCCTGTACAGACAGCTGGGAAAGAAATGAAGCAGAATATATCAGCCTGGTGTCAGTTACCATATTTTTCTTTGCAGGTGATGGTGCAAGCCTATAATAATATGAGGCAGGGTCAGATGTATCGTAACCAGAAAAATAGCAAACTTCTGTGCAAATGTTTTCTAACTATCTCGTGGTGGTGTAGGGCAATGTTCACATTGAGTGTAATTGTAAACAGCACTTTGAATACTTTCTTTATGCAGAAAATGATGACCGTAATGTTGAAAACAAAACATTTTGTCAGAAGTAGATGTACCAACATACAACTCATCAGAAGAAAACACAGTAGAATGCTTTAGATCTTCTAGGATTTCATGCACTGCATCAATATGAAATGTCAAGAAGCAGCGATAATATGTAGCTAGGCGGGACCTGCAGTGGTGAACTAAATTTGAGGCCCTACGTTGGCCAGCGTCTTGTGGCAGATCTCTTCAGGTATTCCATGCCTAATCAGGTGGTAATGGGTGGTTAATTATTGTGAACTGGTACAGTACTGGGTGATGGATGTGACCCTCATCAGAGCTGTCTTATGAGCGTGTCAAGCAGTAAAAGGGATTATGCAGCCTGTGTGAACTACAAACGTCTGACCTGAGCGTTATAAAATTTGTTTTAGTGTAGGTTATATATTGCATTGTATTGTAACTGCATTTGCATAGCACTTACTACCCCTGATGAGGAGTTGTAGCACTTTCCTCTTTCTTTCTGATGTATTGTGCTTTAATTTGTTTATTCGTTTCTGCACTAAATTAGCAATAGTGTCCAATAGGGAGAGCACTTATGCAATTATCAACTCGGGTAGCAAGTCTGGAGCAAAGTTGAGTGCCCACCTTAATCTGGATAGAGATCTCCCAATACTTATGCAAAGTTCAACTGTATCTGAGAGGTCTCTGGAGAACTGAGGGGATGCTCTCCTCCTCAAGCCATGTAATTTTGTCTGTTCATCTTAATAATAAAGCCCCTCAGATATATAATGCCTGTCATCTTCATACAGATTTTAATACAGTCATGTGACATAATACAAGAACGGAAGGCCATATCACAAAGTTATCACTGGGAATACTAAATGAAGAAAGTCTCAGCAACAGCTGCATGGTGACGGATGTCAAAACAGAATGAAACAACTGCTGTACAACACAACAAAATCACATTCCAATAATGCAGCACAGATCTACAGCAGCAAACATTTTTTTAAAAACACAAAATATCACTGCATTAAAATCCTACACAACAAATATGCACAAACGTTCTTGTGACACACTACCACCTTCACAATTCCAGTTTCCATTATACACTGGTAAAATCAAGTAAGCACAGCATTACTTCCCACCAAAGACATGAAATAATGTCAATGGAAAATGTTTAGTGATCCGGCCCTCAATTTTAACTTGGCGCACCCCAGTTCTGACTTTATGTGTTAAGGCCTACAACGTCTATATTGGTTGTAACATGGGACCATGTGGAATGCATAAGCCATATTCAAAACAACGACAGCATGACAAAAAGATAAGATGGCAGCAGCCTCAGATAGGGAGCTCGGCATGATTTGTTGTCTGCAGGAGAAAAATCATCTCAGGCAGAAAAGAATCCCCACATTCATTGCTTAAAACAGTTTGGGGTCCTTGCAAGCAACAGATTTGCCAGACACAAATATACTTTTGCATTCTCCTCAGACTAGCAGTCAGGTCTAGCAGTCAACTCACAAGTCAGATACATAAATTATCTGGAGGTTGCCAAATCAAAAAAGCATTGCTGGATCTTTGCAGGGATGTTTGGCATTGTTGTCTGGATCTGTACAGATGCAGGTGGATGATTTAAAAAACTCTCAAAGATTACAGCAACTGGTAGCTCCATCCATATGTTTTCCAATAGTCAGAAGCATTATGGGCGTCTCTTCTCAGATGACGTTTTGGCCTAGCAGCTTAATACACAATTTCCTAGATTTTACAATTGGATACTGGATTTGCAAGCAAGAACAGCTGCATTTATGCATAAATTATTTTAGAATCAACGCATGCTTTGGCTACCTAGCCCTCATGATTTTAAGAATAAGGAAGAGATAAGTCCAGATGGTCACAGCTATTCATTTTGGGTGACCAAATCATGGTTTCCAACTCTTCTGGGACTTTCAGCTTACCTTCTGGTCCAGCTTCCCAACTTTAGAAATTGAACTGAATATTTGCATCTGCTCCTGTTGCCAACAGCAAAAAAATAGCGGCGGGCAGGAAAAATGTACCCAGATCAAAGGAATGAGCTACAGCCCTCCTTTCACAAACTCAGTTCTACAGAAACTGGATAGTGGAACAGGAAAGGCAATTATGGAGGCTGGTATGTCTGAGATCAGTACAACCAGCATTCACTCCTCATCCTCATCGAAACACTCAACGTGGTACAAACATGTCGCACAACAAACACACCCCAAAGGCCACATCCTCAACCTTGTCTTCTCAACAGCACTAACAATCAAATACAAACAGCCCATACCCTTGTACTGCACTGATCACTTTGCCATCCCAATCTCTCTGCTCAGCAAACCTACCAACAAACAAAGATCAACATGAAAGAGAAGACCAAACCTTCAGATCTTTCAAAGACTTCTCCATAGACAATCCAATCTAATGCATGAACTCATCTTTCACCCTATTTACCCTGTGTATGCATGGTGTGGTAGCACACTGCCATTACAGACAACACTTTTTCAATTGAAATTACCATTATACTTGCACAGACATACAGTTTTACTAATAAAACTATACAGTGCACAAAGGATAATGTGTGGAAATGGCATCAACTAGTGTATTGATTTATTTTCATCATATTAAAGTATTTACATATTAACAAAAAATGTGCTTCATTTGTGCATTCCAGATTCTGATGGATTTAGAAATACTTGCACAGTACATTTAAAGGTTGTTGTGTGCTAGAAAAAAACCCTTTCCTACCCCCAGTATCTGGCAAGATTATCACATAAATCCTCTCACTTTGAAGTCAGAGAAAGAAATGTAAACATCAAGCTCCCTCCGAAGACAGAGCCTGACATTTGAACTCTGTCTTTGAATGCTTAGTAAATGTGACAAGATGAGAACAAGATTTACAGGCCTGTTTACAGAAAGGAGCATTCGTGGAAGAATACAAGGAGAGGTAATGTGAGAAGGCTTTGCTCCTTGGGAGGGACAAACTCAAACTGGACAGCCTAAAACAAATAAAGCCAGCAAATAGAAAGCCAGAAAATGCGACTTGCAAACCAGAAAGCCAATGGTAAGCAACGGGCAGAAAGCATTTCCAGGGAAGATTTTTTAATGTCCCCAAGATGTCTTTAGCAAACCAGACAGCTGCACTGTCTGGTAGGCATTGACCTAAAAAGCGGTCTATGTCAAACTCTAAGATCACATTAATGCTAACCATCTCCAGCACGACTACTCATCTGCCGTCAGATCACAATGCAGTATGGAGACCGCTACCTTACACATCATAGATGATACCCTCTTGATGACAGATGAAGATGACCCCCTGCTTCCTTATGTTGTTGGGCCACTCAGCTGTCTTCGACACAGTAGCCTACCCCACCCTCATAACCTCAAGTCTTGAAAGTGATTCACTGGTAAGGTCCTTCACTGGTCCTCCTCCTACCTTTTCAACCAACACCAGTTTCTTCACATGGGCACCTCCAGGTCACAAAAGATCCCTCTCACTTGTGGAGTCCCCCAGGATTTTATACTGTCCCATTTTCATCTTCAACTGCTACATGGAGCCGCTTGGTGCACTACCATGTGATAACTGCACCAAGATTCACCAATATGCCGATGATACACAACTCTACTTGAAAGTCTCCTCCGCTTCAGACATCAAACAATGCTTGCACATCATCCAGACCTGGATGCTCAGCGCTTACCTGAAGCTCAACTGAACCAAGGCAGAATTCCTATTATTTGCCAAGAAGAACAAACAAGATACAGTACAAACCTGGCTGAATGACATGAAACTTGACAACTTCGAACCCCAACTCTCACCAAATGCCACATCGCTTGGAGTCAACCTAGACACCATCCTCGCCCTCAAGAAACACTTTGCCAAAAAAACAAAGACAGCCTGGTACCTGCTCTCTTTTCTACGGAAAGTCAAAATGTTTCTTCCAGAAAGTGACTTCATAACTGCTGTTTCAAGCCCTCGCATGTTCCCACCTGGATTGTGGTGCATAGCTGGCAAGGTTTCAGATTGCTTGTGTGTGACATTTCTGTGATTCAGTGTGGTTGTGTGTGACATTTCATTGCCTTTCAGTGACACTATAGAAATAAGCAGCTTATGCCTTGTGCCATTCTGCACACATACCGAGTATAAGCTGTGTAGAAATGGCTGTAAATGCTAGCATTTGTTTGCTTGGCAGCTATGAGTTGCATCACGCTGCTTAAGAAACACATTTACCTTCATTGTCGATAATATAGAACATTTTCACATGAGCGTAGTGCTGCGACATCACTATGTGATTGGACTGGAGGCATTTAATACGGCAGTCCCAACTAGCACTGGCCTGATATGATTAACAGCCAATCCGCCAGTGGGAAAAGTGCAAATATAGCCCCCAGAATGTAAAAATGCTGTTTGCTATAAAGCTAGGATTGATAGTATTAGTCACAGACCTCACTGCCACATGGCAACTATCTCATGACACACTGCATTAAAAATAATTCTGATTGAATGACTTTCCTCATCGTCAAAGGAATTTGCAATATGCATATTCTCAATTTACTTAAAATAACTTTTGGGGAAAAAAATATATTTGGTTCTCCAAACACCAAATGCATTGTCCTGCTTCTGTGAAGTTTGTTTTTACTTACAGATGTAAGTCATGCCCCACTTCTGCCACTGTAAGGAATTTAAACTTTTGAATGGTGCCTTTGCTTCAGCATCATGCCATTTCAAGCCAGAAAGGTGACGAGCTGCTGTCAATAGTAACCTATGTGTCATAATTATGTGTTAGAACTAGCCAGCTGTGGCTTTTGTAGCCAACCCCTACTGCAGTCTGGGATTTGTAGTTTTACTTTTTTTGCTACGGTCTGTTGCCTAAAAATTCAAAACTTGCTGAAAGTGCATGCATTAAGTCAATCTCAGCCTACATAATTGTTACTAAACTTCAAGGCCAACAAATAGTTGAATGGACGTGTGAGGGGATTGTACCACCTCCAAAACATATTTCAAAAACAACCCTATGTCATAGCTGCATTAACCCATTCCTGATTTGCTACACAAATATCATACGCTTAAACACACATCTGCAATTGCATGGTTATGTTGGAAGGTTTGAACAGAGAAAACCCATGCAGGGTTTTGTTATTTGCCCTATATTTGGCCTTCTGTTATTTCTGCAAACTGTTCCTTAGGCAGCGGCCTGCTTTCCAGTCCCCAAAAGCAATTTCTCAGGGGTGACACTCTCGGTTGACTGGAGCGGTGGCAGTTCTACTGTCAATCCAGAGCCATCCAGCTGCTGTACGCAGGCCATCCTACAATAATGCTTCTTCTTACTTTATTCTGTAAATATCACACTTTGACACTGTCGAGCGGCAGCATGGCTACTTTAAGGTGTTGATCTGCCCTTGCCAGGAGCGCGCCAGCCTGATCAACATGTGTAGGCCTCTGGGGCAGCCGGGGCTCCCCTCATGGTGGGTGGGCCTTTGAGAGCCCCGAATAGGTGATGTATCAAGGGCAATGCTCCTCATGATCCCATCAGTGACACCAACACTGACAACTTTGCTGAGCGAAGACGATTCTGAAACGGGCCGGTCTGTGGATTTCCCATTAGTGTTCTGCTCACAGTAAAATATGCCACGAATTTCACAACTCAGCGCGCAATGGTTAAAATGCATCCAGGCACGAGTTCAAGGAGCCAAGGTGGGAGTGACTACGTAAAAATCCATCCAATCAGACGTGAGCAATATCAAAACTTTCCAGACTGCCGATTGGCTTTTGCGAGTCAGCCAGTAATGTCACTGTTATCTGAAGGAAAACAGTAAAACCGACCACTGTGGGAATAGAGAGAGATAACATGTTTAGCTTTTCTGCACACTTATTTTGTGTAATAATCTCTGTCTTTGCGGTGATGCGGAAACTACGCCTCAAAAGCGTTACTCTAACACTTGATGCATGGGGCTTGGCAGGACTGGCGGTAACGCCTTGCTCCACAGTCTCCCTGACTCCACAATGGCACCCACAGCACGTCCCATCCATGGCCTGAAGAATTATGATTACATCACCCCCGTCTTGATCGATCGCCATTGGCTCCCCTTGCTGGCCGCACCATATTCAAATCCACCTGCATCATTTCCAAATTCAGCAGGTCCTGCACCCCGCTTATCTTGCAGACAATCTCACAATTCTCCCACACATTATGGTAGAAAAGGCTGAGACCAACCTATGGATCTCAAAAAAAGAGCCAGACTAGCTACAAATCAAAGAGCCTAGAATACTGTATTTGTATTCCCTGCCAAAAATACATAAGAACAAATTACCACCTCCGGGTCGCCCTATCGTAGCCGGTATAGGCTCAATTCTGTAACCACGGTCCCAATTCGTGGACTTCTTCCTGAGACCAGTGGTCTAAAAAACATCAACATACCTCAAAGACACCAGGGATCTTTTAAATCATCTTAAAGACTTTACATATGATCAAAAGACCAACATACTTATTGGTCTAAACATAAAAAAGCCTCTACACAAGCCTCCCACAAGACGCCACGTTACAAACGATTGAGGAGATTCTCTTTAAAGAGCAATGGTCTTTCAATATACCCAGACACTTCATCTTGAAATGCTGTCGCCTTGCACTAACAGAGAACTTCTTTGAGTTTGAAGGCACGCTATACCTCCAGACCCATGGACCATCGATGGGGAGAACATTTGCACCAAGTCCGGCAGGGCTCTATGTCAGTGCTTTCGGAGACAAACATATCCTCAGTGAAACCAAACCCTACAGAATGATGATCCATTTCTGGAAAAGGTACATAGACAATATTATGGCGAGTTGGCAAGGATCGATTGATACTCTGCCGGAATTCCTAGGATGGCTCAACACTCTGGACCACTTTCTGAAGTTCACATACACTGCAAATAAAAGCACACTGGACTTTCTGAATGTCATCATTTTTGCAGAAGGCAATAAGCTGAAAACGCAAACGTACTACAAACCAACCAACATAAACAGACTTCTTTCATTTAACAGCTTCCACCCTCGACCATTAAGAGAAAATTTCCCCTTCAGTCAATTTTTACATATTCGCCACAATTGCGGTGACTAACGGGATTATAAAAAAAATCCCTACATTTTACAAACAAATAGAGTGAGACTACCTGACTTGAGTCATCAACAAATGCCAAAAAATAGCGAGGAATGAATCGTGAGATTCTCCTGGAACAGACAGAAAAAAACATGAATGAGGACATCCTCACATGTGTCACAGCATACTGCACTATCTCAAATGCCATTAAAGAAGCAATAAACAAACATTGGGTTATCATAACATCAAGTACCTTGAAATGGCCAAAACCTAGATTCACTCACAAAAGCAGCAAGAACTTTCGTGACCTCTTGGTCCATACGCAACCTCAAAAGAAGATTAAAACCAACACAGTGCTCACCACATCGGGCCAATAACAGGACATTACTCCTGTGGAGCCTGTGCTGTGTGCCACCTCACCAAACCAACGAAGACACTAGGCCTGAGTGAAAACCTTAAATGGAATAAATGGAATACGAATTGTAATACCACCCATGCAATATACATGATCACATGACCTTGCGAACTAAGGTACACCGGAAAGTGAAGTTGCGAATTGGTGAACACCGCAGCAACATAAGATGCAAAAGAGCCACCACTCAAATGAGCAACCATTTTCTCACTTCAAAACACACCGATAATGAACTTGACTGAGTGATTTTAGAAACACTGGAAAACATAGGCAATGATGCAGAACGTATCCTTTTTCAGAAAGAACAGCGCTGGGCGTAGTGACTGAGGACCTTTGACACAGGTCTAAATGACAATATCCAATGGCATTTAGTCAGTTAAAGACCCTACCTCTACTCATTATCATTTGGACACTAATGACCCGTTCTAAGGCCATTTTCCAGAATATCGCTCTACATTTGCATGGCCCACCACCTTACTTTCTCATCAATAGACTACCAACCACTGTTAGTAGTATTTTATAGCTACACAGACACATTGTAGCCATACAGGACCCAAACCTCAATCACTTATCAGATAGTTAACCCCCTACACCTAAAAAATACACTCATCTGTATGCTCCCGTTGGAGAAAGAGAATTCCTCGATCCTTGAGTACCAACTAGTTAGCTCTTCATTAGGTGATTCTGGCATATACCTCATTACTTTAAGAAAGCATATATAACTCAACACAAATATAGAACGAGCAAACCCTGTTGTATTACTATATCGACAAGGAGTGGTCCTTCATAGAAACCTCGATCTCTTATCAAGGATATTTTAATGGCACCCTGACAGGTTGGTCCAAGCATTCACCTTATGCCTTTCACGAAATGCACAATGCTAACCAGAACAAGCCAAATCCTGCGTACCACTGACTAGGCTCATAATGGTGCCATTCTTTAAATCACCTCACGTATTGTACAACATAAAAGGAAATAGCCAATCACAGTGTAAAAATGATCTGCCTCATAATTCTAAAACTTTATGAGCCATGGGGGATCCCACTTCGTAACTTTACAAATCCGGTGCCCTAGATTTTTCAGTGTGTCTAATGCTTTTCCTTGTACTACATACAGTGCTTAACTCTACATAAGGAACAAGCTAACTCATGCGCGCAAAATGTTCAGTAAAATATGGCTGCAAAGTGACAGGGAACCAACTAAGTTTTACGTAATAATACACAGCCTGTGTAAATAACAGCCGACAGGTGGCTTCCTATCACAACCACTGCTTGTTTACCTATCCTACATCCCTATAAGGCGACCTTTCTCGTGATATAGCATTCAACTATGCTAAAGAATAAGCAAACTCAAGCGGGAAGCATTTTACGATAGCCAGGTGGTCTATCACATCTCTCGCCTCCAGTAATCAAGAAGGGTGTTCCCCAACTAAAATAATTCTTGCTGGGACATTAAATGTAAGAGCGATATTCCTTATTTCGCAACTTCATGGCGTGAAGTCTCGCGGCCCTTGACCTGCTGAGTTATTGCATAGGCTATTAACATCGTTTTAGCCGTTCAAGGTTGTTCCGTTCTGCATATTTATTTCCATGATAGTTAACTCTGACAGACTGTTTACTAACAGTAGGCACTGGTATATGACTTGCCCTCGAGGAATCATAATTCTCTTACATTTTTTGCTCCCCCGCAGCTTTTTGAAGCATGCTGTAAACATTTTTTCCACCTGGCACTTTAAATAGACATATGCATGCATGTAGCCAGCGGCACAGCTGCAAATTCTTTAAGACTAATTTATTCAATTAAGGTCACAAGAAGAATAGACAAGCATTGGCATAGCCAATAGGTCTCGCCTTTGGGGCCTTATAAGTGTTTAGCCAGAGCTATTGACTTTGCCAATGTCTTTAAGTTGTGCTGTAGAGAAGTGTGGCTGCTGTGCAGCATGCTGAAAAGTTTTAATAAAAAAGTGTCAGAAGCATTTTTGTTACCTTATATATGACCAAGAAGACATTATGTACAACTGAACGACCATATTAAACAAGCAACCCAGACAGGCCTGTCATAGACTGAATGCAGAAAAAGAACAGTGAACGCTTCGTGCACCTCTATTCCGTTTCACGGCTCAAGAATGACGACGCACAAAGGGCGATGAAATAAAACAGACGCTAGGCAAGAAGGCATCCGAGGGTTCAACTTCTCGAACATAATAAATTACAAATAAGATACCTTCTGTCTTGGGGGAGGGGGTGCATTCCCTCTGCTCTCACGTCTTCTCGGGGTGGGTGACGCACCAAAATAACTTTTTCAACGGTATGCGAGGCTGCCAAGAGCGGGGGGGGTGAGAGGCGTGTGGAAATAGTCACCTCTCAGCTATTATCAAAGGACATATACGCTCACTGTGACCCTCTCGCGGGGGACGCGCCCCTTTTCGTACGGTGTCCTATTGCAGGGCTTGTCCCTTTGAATGAACAGACAGACCCTCCTCTTAGGCCTCTGCAAGTTCAACAATCACAGACATGAACTGCCTGCCTAGCGCAAAATGTGGCACGTTCCTGAAGGACAGCGTCCTCTGAAAGTGTGCGAAGGGCGTGTAAGCCGAACCATTAAAAGCCAGGGTTACCTGATTTTGAAGGGCAGTATAACTAGAACATAGGTTGTGGCAAAGTAGCAGGCTCGCCTTCTGCAAGAAGACAAGGATTGTGGGGATGTTTATTTGTATTTATATAGCGCTTACCGCCCCTATCTGGGCAACACTGCCACCTCTTTAAATGCCTCACTGCAGTAATCAACATGAGCCGCAATTTAAACAACCTCCGAACCCTTTGACCTAGAAATAGTTTTGCTATAGTCTGCAAATTATGCAGAAATACAATGACGGCTTGTATGATAAGTGCGTCAAAAATATTCCAAATTTCGATGTGAAAAGGCCATGACTGCACAATGACGCAATCGCGTTTTTCCCCAGTGGCACTGAACATATTTCACCAAAGTAAAGGGGTAATCGCTAAAGGTCCATCGGAAATTAAGGCACAGACATCAGGCATGGCGGCGTGGCTGTGCCTTCACGGCAGGAGCGGGGCACTGCAGTCCAGCATGTTGGACACGCTCAATGGGCGTGCTGGCCTGAATGGGTCGGGGTTGAGTGTGTACAGCCCAGAGATGCCCTTAACGTATCTCCTCCGCCCTTAGTGGTGTGCTCGGCTGGGCGGCTACCGAAGTATCAGCAGGCGTGCGTCTTCCATGTCTGACACCGACATATTTCTAACCGGCCCACTGGGGTGGGGAGAACGTCTACACGCTATACTACACCCTGCACCCATCAAGAAATATTAGACCGAATACCCAGCATGCATACGACAGAGCGCAAACACACCTTAATAAAAAAGAAGCCCGCGAGCGGTGCGCACGCGAGAGCGTGCACCATGGCCTATTGCTTGCGGTTACCCGCACGGCCGCCGGGCGCGATAATTGAAAACACATGGGGGCCGTGCGGGTAACCGCACGGAAAAGGCCATTGTGCACGAGCGTGTGGTCAGCTTTTGGAAGCCCCTTACATAAAGTCTCGCAGAGCAGCGCATGCGCGCTACTCTAGGCTCGACCTAAAAAACGCACCTTTCATATCCAGAGTTAACATCCGGGACGAGAGAGACCAACAGTACTTTCTGGCATAGACGGCTCCTAGTAAGGTAAGCGC
Organism: Calotriton arnoldi; assembly: GCA_963921515.1. NCBI lineage: Eukaryota > Metazoa > Chordata > Amphibia > Caudata > Salamandridae > Calotriton > Calotriton arnoldi. The sequence goes on from CAWUFW010000379.1 coordinate 4,127,426, forward strand.
CCTGGACAACCCTTTTCAAAATGGGATGGCTGTGGCCTTTTCCTCCTCCATTCTTTGTTTTTCTCTTTATTACCCTCGCTTGTCCTCTCGTTTTCCCATGGGATTATAACAACCCCTCTATAAAGGTAATTGCCTCGATATACTATTATACACACTTATATTTATTTTTAAAAAACCTAGATAATGTACTTTAGGCATTTTATAGATCCAACTGAGTTTTTTACCATGTAATTCGCCATGTTCTCATCACCATTTTTATGGACAATCACCATATGAATAAGTCCACTGCCTTCAACATACACCCATTTATAAACCATAAAGAAAGTCCTTTTAAGCTTTGGATAGATTTAACTGAGTATTCTAAATGTCTATCTCTTGTCTTGATATAGCCACGTTAGCCTCACTTTTTCTAAGGCCAATCGCATCTTTAACGCTTTTTGCTACGTTTAACATATTATGATGAAGTATGTATAAGTCACCCGAACAGTGTTTTGACAGACAGATTTGTCTCATTACTAAATGCTGCATATGTTTTGATAAGCGTTTTTTTCTGCTTTTCTTATTGTTTAGTGTCACAATGGGTATTAAGGGAAACAGCTCACAATAACAAATACAGTTTTGATGTATCTTCTTGTTTCCCTTTAGTTAAGGGCCAAAATTTGTGCCTATAACTCCATCCAGTCATGAACTAAATAGGCTCATTGATGAAGAAGAGCAAGTGAATGTACTTACACACACTACATGTGGAGTGCCCAGAATTGTTTGGCCCTCCGTTCCTTCGGCCATGAAGGCGGCCAGTAGACCCGGAGGGGCAACTTGCACGGCCGAAACATGTCGACCTGGCCACCAGGTCTTGTGGACCAGTTACTTATCCACTGAACAAAGTTTTCTTTCTTTTATTCTTATCCCTTTCCTGGTTGATTGTGTTCAATAAAGTCTTCGGTGTTGGACAGGAGTTAATTTTATCTCTTCACTGCTGTCAAAACCCAGACAGTCTCCCTCCTGGTGGAGGATGATGGAGTCACTTGGAGCACTGAAGTGACAGACCCAATGATGACACTATCCACCAAGCCACACGAGCGGAGATAAATTATAGACCGCAAACTGTGAAAGTGTGGTTGAGTCTCTCCGAAACAATCTCTTTGAGACTCTGGTCCACTGACGCATGTGATTCATTCCTCCCCCTCCTCCTGATTATTATATTGTTGTCTTTGGAAGCTGAATGAATCACTGCCTTTACCTCCCTCCTTTCCTTTTGAAGGTTCTCGCACACCCAGAGCCAGGAGACCATCAGACTGCAGACTAAGTGTAAAAAAGAAAAAAAACAAGGCAACAGGCTTTTTCCATCTATTCAGGATCGGAAATGGATCTGGAACAAAATCCCTGTATCCAACAGGACCACCCAAACACTGCTCCAATTTAGGTTGACGGCTCCCCTCTACAAAAACACTACATCACAATGCATTAATCATCCAAAACCCACCTTCCTCTCCTATTACTCTTTGACTTTATGCTGATCTTTGACTATGTACAGCGCTCAGCTAGGTTTTCTCTACAGAAATACCATATACATACACAAAGGAGACCACGATCATGAGCAGGAAGCAGTGAAAGGTCTAAATATGCAGGCATGTGGAAAGAACAGAACAGAGCTGCACAGTTATGTACTGCACATGCATCTGTTGCAGGAGCTGGTGGACTGTCTGGGCTGATAAAGTGGGGTGGAGGGCACCACACAGCACAGCAGACCATGAACCAATCCTATTCTCCACAGAACTAGAGTTGATCTGGGGAGTTGATGGGAGAGGAGTATTCAGCGAGCAGCACTTGGTGCAGCAGTACCCCCAATAGTAAACCCACTCCAGTGGCATGGTGTGCACATGCACGCACACTGGCACAACTTAACACGCATGGCATAAGAATGAGCTAGCAGACCCCCTACATTCTGTGCTGTTGAGATCACTGGTTTAAGCTTTAGAAGACAAGGGGAGGGGCTGCAAAGATTCTGGGATGAGGAATAAAGAGCCCACATAAAAAGATAGGGTAACCTTCTGCATACACCACTAAAATGTGGAAAGAGTTCACACCACACCTGACCCATCAGTTTCAATAAACAAAGAGCACTAGGGCACATTTAATTACCAATTATCTAAAAGTCTTTCAGCCACTACTTAATTCACTGCAACAAACGCACTGAAGCACTCATTAAGAATCGGTTGCTGCCATATCTTCAGGGGTGATGGAGACCGACTGATTTCTAGAGCCCCGTTTCTGCACCTGACATTACCTGGTGTGGGAGTACTGGGACCAGTTTTACAGGGCACAGGAATAGGTCCAGTAAAATCAATGGAGCCCTCAGTTAGAGAACCTTCCTCTCTCCCACAGCACAGGGAGATTATCGAGAGTTCCCCTACCCACAACGGATCCAGCCCTGCCCGCCCAACCCCTCCTATGTTCTCGTCCCACAACAAGCCATGCCCCCCACCCCAATAGATTTACCAATTCCCTAAAATAGAAGGTAAATCTGAGCAGAAGCATTTCAGGAATCATTGGAAAAGGACTCCGTAATACTATATCCACATGGTTATTCCTCATTGTGGGGATTAAAACGTGGATTTTGCAGAGTTTAGGACAAGCTACTGGTCAGAATCGGTAAATCTGGCACTAGTATCTCATCCTCTAAAATGGTAATGAGGGCCCGTGTGCTCTGATAACCTCACTGTCAAGTACTGGGACAGAGGACATCCTAAAATATGTGAATAAATCCTGCCTGCAGACAGGATAATGTCAATGTCTTATCAGATCAAAAGCAGCAATTGAAAACCCTTGCGTTATCCCCGTTCCTCTTTTCGTTTCAAAAGTGCAAAACTTCCAGATGAGGAAAAATCTAAATTGTGCTGAAGGTAACATTTACTCAGCATCTCTGGTTAATCTGCATGAGAACCAGTTCAACCTTATACTCATGGATTGAATCAGTCTTAATTTACTTACAAACCACCATTCGTGCAGAACACCACCTCAAAGTATTTCATGATGTTTTCCGTTCTTATAAATTCAAAGGGCAATGATTCATACATTGACTACTAAACCCTGCTCACCTTGAAACATACTTGCATAATTAATGAGTAGCGTCAAGTGCATGGCACTGTACAGCGTAAAATGATATTGAACCGTGAAAGGAGAACGCATTACTCACATTTTCCTTTCTGACCCTCGACAAAGCCTCAGGTGTCAACGAAAGCTACCTTTAATATCCTCTGTGGAAGTGTACACTTGACTGGGCCTGAGCATGAAATTCCGCTCCGCTCACGGAGTTTTCCGCGCTCCACGTAGAGCAAGGAATTCCAAAACTCATACTCCAGATCACCTCCCGGCAAGGTTTCTCAACGCGGGCGGTCGAGGCAGGCCGCGACCGCTCGCGTTGAGAAACCTTCCGCTTGCGTTGAGGAAGCTGCTGCTCGAGTAGAACATCTACTCGAGCGGCAGAAAGAAGCAGTGCCCTCTTGTGCTGCGGGTGGTGCCATTTGCGAAGATTTTACAGCACAAGACAAACACCCGGCGCTGAAAATCAGCACAAGCAGCGCGACGTATCGCACTCTGTCGCTTGCGTAACTCCACTTACCGCGGCGGTGACTATCATTGGTTCTCGTCACTCGCCATGTGTGTCAAAGGATTCAAGTGTAACTCGAGGTGGGTGCTACATCAAGCCACTGTAGGCAGCAGACGTATGGTGTTACCATAAATGGCCAGAAGAGGGTGCCATAACTGCAAATAATAGTATCAAAAATGTCCTTGTTGATAGGGGATTGGGAGCGCCCAAACAAGAAAATATAATTGTGTCTGTGTAAATTGATCATATCATACATCAGTTACCCAAGACAAGAGACATTGAATCAGTTCTCTAACAAAGGCTTCTGAGGAAGCAATCAGCTAGTCAAGGGAGTTATTGAAGCAAGAGAAGAGGGAGAAAGGCACGCCTCAGAGAAGCTGCAGACAGCAGCAGAAATAGGCGTTATGCTGCAGTGCAAATCAAACTGTTGAAGAGCCGAAAAAAAGCAATGGATTCACCTTTAAGTATTTTTGCCAAGACCCCTGCCAGAATCCACCATTCCATTCTGAATGGTGTTGTCCTGGGATTTCAGTAGGGCACTTCCTATGTAGTATTCCAAGAGACAGCATGGCCAACGATCAGAGATGATGTAAAAATCAACTATATTATCTGAGCATCCAAAATGAGGAACAGAGAGAAAGAAAACGTGCTTAGGATAAACCAACAGAGAAATAAATGTAACAAATGGAATAATTTATCCCCATTTGAAGAGAGGCCGAGAAAAAACAGGAATAATAATATGATGATAATTGTCATTACTGAATCCATCTGGAATTAATGAGGGGTATGAATGCAACCCAATTTTATCCTGCAAAATTTCGCAAAAGGGCTCTGTGTAGAGTAATGGTCCCGGGTTCCCGTATGTGGATGACCATGCAGTAACCAAAAGACATGCCTTGGCTGTCAAAGTAAATGGGACACTCTTCGGGACCCTAATGGATGGTTCATAAGATTCTTAAGATCCAAAGGTGGGTCTGTTGGTGGCAATAGGGGATTGGGTTATCTATATGCAGTAGATACGTTCTGTAGAAGCCTTGTTGACAATAGTCCCTGCTCCCTAAGGGGGAAGAAAGCAAACACAAGGAGATGATGGACGAAGCGCTGAAACTTTTCAGACACTCACCCCTAGTCACAGATCTGGGTTGAATCCATCATCGTTCTTTAGCTCACTTTGCCACCCCAGTTCAGACCCAGCTATATGCAAATCAGTCTTGACCCTGTGCCTCATGGGAACAGTCCAGCCCGAACTGCCAATCCAGATCTTCCGTGGACCGGTTTCCGGGTAACACCCCTCATCAGCCAGGCTAGCTTGAATCCAGTGGCAAAGTGAGTAATGGACCCACGTCTGGGCATACCCAGAAACCCCGAAACCGGTAGTAGGATGCTTGTTTCCAGTCCAGGGAGGACCTGGCTTGGCAGTTCGGGCTGGACTGTTCCCGTGAGGCACAGGGTCAAGACTGATTTGCATATGGCGGGGTCTAAACTGGGGTGGCATGGTGAGCAAAAGAACGATGGATTTAACCCAGATCTCTTGACTGGGGGTGAATGTTTTGATTTGTTCTGCATTCCGTTCATTTGTGTGTCTTTTGTTTTCTCGCCCTAAGTGTGCCAGGTATACCCAGACGTGGGTCCCGGGCTCACTGTGCCACTGGATTCAAGCTAGCCTGGCTGATGAGGGGTGAAACCCCAAAACCGGTCCTAGGATGCTTGTTTCCAGTCCAGGGAGGACCTGGCTTGGCAGGTCGGGCTGGACTGTTTCCATGAGGCACAGGTTCAAGACTGATTTGCATATGGCTGGGTCTAAACTGGAGTGGCATGGTAAGGAAAAGAACAATGGATTTAACCCAGATCACTTGACTGGGGGTGAATGTTTTGATTTGTTCTGCATTCCATCCATCATTTGTGTGTCTTTTGTTTTCTCGCCCTAAGGGGGAGAGCAAGCCACGGTTGCTAAAAGGCACAAATTGTTGCTGGGTTGCAGAGCTTGCTAACCCTTTTAGAAGCATCTCTTATAAGGCTGCAAAGCATTACAAGAGAGAGGCTGAATGCACGGAGTCACACCAGGTACAATAATGTGCCAAATGTTGCCGAAACTGTAGGAGGGTGTGTGGAAGACTGAATTACAACTGCCCCCACTAGAGCAGCACTAACACTGCAGGCCTGAGGTGGCAAAGGTACCGGAAGAGCAGAGGGGTGGATAAAAGAATCAGCAACCTCAGCCAACATGATAACTGGTGAATGCCCTTCAAGGCCAGCACAGGTCGTCAGAATCTCTTACAACAACTTCTTTGTCCTTCCTGGGGACTTTCTAAGAAAGAGAATTTGGTGAAACATGTTCAGCCAGCATGAAGCTATTCGACTGTCAGGGCAACCGCCTTGGTTAGTGTATGTACAAAACTGTTGGAGAAGGGAATTCTTCTACAAAGAGAACCGACCTCTGATAGATCAAACTCTTCATTTACCAAATCACAAGTCTTTCGTTGTAGGTGCATATGCACAGACAATGGGAACATACGACTCAGCATGTCCATGAGCACATTAGGCTTTCTTGGATAATAAGTTGCTGAAAGAGATGGGAATTGGGTTTCTTACCATTAAGACATTTCCCAGTTTCCTCAGTCCAGACTGGAAGACCAAGCCTCATACCAAAGCTTTATACAGGCTTTGGTCCCTTTCTTGTCGCCCCTAATAACATTGCCCGACTACAAGTCTGGGGTGAGAAAACTGGCAGCACACATAGGATGGCCATGAATTTCCTCCTGTCTGAAAACAGTCCTTGGGATGCTAGCTTTGATCCCACACACCACCCCAATCCTAAAGGGAAACAGCTGTTGTAATGACCTAGAAAGAACAAGAGAGATCATCCTGGTCAAAGCCAACTGTGTTGCTGCCATAATGGCAGCTCTCTCTTGACCCTCTGGTGCCTGCAATGACAGCCTCATGTTCATGAGATGCTGGAACCCAATGTCAATGATGCTCACCCTTGAGATAAAGGAAGGATAAGGGAACCCCACCGTGGTTGCTAACATCAACGCATACAGATGTATGCCATTCCCACACTGACACATCCAGGTTCTGGAAACCAGCTGGAGTTGGTTCAGGGTTATCCATACCCTCCCTAGTGGAAGGAAAACCCTCAGCAGGTCTGTCCAGAACAATGTCCCTATGATCAGATGACACTGTGCCATCCCACACAATGGTTTCTCCGGTTGATAATTAAGCCAAATTTCTGCAAAAGAAAATTAATGACTTTCCAGGAACAAGTTAAAGAAAGAAGGAGATCAGCAATCAACAAAATAAACACAAACCTTTACCCCGTGTACATGAAATAGGTCCGGGGCCAAGTGCTTAGCGGACACCTTTCGTGCCAAAGGAAATCGGAGTGGCTTGGCTGAAAACTGGTAACTAATGACTTCCTGAATGAAAGGGACAGGTTAGTCTGCTGAAGGTTTATAGTACAAGAAGCCTGACGGATCTATCTTGGAAACTACTAGAATGTTGCTGTTCTGAACAGGAAGTATTTGAGAAGTCCTTGAGATCCAGGGCGAGGCTGAACTCACCTGACAGTGCTTGAAGCAAGGGAAGGATGGCAGTTTCCGCATCCTGCCTTGGAAACTGGAAACGATGCAGCAGTTCTTAGTTCAAGGAGGCTGTATATATAATGTAGGAGAGGGCTGCCCACTTTATGAGGCAGCTTAGCAAAGGGACTGAATGAAAGCACAGTTCCAGACCAATCTACCATGAACCAAATCTCTTAATAGAGATGCCCGCCTGAAATATACACTGATCTGGATTTCAAAATAAGCACTGAGAAAGTCAAAAAGCTGGTAGACAACAACAGATCTATTTGGCTTTGCTAATCCTTGTTTCATCTTGCTACACTTTGGAAATCCAGAACTAGGCATTTTCCAAGCCACAGGCCCCTGCATCCCCCCACTGCGCCCGCCCCTTATTATTTGCCCTGGGAATCAGCACGGGGTTTATTGTGAGTGCGCGAGCTACTGGGCAGAAGGTACAGACAAGACAACCACCGAGAATCGCAATGCACTCCGTGTCCCTGGGGTGCAGCGCGCGCGCTCACTTCATTACCTGCCCGCGTGCGGAGGGTTATTTTTAGCGTGTCCCTGGGGTGCAGCGCGCGCTCACTTCATTACCTGCCCGCGTGCGGAGGGTTATTTTTAGCCTGGCGGGAGACTGCTCAGCCGTCAGATCAAAAAGCCACCAACCGAATGTATCGATTGCGGTGCAAAAAAAGAGCAAAATATTATAGCAGACAATGCACGCCTTCCAGCCGGCACGCGGCAGCCCCCGTGGGACAGCGCGCACTTGTGGAGAGAGAGTGGCCTCATCCGTGGAACAATCAATCGCACGTCTATTTTTATCGCCGGCCCGGGCCTTGATAATGAACATTTTAAAAGCCATTATGGTGTGTGAGCGAGCGAAAGAGAGGCGGGGTCTGCTCCGGTACGTGCGCACGTGCGCCCCTGGGGACATCCGATTCCCGCTCTGCAACAGCCAGGCCTGTGGCAGCTTCGTGAGGAGGAACGTGGGGATTGGGGGCGGCAGAGCACTGAAAAGCCAATTTCAGGAACAGCAAACATGATCTGGTTGAGGCAAACATGATCTGGTTGAGGCAAATATGAGCTGGTTGAGGCAAGTATGTCAAGCTTAACGTGAAAAACCACAATCTATGTGCACACGGCGCCAGCCCCAGGAGCGCTCCGCCGAATTTCAGCGCATCAAATTAAAAGTCTACCGCACCAAAACAAAGTCTAAAGAACAGAAACCCGGGCTATCGGATACGCAAAACCAGCCACAGCTCAGCTACTTCACACGCGATCATCTCTAATAAAAACATTCAAACAACTGAAGGATTCGGTCATTACACTGGAAGGCCAGGACCAAAACGCTGAAATGTCAGAGATCGAAACCAAACAAAATCAGGAAACTAGTCTATTCAAAGATGCCTTCTACTCACTGCAACCAACCTACTGGTGGGCTAACTTTACAAAAAAGCAAAGCACAAGAAATCCGCCTCCTGGACCCCTCTGCCAACAAAATGCATTCCTCGCGCTTTGGCTGAACCTTCTTTTCCTGTAGGGGTAAAATTCTGCCGTCAGTCACTATGTTTGATGAGGAACAGGATAAAGTTTTTTTTTTGTGCTTTGTATTTTTTTTTTTTTAGTTCAATAAGTTTTTTTTATTGGTTGTTCAGAATACACAATAATGGAACAGACAACAAAATAAATAAAAGCAGTAAGCAGAAGGACTATTGGTCAGCATGGTTACAACATACTTGATACACTATAAAGCAAACAGACACTACCATACAAAACATTACATTACATTACATATACAAATAATAATAATATAACTTAGTTGAAACTTAATAAATAACCAAAGGGTGAAAACGTCATGATGAGGGCATTTAAGCTGAGCGAAGCAACTATGAAAACCAATTGTGGTCAATAATGTCCAGAAACAAATGAATAAATACAGATCACATAGCAGATGTAACAGTTATGCTCCTGTCCGTTATTTACATTCTTGTGTGTCTTGGCCTATATGACACCATAGGGTTATGGCAGGTATGGTGATTATGTTACCATATTATATCCTGTGTAGGCAAACTAATTTGGGTTGACAATGGCCACCTCCGTAAACAGGTATACAGTGATAGACTAGGCTTCAAGGAGGTTTATGTGATGCGAAAAAGATGTCGAGAGAAAGCCATAGGTTTCTAACCGGATTTAACCACGGTGAGTTGTGAAGCACAATATTGTCGGCCCCTCTTAGTTTGGTAATCCAGTTTAGCCAGCACTGAAACAACACTTTGCTGGTGTCTTTCCAGTTATTGAGAATAATTTTGATAGCCACCATTATGATAAGGTCGAGGAGTGCTTTGTCATTTTCCTCCAGGGTAGTAGCTATCGTGGGAGCGAAAACTAGTGACAGGAGGTCCTTACATGTGTCAAGTGAGAAGAGTTTAGATATGAACGAGAAGATCCTATCCCAATATGAGGTTACACAAGGGCAGAGCAATAAGTGTTCCAAGTCGCCTACTGCCTCATTGCAGTTCCAGCATGTGTCATCTTCTCGGAGCTTATGTTTGTATAAACGGGAGGGTGTCCAGAATGCCTTGTGTAAGAGCCAGAATTTTGTTTGTGACAGTACCGGGGTAATCTTATTCTTAAAAATTGAATTCCAGGTCCAGTCAGTGTCTGAGAACGGTGTGGTGGATTTTGAATTCCAATAGGAAATGACTTCCACATTGAGTTTAGATTGTTTGGGACTTAGCGATCTATATAACCAGGAGACTTGGTGTCCTAAGGCATTTAATTTTGAAAAATATTGCGGTAGAGATGGAGATGATGTTGAAATTTTCGCTTTGGATAGGGCGGCTTTAACTTTCAGGAAACTATAGAATTCTATAGGTTCAAGATGATATGTTATTTGTAGTTCCTTAAAGGTCAGAGGCCGTGTCCCATCATAGAGTTGGTGAGGAAATAGAATCCCTTTCCTGATCCAAGTGTCAATGTGTAAAGTGTGACCCCTGTATAATAAATTGCGATTGTCCCAAATTGATTCCAAATTAGAATTCTTGACTAACGTCAAGTGATTTGTCTACCCGTAGAAGGGCGGCTTTAGTTTGTTTACAAATTATAGTACCAGAACATGTTATATACGTTTAAGGTTGATAGTGAGAAGGGTTGCAGGGTGAAGATTGTGGAGGAGTGATTTCTCAATATCAAGCCACACCGGAGTGTAGTCCTTTAAGGGTGTGAGCCAGTATGACCCCTGTTTTGCTAAGAAAGCCACCTGATAGCGTTTGAAGTCGGGTAGATTGACTCCGCCAAGTGACTTGGGGAGCCGAAGTTTTTTCATACTGATTCTGGCTTTCTTCCCTTTCCACAAGAAGTTCGAAAGAGTGGCGTTCAGTTTGTGGTGAAAGGCGTCCGACAGGGCGAGCGGTAGCATTGTTATTAAATAATTCACTAGGGGTGATATCATCATCTTTATTGTCTCAATTCTCCCCCACCAGGTTATAAATCTAGGTGACCAGGCATTTAGTTGGGTTTTGATCCGCTCCAGCGTTTTGGTCTCATTATGCTGAAGTGTCTCAATTGTTGTAGTGCAGAACTCGATTCCTAGATATTTAATATGATTGGGTTGCCACGTAAGGCCTGAATTGCCTAGAAGTTCCTTTGTACTGTAGATGTTGAGGGGCTTGACTTCAGATTTATCACGGTTCAGCTTGTAGGCTGAGTGGGTAGCATATAAGTCTATAGTATCCATCAGAGCTTTGATGGAAGTGTCTGGGTCTTCTGTAGTTATCAGAATATCGTCCGCGTACGCTGCTAGTTTTACTCTTGTTTCACCAAAAAGTACGCCACTGATTTTCTCGTTGAACTTTATATCTTGTAACAGTGGTTCTAGGGCTAAAAGGAAGAGAGCCGGCGAGAGGGGGCAGCCCTGTCTGGTACCTTGTTCTAACTGAAAGGGTTCTGATACAGACCCATTAATGGCTATCCGGGCGGATGGATTAGAATAAAGGGCCATAACCATATTTATATATGTCTCTCCCAGGTTAAAAGTTTGCATACATTGTTTTAGAAAGTGCCATGATACCCTGTCGAACGCTTTTCTGCGTCCAGGGTGATAGCGACTAGGGGGTAGTAGACAATTTTGCTTTCTCCAAAACATGGCAAAGCAATCTGGTGTTGTCGTTGGATAAACGATTCTTAAGAAATCCCACCTGTGAGTTACTGATTATATTTGGTAAAATTTTATTTAGACGGTTAGCTAAAATTTTGGCATAAATCTTGCAATCTACGTTTATTAAAGAAATTGGCCTATAGTTTTTAGGCATAAGTGGGTCTTTGCCTTCTTTGGGAATAACAATAATTGTGGCCTCTTTCATAGAATCAGTGATGTCACCGTTACTGGCCATATAATTAAATAGTTTTTCCAGGGACGATTGAAGTGGGGTGATAAATGCTTTAAAAAAGGATCCTGAAAAACCGTCTGGCCCGGGAGCCTTTTTAGCCTTGAGTGTTTTAATAGCTGTAGATATTTCTAGGATTGAAATAGGAGCCCCTAGTTGTTCTTTATCCTCGTTTGATAACTTGGGAAGTGAAAGTGACGTTAAATACTGCTCACAGTCTTTGGCATTGAATTTTAATTTGTTGGTATATAGGTCCTTATAGAATGCTTGAAAGGTCTCTAGGATTTTGTCATGTTTGGTGTGGGTGATATTATTAGCGTCTGTAATTGAGGTGATAGTGAATTGTTTTTGCTTGTGTTTGAGGTATGAGGCTAGCAGTTTACCAGCTTTGTTTCCTTCGCATAATTTAAGTGCTTTGAATTTGTTGAGCCATACACCCGCCTTTTTACTTACAATGGTGTTGTATTCGTATTTTTGTTGGTCAGATTATTAAGTAGTAATTGATCGTCGAGCCTGTCTGAGTGTTGTTTTTCTAGATTTTTAATCTCGTTCTCTAGATTCGTAAGTTCCAGACTTAATTTTTTATTCATTTGGGCCTTGATTCCAATAATAACTCCGCGTATTGTGGCTTTAAGAGCGTCCCAAAATGTGGCTGTGGGGATTTCTGGGAGATCATTTTCCTCTATATAATCCTCAATCGCCTTGGATATTTTCAATTTATTTGCTTGGTCTAATAGTATGTCATCATTGAATCGCCATCTCTTTGGCGGTGATGTGGGATGAGAACCTGCAAGTGTGGTAGAGATACAAGCGTGGTCTGAGATAAGGATTGGGGCAATGCTTGTCTGGTCTATTAGGTGGGTGAAATTAGCAGATATTAGGATATAATCTATTCTGGAGTACGAGTTATGTGGGGCTGAATAGAAGGTGTAGTCTCTCGTATCGGGATGTTGGAGGCGCCAAGTGTCTTGTAAGTTAAATCTGATGCATATTTTTTTAATGAGATCGTGTGACCGGGATTGATGGTACGCACATTTTGATTGTCTATCTAGCAGAGGATCCAATGGCATATTGAAATCGCCCCCTACCACTATAAGATCTTCTTGGGGTAGGCTTTCGATTGCAGTTGATATTTTTTCCCAAAATGAAGGTTCATCTGAGTTGGGACCATATATGTTGACCACATGAATCAGGTCTTCCCCTTTTTGGAGATGAGTGATTAGTAGCCTGCCGTTGTCATCATGTGTGTGAGAAAGGAGAGAAATATTGGATTTTTTCGTGATGAGGGTAATAACTCCCTTCTTTTTGTGGTCTGCTGGGTAGCAGGCGAGGGTGGAAATCCAGGTGTGTTTGATAAGGCTTGCATCCTCTTTTGATAGCTTTGTTTCTTGGAGAAGGATAATATCTCCCTTAGCTTTGGCCAGATAGTCAAACACCTTCCTTCTTTTCACCGGGTGATTCAGGCCTTTGACATTTAGCGAGATGACATTGAGGTCATCTGAGAGTGTAGTGTTTTGGGACATTATGAGGGGTTACTGATCATGATATTGCAGTTTTGACAATATAAGAGTAAAGGGTTTACTACAATCGGAAGATAGCTACGTGATTTTGAGTGTGAGCTTAAAGCAGTTGAACGCCACTCTATTTCCTGACTAGTGATTGACATAACATAAAAAGACACATCAACCAAATGAGACAAAGTAAAAAATTATAATAAACAATTTTGGAACAACCATTTCAAAAAGTGCCCCCTAACCCTCCCCCTCCCCCACCCCTCCTTCCCCTCCCTCCCACCCTCAAGTAAATCGTATAAGGGAGCTGCGACGGCAGAACCGACTATCGGCAGACCAAAAGGAGGATTTGTCGGTACTCATATACCTACTGAAAAAAACATTTATATCATGAGAATGCGCAGGCGGAGCCCGCCCAGTAAAGAAAGAAAGCTAATTAGTACATCATAACTCATTTCGTAGCCAAGGCACTCCCAACGCCTAACGGAACCAATGAACTAGGATATAGGCAGGGCTAAAACAATGTTAACACTATACTATTTTCAACAGCCCCATAACAAACTTTCTTAACTTGTGTATTGGTTCCACATATATCTGTGAAATTGAGATAACCTGCCAGGGTTCCTCCAAGAGAGGTTGTAATGGAAGTATGAATATGGTAATAATAAGATGCAAAAATACAGACCATCAGTGTGCCAAAATCCAATGGCAGGCTCTGTGATAAGTGTAGACATTGGAAAGGTTCTTTGAGTTAGTGTTTATCGAACTACAGATAACTACACAATAACGCTGAAGTAATCATTAATTATAATGAGAGGAGCTGTCACTCATGAGAAAGTTACAGAGGATAGAGGTTTCCTTTTGTTGGAGGTTCCAGCACCTTGATCCATTTCTTGCGACGGGGTGCCATCTAGATGTTTCATTAGATCGTGAGGATCATTGAAGATCAAAGCTTTCCCGTTTTCCACAATTCTGAACCTTGAGGGACCAATAAATGAGAAAAGGATTTTCCTTTCTCTTAGTTTCTCTCGCAGTTGAAGAAACCCCTTCCGTACTTCCACTGTTTCTTTGGAGTAGTCCTGCGTGAATGTGATCTTCCTGCCTTCCCATGTGATTTGTCGTGACTTCCTGGCAAACGCGAGTATGGCTTCTGTGTGTTGGAAGCGGAGCGGCTTGCAAATCATGGGTCTTGTGCCAGTTTTATGAGGATTGGCAAAGGTGGGTATTCTGTGAGCCCTATCTAGCTCCAGGCCCGAGCTGAAGGACAAACCTGTTATCATTGGAATCCAGGCTTCTAGAAAGGCCACACAAGAACCTGCATCTTCTGCTTTTTCCGGAATACCAAAAATTCTTATGTTCCCTCTCCTGTTTCTGTCCTCTAATTCCACGTTCTGTTTCCTCAGCACGTCCGTGACTTTATGAAGATGCACCAGTTCCTTACAAGCTTGAGTGGTTACGTCTTCCACGACTCCTATCCTTTGTTCCACGTCGTCCAGTCGCACATTCGTTGCGTTCATATCAGCCCTTATAGCTGTAAGTTCCAATTGCATAGTGTGTGTTGCTCTTTGTGGATTTAGCCAGGTCATGGACATCTGCTAATTTTTTCAGAATCATTTCCATTGTGCTATGGATATCAGGCTTTACCTTTATTGGAGAGTCTGAAATGTGTGGATCTGGTCTCACTTTCTTATTATTCCTGTTTTTTTCCTCCGCCATTTTGATAAGCGCACGTCTCTGTGAGGTTGAGACCTGTGGCAACTTGTTGGGCGATATCTAGTGTATAAGCCTGCTGTCAGCGTTTGCAGCTTTTGTGACTTACTGGACACTCTTTGGGTTATACACGATTGGTTGAAACAGCGCTCAGAGTGTGAACATACAGCTGTTTGGGCCTGGGTTCTGCGTACACTGATACTGTTGTTGAGCTCCCCAAAGCTTAAGACACAAGACAGCGAAGTTTGACCTTGACAGCAGCCACTGTTAGAGGAGCCACTAGTTATTTTGCATGGACCAGTGTAGGGGTAGCATATAATGAGGAACCTCCATGTGAAAATCCGCTTCAGAGCCGGTGGATTAGGACTAAGACTCTAAACTTGGCCCAGACATGAAGGAGAAGACATTGAGTTAGGCCAGGAAGAGGGTCAGGCCATGCATCATAAAGGATCCGCCCCTCGAGATTCAGGCGTGTGGGTGTAAGCGCTGTTTAATTTGTGGCATCTGGTGAGCAGCGCGATGATTTGAGGCCGCTGGCAGTGTGAAAACGCTGGTCAGATTCTCGACCAAATTTTCGATCGCTACGCGGCTGCATAGAGACAGTTCTGGGCGCTAGCGGCCATGACAGGGTCAGGCAACGTGTAGCGAGGCTTCCGCACGCTAGCGATTGTATTGACCGTTTGCCATGTGGCGCGCTCTCACCGGTGTAATGAGGATGTTGGAGAGTAGCGTTGGTTCTCGGTCAGCCAGGCAGAGACACACACCTGAGGTTCAGATCTATGGCGAGACGCTGTGAAGTTCTAGTTTCCGAGGTGACTCCGGTGCGGCGCCATTTTGTGAGGCCGGGTGGCGAGCTCGTCGCTCCTTTCCTCGACCAAACCTGGCGTAGTAGCGAGAGTTGTCAGCCGAAATTGCTCAAGTTACATCCCCCGGCAGTTCATGCACAGGAGCCCACCGAGAGAGCTCAGCCTCGTTCATCCAGGAGGTTCGTAAAATCCTTCACTCTCCTCTCGGTCTGTCGAGCATCGGAGCTAGGCAGCCATACCCTCCGACGTCCAAGCCACGCCCCCTGTGCTTTGTATTTTTTGATGTACGTTTCCTGTTTGAGTGCATGCGTCCCTCCAATGAACAAGGAACGATGGACAACAACTGGAAGGTGCAAAAGTTCCAAGGAATGCGTAGGAAGGGTAATGCTGAGGAAAGTGTGGAATAAAAAGACTTGTTGAGAAAACACATATGTTGAGGAAGTAGGTGCAGATTGGGCAGTGTGTCAAAATGATGAGGGAAGTACATAAGTCACAGATCTCACTGAACGAACAAATGCTTGTAGCGCAGATCGAAGTTTAATTAACTGTTAAAAAGCCAAGTTCTGCCCAGGACAGCGACAAATGCCAAGAATACCGAAAAGGTGAAAATAGTGCCAAATAGCACATAGCTCAAGACCTGGCTCTTCGACGAATGAGCGTGAACCCTCAGGACCACCCCCCCTCCCCCAGCGCCTTGAGACCCTTTCGGGTGAGTAGTTGCGCTTAACAAACCCTTGATTGATTGTTTGATCCTAGAGATTTCCATGCCACCAAAAACTTCACCCCCAAAACAGATCTATTAGGATGGTAAAAAAAAGTTAAAATGTGTGAAAAATGGCTCAATTTTGTATCTACATTCCGCAAAAAAAAAAAAAAAAAAAAATAATAATTTGCTCAGCTCTAAACCAAACAAACTTAAGCGAATTCACTACAGACGAAGCAACAACTCCGATTACACACAACGTATGCGTTTCCCTAGATGTTTTCTGGTCAGCCAAATAAAATGGAACATGACATATAAACCTTTGATTGCTCGTCCTCACCAGCAGAAAAGCGGAGTTAGGCTTCGCAAAACTGTATCAAAACACAAAGTGACCCTCTCCCTTTATCTTAAAATTGACCCCCACAATGGATAGTTGTATCAAAACTAGGATCTGCTTTTATTCCATCATCTTGAAAGATTCAGTTTCATAAAAAACAGTTCGGAGTATCAAATGACATACTTTGACCATACTCTTTCTTTAGTTCATTTACATCCTTAGTATTCATATCATCTTATTCTGCGTAATTAAAGTGCTCTATTGCCCACAAAACATTCATGATTATTATTCTTTGGTCAATCTAGATAATCACCGTGCCCTTCTGTACAGCATAAAATAATTGTAGCGCTTGCGTGAGTCAATTTTAGGATAAAAGGAGAGGGCCACTGTATTTTCTTAAGCTGTTTCTGCCCCGGCCCACTACTTTAAGGGGTTCCTTGTTTATGAGATTGGACTTTGCCATATTGGACATCTTTCGACAAACCGCAGCTGAAGAATGTGAATCCGAGCAGTCAGCTCCCAGTCATTTCAGACTGTAACTGCCAACGGAGGTCAGGCTCCACCACTCTACCAATGACACCTCTAATACAAACTCCGTCCCACAATTCTTCAATCCCATTTGGCAAAGTTGGCTAACAGCTACACAAGAGACCCTCATCAGGACACGCAGGGAGCGACCTTCTACAATAATATACTACAACTGTGAAACTGTATGCCTATGGTGACATAATGTGGCTTTTTACAATTCTTCTGTAATAAATAAATAAAAAAAATAAAACAAATATGGGGAGAAGGGAATGGAGATATCTGGACTCAGTTACACACTGTAGCTCAAAGATGTACTAAAAACTGTGAAACTGTAACCCTATGGGGACATGATGATGCATTACAATATCTTTGTAATAAATAAATAAACATTATGGAGATGGGCTGAAGAGACCTGTATTCCGTTATACACTGTAGCTCAAAGATGGTGCTTCAGAACTAGAACAATCCATTGATAATGTCATTTTCTGCCCCAAGTCACATGACAGCATCAAGCTCGTCCTAATAGAGGAGAGCGGCTCTCTAGCAGTTAAACTGATTAACCTGTCAGATGGATGCCGTAGTACTAATATCCTAGGATTCTGGGTAAATTTCCATTTCTCAAACTGTGACTACTGTGGCATACGGTTATGT
Source organism: Calotriton arnoldi (assembly GCA_963921515.1). NCBI lineage: Eukaryota > Metazoa > Chordata > Amphibia > Caudata > Salamandridae > Calotriton > Calotriton arnoldi. The sequence goes on from CAWUFW010000379.1 coordinate 4,145,227, forward strand.
GTACTAGGGCCCTCGTGGTTCTGGGTGGACTCTGAACAGGAAATACGTAATACACGGGGAGGTGTTAGGGTGTGGTTAACGGAAAGTAGGATGTAGTGCGCAGTGTGTGAAGTGAATGCTGAAGAATAAAGCAATGCTTGACTGCAGCTCCTGTGTGGCACAATTTATCTGCATGCTCGTGGGCTTGGGAAGACGCTACAACTGGCGACGAGGAGGGGAAAAGTGCTAGAGAAGATAAGAATGCTCTCTCTCAGAATTTGCAACTACGAGACAAAGCTGCTCGTGCATGCCACGTGTGCCCAGAATCGATACAGAGCTGTCTGCGAATAGAACATGTGGAGTTAAAGTCCTGCTTCAGACCATACACATCCGCAGAAGCAATCGAAGGCCCTGCGGAGCATATTCAAAACGTCTGCCAAAACCGCTGGTGAGGTAGTCGACAGAGACGCTGCGCTGCGAAAATAAAGACAAAGTAAGAAATAACAATGTCAATAAGGTTAAAAAAGCAGAGAACTTAATCACCGTCAAGGACGACTGAAGCATACTGCAGCAAATATTTCTCCGGCGACTTCTGTGCGCAGAAGTTGTAGGTGCCAGGCTGCAGCACGTTCGCTTGAACAGCATGTGCCAACACAATGGCGGAAGAAGGGAACGCAAAATATCATGCAGCTGTGTTCCTAAAGCTACCCTCGCCTTTCAACACTTCTAAGAAGCAGAACATTGGTGCCAGGTGGGCTGCCTGATTCGAAGCATTCGATGACTTCATAGATGTGCTAGAGGAAGAAGATGACAATAAGATCATCAAATATTTAAAAAACCTTGCAGGTGATGGAGTGAAAAAAGTGCTAAAGAAAATCTCACAGACTGATGGAAATGTGATTTTAGTGATGTCTGCCACATTTGTATTCAACAAAGGGGGGGATGTAGCATATTGATGTGCACACAAGGACCGTCATGGTTCTGGGTGGACTCTGAACAGGAAATACGTAATACGCACGGAGGTGTTAGGGTGTAGTTAATGGGAGTATGATGTAATGCGCAGTGTGAGAGTATATGCTAGAAAATAAAGTAATGCTTGACCGCAGCTCCTGTGTGGCATAATTCATTTGGATGTCCCTGTGCTGGGGAAGACGCTACAAATATGTGTCATATAATCTGTTTTTGTGTGGTACTCTTTTTCTCAACCATCTCTCATTTTCCTGCTCTCCAATAAGATGAAGTACGCTCTTAGCAGATTTCCAACCAGGCTGGCGGTATAGTGATGTAAATAAATGTATAATACAGCGAACAGTCCACCATAAAAAACATCATAGAGCCTCTAACATGCACCAAACCAGTGTCTCATGTTTCAGGTTCAGCAGTTGCCTGGAACAAGTAAGCCGCAAGTATATCGTCAATCAGTACCTGCCCAGCATTCACCACTTTTTTCCCAGGATTCTTTACATATTTTTACTAGAATATTCTAAATCTCAGCATGCAAGAGATAGATACAATTCATTTTTTTTTTTAGTTTACTCGCTATACTACTAACTGTGATTATTTCAATTTCTCCTTTTGACGTAGTCCCTGTGCCTCTAGCTCTGCTTAGTGATGCTTTCAAATATTCACAATGTAGGCGCTGCCCACAAAATCTCCCTTTTCCTATTTTTGACTCTTGTTGATGTAGCCTTCCGCCTCCTATTCAGTGCTTACTTTACAGTGCAAGATGGACTATTTTACTTCTCAACATACATTTAATCATCACATATTAAATTATGTATCTCACAGATGCAATGAATACAAAAAACATTTTTTTGCTTTATTTCTTTTGCAGTGTACCAGGTATTTTAAAAGGCAAGTCAGAAGTATTGGCTTTGCTGTTTGGTTTGAAGGGGATGACCTCCTTATGCAATTTTGAATTACTTACTTGAATTATTGCTCTCCATCAGGGAACGCTTGCTCAGCATATTGAATTGAATTTATTAATGAAAATGGTATCTGTAAAGTGCTTACATACATTAGGAGATCATCCTAATCACGTTAGAGGTTTCCAAGGCTCTGGTAAAAAAATAAAAAATAAAAAATGTCCAATGGAAGATGATAAGAGGAGCTGAGAGCAACCAGGTGCAATTATCGCTTATGGCGGGGTCCTTATTGGGGTGGCAGGGGGTTTAAAATAATGATAGACTGGGATGTGGCCCAAAGTAATTTCCAGTGTCTAGGATTAATTCAGGCATTCCATCCATCACTTTTTTGTATACTACAGTACAACGCCATAAGTGAGACTAGTATGCTCAGATGTGGGCCCCGTGCACACTGTGCCACTGGCCCAAGCGGCACCTGACTAACAAGCCCCAATCAGGGTGAAACCGGCCTTGGGTTGCTAGTTGCTTGTATTCTGGTTCAGGATGGACCTGGTCTGACAGTTCAGGCTGGATTGCTCTGATTTGGGCATGGTTAAGGCAGATTTGCATATATCAGGGTCCAAACTGAGGTGGCATTGTGCTAAAATAATAATGCACTAGGATGCAGTCCCAGAGTAACTACCAGTGACTGAGATTAAATAAGGCATTCAATTGATCACATTTTGCACACTTCACTTAAGAAAGAAAGCTAAGAGACACATACTGTGACTAGGATATGGCCTAACGGTTAGAGCAGTCGACCTCGAAGCTGGGGAACCGGGTTCAAGTCTCGGCAGGGACGCTCAACATCCTGTGATTCTGGGCAAATCACTAAATCTCCCTGTGCCTAACAAGAAGTGAATGTGTCCGTCTGTAACACAACTGGTGCTCTTGTAAAGCGCTCTGACACCTTCGGGTCTACTTTGCGCTATATAAACCCCCCCCCCCCCCCAAAAAAACTTTTAAAAAATCGTAGAAACGCTAGAGGCCAGCATCCCAAAAACTGAGGGCAGACACCGAGGATGTAAGAGTGGTCAGGAAAGTTTAAGGGCAAAAATGCTATCCGGAAAGGACTTGGGCACAAGAACAAGTAAGATAGGTCCAAAATCAAATAGATGTCAAGAGACCCCACCAGCAGAAGCTACTTTACAAGAAATTCTTGGAGAAACTCTGCAAACAAGAAAAGGCAAGAAGGGCTGAGGTTGCAAGAGATGCCTAAAGAGGCTGTGATTCATCGTGTCATCAGCATCTGCCTATGTTCCAATAATCACCATTGGAGGCTCTACAAACTGCCAGAAGAAATACAGTCGTAACACTAACCGTAGAGACTAAATTCCAAGAGCCAGCCGGAAAGGGTATGTTCCTGGGAGCCATCAGATGATGAGAGGCTTCAAGAGGGGACAATGGAGGGACAGACTCCAAGAATCTCAAGCAGAACTGTCTAACCCTGGAGGAGGTATGGACCAGGCTATGGGAAGCACAGGAACAAGCTTTTGTGGAGTAGAAAATGGACGCTTAGACTCCTAAAGACAGCACAAGCCAAGGAGGGGCCAACCTGCAGGGAATAATGCAGAAATCTAGAAGACCAGCAGCATTTTTTGAGTGATCAACATGACAGAAACCGTTAAGAGAGAAACCCATGATGTCCGCTCCTATCTTCCGACAAGATACAAGGCACACATCCTAGAGCATCAGCAAAGGCAACCACCCCCGTAACTGCCAAAGATGAAGAAAGATGTAGTCAGGAAAGTAGTATGGAAAGAAGAATCCACCATACAGAGGTATCCCCACTGCCCATGAATAAGTAAAATGCCACTGTCCAAACGAAAGTAAGATGTTGATTAAGTAAATTAGGATGTCACTGTCCAAAAAGACATGCAATACCAATTTTTCAGGAGAAAATGAGACACTCACTTTCCAGGGGATAATTCATTCCCCCTGTTCATGAAACAGGTCCACTGCCCATAAGTAATGAGATGCCCACTGCCCCAGAAGAAACAATATACCTATTGCCCAGGAGAGGCTTACTGTTTGCTCAATCTTGACTGCAAGGTTTTGGCATGGATCACAGTCAACAGAATAGATCTCTTGCTGTTAGATCTGGTTCATATTAATCAACTGGCTTTATTCCCAACAGATGTACGGCCATTAATATTAGACACCGTCTCCACATCATTGGGGAATGCCACATGACACAACAAATACCCATAGTGGTGTCAACAGATATGGAGAAGGCCTTAAAAGCCTTATGATTGGGACTACTTATTTGAAGTACTGGAAGCGATGCGTTTGGGGAAGTGATCCTCAGGTGGACCTGACTGTTATACTCTCCCAAATGGCAAGAGGTTAAGACGGGGTGGATAATCTCATAAGGGTGACTAGCAGGTGCGGCCAGCACCGATTGGAGGTAGGGGGCCGGGGGGTGGATGTGGGAGAAGCGGCTAAGAAAAAATTTAATTAAAAACTTACCTTTTTGCCGCTTCCTGCCCGTCTCTCCTCCGTAGTCCTTCCTCGCTAGGCCACAGGAAGCACACCCAGGCTCCCAGTCAGCCAATCACAACGCTGCCTTAGCAGCATTGTGATTGGTCTGAGCGCGACGCGGACTGGCTGCCTGGGCATGTTCTCCACGTAGGCTGCGATACAGCCTGCATGGAGAACATGCAAAGTGCGCAAGACTGTTTGGGGTGGCCCGAGAGGGCCGTTCAAGCAGTCATTACGCACTTTAGGAGGGTGCTACCAATCCTACCCTGCCCCCGCCCCCTTAAGCAAAGCTGTGGGTATAAGTAGGAGAAAATAAAATGATAATAACGCAAGTTATTATCATTTTATTTTCTCTGTCTTTCACTGCAAAAAAGTAGCGGGGCGACGCTTCTCCGCCTTAGCGGAGGAGCCTCCACTGGTGGCTAGTTGAGCTAGGGATGCACCAGGGCTGCCTACTCTCGCCACTCTTGTGTACCTTAGCCATAAAGCCTCTGGCATCGTTATATGCAAGACAAGCTGAGCAGTGTAGTATCATGATTATCCTGGGCACGCATATTGTTTCACTACATGTGAATGATGTCATGTTGTACTGATGTAGGGCACCTGAGGATACAGAACAAGTACTAGACACTCACAAGGGGTTTGAAGATCTGGTTTGATGGCAAGTTCTGCAAAGTCTGGCATATACTTCAAATAATGTTTTGATCTGACTCTGTCTGAGACGCTGCATGTTCCTGGTTTGAAATGGGAATTCTGGTTGGCTAAGGTATGCACCCAAGCCAGGACGAACCCACCACTAAGGTAAGTCAGATACACACCCTAAATTAACCTGTGCTCACCTTCTGGTAGCTTGGCACAGAGCAGTCAGGCTTAATGTAAGTGGAAATGTGTAAAGTATTTGTGTAACACTTAAATTACAGTAACTCAATGAAAACAGCACAAAAAGACTCCACACAGGTTTAGAAAAAGAGAATATTTATACGAGTAAAACAAGACAAAAACTACAACAATCCAATAAGTTTAAGTCGAGATATTCATTTTCAAAGATTAAATGTGAAAACAGTGCTTAGAACTACATAGTGGTCACAAGGTTACTTGAAGTCGCGAGGGATTGGTGCAAAGTCAAAGTTATGGCTGTCCGCGATTGACGGCAGGCAGGCCACAGGACCAGACCGGTCCAGCTGAAGAAATACCTTAGATGGAGCTTTGGTCAACGTTGAAGCCTTGAGGCGAAGAGTCGAGGAGGCGCCGCATCATCAATGATCAGTAAATGGAGGCAAGCAGTCGATGGAAGCATTGGTGTCAAATCCCTTTGTGATGCAGGCGCTGCATCGATGTCGAGCCGCGGTGTCATCGTCGAGCGGTTTCGGTGGTAGGATCGCTGTCGAACAGCTGCTGCGACTGACGAAGGGCAATGCGTTGGCACCGGGCGGGGCAAAGTCGCTGCCACTTCGAAGGTTAAACAGCTGCAAAAACTCACTTCTGATGCCCAGGACTGGAAAGGGCACCTCAGGCAAGGGTAGTACTCACAAATGGCAGAGTCCAGCAGCGCCAGGAGAGTTGAAAGAAGTCTTTTGTGTCTCGGAGACTTCAGAAGAGAACAGGAAGAGAGCCCTGGGAGTCACTCTGTGTTCAAATGAGATGGAGATGGGTCCAGTCCTTGTCTTCAGCAAGGCAGAAATTCAGCACGCAGTAGGGCAGCTCAGCAAAGCAGAGAAGCAGTTCCTCTGAACAGTCAATCACAGCAAGGTGGCAATCCTTTCAGCACAGCAGTCTTTACTGCAAAAGAGTTCTTCCTAGATCCAGTAGTGTACTGATTTGATAGAGCCAGAGCCCTGGTACATATACTCAAAAGTGCCTTTCAAGTAGGGGGGTGACTTCAAAGGAGTTCTCTGAAGTGCACATGGATCTCTTTCAACCCAGCCCTGGCTCCAGACTACCAGTGGGGGGTAACTCAGCCCTTTGTGTGAGGGTAGGACACAACCTATTCAGATGTAAGTGTGAGCCACCTCTCTACCTTCCTGCCCAAGAAGGCTATCAGTTTGCAGATTAACCCCCTGTGGCACCCAGGCCTTCATGTGTTGTGGCTGTTTAGAGAGAATGCACAAGTGTAGCTGTCACCCAGCCCAGACGTGTATTGGATACAGGCTGCAGGCACACAGAGCAAAGTTAAGAGTAGAGAAATGTCCACTTTTAGAAAGTGGCATTTCTAAAATGGTAATGTCAAATCCAACTTTACCATTAAAAAAGATTTATCAGCACCATTCCAACGATATTAAAAATGAAGTTGCTACTCCTTTTCTAATCAGGAAATACAGATTAAAAGGTGTTTTAAGGAATCCCCAATACTAACCTATGGAAGGAGTAGGCCTCACAGCCGTCGAAAACAGATTTAGCTGTTTGTCACTGCCAGGACATGTAAAACGTAAAAGGTACATGTGCTGCCTTTTAGTTACACAGCACCCTGCCCTTAAGGTCTACCTTAGAGGTGACAAATGTGTAATAAAATGGGAGTTTAAGGCTTGACAAGTGGTTTTAAATGGCAAGAAAAAAAGGCAGCAAACTGCACACACACAATCCCTGCAATGGCAGGCCTGAGACAGATTAGAAAGTCTACTTGTGTGGGTGGCACAGCAAGTGCTGCAGGTCCACTAGTTTCATTTAGATTACAGGCCCTGGGTTCATGGTGTACCACTTTACAAGGGGCTTACAGGTAACCTAAATATGCTAATCAGGTATACATCACTGACAACATGTTTAGGAGAGAAGCACATGCACTTCAGCACAGGTTAGCAGTGGTAAAGTGCTCAGAGTCCTAAAGCCAACTAAAAGAATTCAGCAAAAGGATGAGGAAGAAGGCAAAAAGTTTGGGGTAACCCTTCAAAAAGGGTAATTTCCAACAGTCCTCTTTACAATGAGTACAAAAATTACCTTTAATTACTTTGGTGTCCAAATATACCAGAAAGAGGAGGACCTTGTAGCCGTGAATGTACCCAGATTACTTACAGGTCTGGAAGCGAGTCCCCCTCTCAGCGCAAGGTAGAATTGCAGTAACTAAAATGATAGCCCCCCCAAAACTACTTTTATTACTTAACTACCATGTCAGTGAGATTAGCCAAAGCTTATCTGGGAGTACAAATAGTTTGCTAATGGATCTAATATGGGGATCGCGTAGGCATTAATGATCCCTGAATAAATTGCATTTGCCTGTAACAGAGTGGGTAATCGGGGCACTGGTCTAGAATTAAATGGCCTGGCTGCACAACTCATGTGGGCCGCCAGGTTGTCGGACGCTATTGCAGAAGACTTAGAATAAGGCAGCTGAGTGGGAGAAGATACAATTTTGTGTCTGCTAGAACCCTATGATAATCACACTAAACACTCCAGACTGATGACAAAGTCTAGATACTAACTAGAACGTTAACAGGTACAAAAACGAAAGCACCATTTGTCCCAGATATGCCCTTTTAGTAGCTATCAATTTTCCATGGAATGGCCAATAGGATAGACAAACGAGCTTGAGAGATAGAAGGCTTCCTAGGGTTTCAAGATTTAATTGAGCATGGTAAATTCCACGTGTCTGAGCCCCACACAGAGTAACCCAATACACGTGGGTCAATTTCTCTCTTTCAATGCAATGGTCTAAGTAGAAAAGGAAACATTGGGTACAAGCAGAGCACCCGGTGGCGCACGGAGTGTTACAGAGATTATAAACAGTGGGTAGCTTATTCAAAGCAGTAACAATAAAATATAAAAGCTTCATAGAAGTGACTAAACAGAAACTAACACTATTGAAAGAAATATGAGCAAAGGATTTAGGTGAAGACATAAATGATAATGAATGGTGTGATATCATTGTATCCCCCAAAACGGTAGGTAGAAAGTCGAGTTTCTACTGCATCTTATGTATGATGCAGCTAATGTACTGCATCATACGTATCTAACGCCCAATTAACTACATCGGCTATTCCCTGGGACGTCTGATTGAAGCCCTAGATGCCAGTCTTGACAGTTGCACATGTTCTGGGCCTACCCAGCACTGACAACTTACTGGTTAAAATATTTGCTCGTACAAAAAAACGTAACTGACCTCGAGCTGGAAATAATGGACCTTGAGCCCTAGAATGACCCTCCTTGGCCTGCTCCCTAGGTTGAAGCAGCACAGGATGGCTTGTAGGGTTGCAGATCTTAAGCGGTTGTTGGCTACAAGACAGATACCAATGTTATAGAAGAGTATGAAAGCCCCGCCGCTGGGTCATGGGAAATAAAAAACTTTAGAGGTGGGCAGAAGTTAGGCTCAAGATATTTAGTGCACTGCCGAGCACAGGGAACTCGCAACAGAGACTCAATAAGGGGGATGCGTATTGGACTCAGTTGGCCAATAAAGATACTAATAGACCCTTGTGAGGAATTCAGAATATCCCACACATAATAGTGATAAATCACTTGCATCCCAAACAATTTAGATTGGCCAAGGTAGTTTTTAACAACGCAGGATGGCACAAGCATAGTACGGTGATACATGCTGTATTTCACTGACTTGGGCTAATAATGTGAACAATGCTCTTTGTTGCAAGTTGCTCAAGAGTCATCAGTAGTTAGATGTGAAGATGCACAATCCAGAAAATTGAGCCTGCAAAATACATCAGTAATATTAATGCTGTATTGAACGAGAAAAAATGTATAAGTAGTAATGCAATGTACGACATGCCTTATGTTAATTATTAGTTCATGAAAATTTTTATAAAATAGATTTTAAAAATTGAGTTTTTTACTGTCAACAAGATGATAAAAATCTACCCACTATCCAAGACACGAAACAAAAAATGCACTGTTCAAATGACAATATAGGATATTCATAGCTCTAAATATTTTTCCACTTCTCTTCGAACAACCGGTCTCTCCATTCAGAATCTACAGTTGGAGTTAGTTTAGATAATAAGCACACTGAGAGATACATCTAAATCAATGAAGACAAAAACCCAATTCACAAACATCTACACCAGAGCAGCGAATCATAACCTTTTAACTTCTGTGGATCCCCACTATGTCATTACTAGAATCCGGAGACCCCCACTGAGATGTTATTGGAAGTCGGGAAGGGGTTGGGGGAGTAGGCGGGCACAAGCCAGAGCAATTTCTATGTTTTGTACCGCAAAATAATGCACAAAAATACAAAAACAAACATACACCAAACAAATGCTCAAATATTTTTTAAATTCATAATCAAATTTAGAAAAGCTTTCAAATTTTTAACTTTGCTTCTTTATTGGTATTTTTATGAATATTAATTTATGAATTTTAATATCTCATTTTGTAAAACCGTTGCAGACTCCCTGAGCAGGCCTCACGGATCCCCCTGGACAAGTGGGTTAACAACCACTGCTCTAGAGCAAAGATGCGGATGGCTGTGAGCATCTCCCATTTACTCCAGCCCTCCCATATGCACAAAGACTTAATGCGCATCTTTGACAGCTGTACTCAACAGATGACATAAATATGAGACACTCATAGGTGCTGTGTGAATTATTTGAAAGTCTACAAATAACACACAAGTCAGACACACACGCCAGACTGTGACAAAGACCCTCAAACACGGGATGAGGATTTTCAAAATGTAGATTGCTCGATTAAGACATGCAAATCATTCTTCAGAGCTTCTAACAAGCTTTACCCAGAAGGATCAACTGATGGGTAAGAATCCTTGTCTTTTTTTTACGTCAAATGAAGTAATGTTCAATTTTCTAACCACTATTCACTCAGGTGCAGCTAGAGTCACTTAGCTAAATTGGAATGCCCAAGTGTACACCAAACCTTAAATCATGGTTCAACCTAGTTTGGCTATGAATACACACAAAGTGAATCCAGTGGCATTCCTAGACCACAGCCAGCACCTAGAGAGCGTGTCAATATACTGAGCAGATCAAATATTGTAACTGAATGACTAATCAGTCAACAAGCACCAAACAAGCACGGAAGAGTTTGTGCAATCGTGAGGATTGTTTCTCATTTTCATATTAACACAGTGCAGGCTTGCTTGCCTCATTTGTCTTGCAACCTATCTACGCCTCACTAAGATTGCTGCTTCTGGGAACATGTTTACTTGCTGCGAGAGGCACGTACACATCAGGCCACCTTACCAAGAGAAACCAGAAGGCGTGCACACATTTCTGACGCAGTTGCTCAATGTTGTGTCCCGTTTCTCCCACCGGCCACATAAGTGACCACCGCTGATCCGTGTAACTAGAAATCACACCCTCTGCTTTTCTAGTTCAACTTTTCTCTGCTTACTGAAATGGTCTCACGTAATTGTGCCATACATGCTTTTGTCACAATAGTGCACAGAAGTGGTGTTGCAGCGCTTTTTCAATTGGATCTGTCGGGTACAATCCTCACAGTTTACCACCACTCTGTTAGACAGACTACTCGGAATAAAAGGAATGGCCCAGGGCACAAGTCCTAAGGAAAATAGTTGGGGGGGATGCTAATTATCATATCCAGTTCACAAATGAAGATACAAGAAGTGATGTCAGAAGCAGTGATGTCACGCCCTTATAATAAACGTTACTTAAAAAAGGTCAAGGGTCTATTTTACAGAAATAGCAAATTAACATGATCACAAATATATCAGAAAATAATATTTAATAAAATAATATTCACTTTATAAACTACATGTATTTTTTCCACATATCAACATTTCAACGGCTTGGAAGTGGTTGAAAGTGACAATATGTTTGAAACAGACGTGGAACTTGTAAAACCCTTTTATTTAAACTGCTTTCGCTGTGCAAACAAAAGGTGTTGTGTGCGTTTTCTTTTTCATGATTAAACTTGCTGTTAAGGCTCATTTGTTTTCTGTTGATGGTCTTCAACTATCTCCAAACCACAAAGTGTTTCACATTGGCAGTTCGTGAACTGTAGAAGGGTTAACCGTGTCAAGTTCTCTGTACCTCAGCCAAGAGATTAAAACATAACCCTTTACAGGGCCATCCCCACAAATAAAGAGGATGCTGCGAGCGGGATGGAGGTTACAAACATCCCTAGATCAGGTTACACGCTGAAAGTGTTTACAAACGCAAGCAGCTGCAGTGCTAGGGCAGAAGGTCCCACCTCTCCGGGGCGGGCTAAGGGGAACGGAGTCCCCTTTCTAAATATAGTGGGGGGACTCCGTCCACCCATCCACTTGTGCCCTGGAATCACCCTGGACTGAATTAACTCCTACCGATCCCAGAGATACTAATCACCTAATTTCCCTTATTAACATCACCACTTTTCAGCATCAAGATAAACTTACATAAAGAATCCGTTATTGCCCCTCTACAGTTCAATATCTACCCAAGCCCACTGCGGGATCAGCTGAAATCCAACTGGAAATATACATATATATATATATATATATATATATATATATATATAATATTATATTGTAGTATGCCCAGTTGAAGGATTTATGCTGATCCAGCAGTGGATGTGGATATATATATATATATATATATATATATATATATATATATATATATATATATATATATATATATATTATCTACTGGCGGTCGCCAGTAGATAGTTATAGTTAAAACCTATTATCCATAGGAAATCCGCGACATTCTATTTGAAATAACGTTGGCGCCGGTTAACGAATCTTCGTGAAAGTTTCCAACTTGTTGGGGCGCTCCGGTCCGCTCCTACCCTGAAAGTCTCGGGGTGATACGTCAAGCGGGGGCCGAGAAAAAGGGGGTCCCAAAACGTGTTTTCCCCATTCATTTTTCCATAGGAACCTTTAGTCGCAGCTACAGCCCGAACTGCTGAACGGAATTACACCAAATTTGGCAAAGAGGTAGCCCTTGGTTCAGTGTCGTGCCTTTTGCTTAAATGGTGTAAATCCGTTCAGTAGTTCCTGAGAAAATCAAAAGTAAAGTCACATATATATCTGGGCGGAGCCTAACCACACGTCATCGTGAGATCTGATTGGCTGTCAGCACTTCATCCTGGAATTTCTGGCAGCCATCTTGGGACCAATATAAATGATAGTACCTCATTGAAATGCATTGTAGTGAATAGAAGATTTTGAGGGTCACCAAAAGGAGAACTATAAAGGGTGATAACAGGCTTTAGTTACATTAGAATTTATTTGTTGACGGTACCATACTAATTTTAGGAATTGTGGTGTATTCCAAGGTGATTTTACCATGTGAAAAACCTTCTGCTGGGATATCATGAATCATGTTTGAGAGAACACTATTTTCTCATGCTTGTCCCATGGAGGTTTGGAAGGTGCTCCAGAAGCTAAAATGAGAGCATATTTTCTGTAAATTCACATTATCTTTCTCACTCATGTGAGAATGAAGTCTGACATTCTCAGTAAAACATGTACATCCAACAAGGGCAGAGACTGTCAGTTGATTCCTTTGTGTTCTACTGCAGCTTCCCAGAGTGTTCTAAAGAACAACTAGAGTGCTAACAGCCTTACTTATGACAAAAGTATGGCACACCTGAAGCCATCTTGATTGGAATAAACTGGTAACACTTAAAACATTTAATTTAAAAAGGAACAAAATGATGGGGTTCATTTTGTCATAGAAATTATGGTTAGTGCTGTAGAAAGAAAAATTAGGACATGTTTCAAGTGTGATCTCAAATATCTTCCTGTTATATTTCAACAGGAGCAGCCTGCCAGTTGATGCCTTTGTGTTCTACTGCAGCTTCCCAGAGTGTTCTAAAGAACAACTAGAGTGCTAACAGCCTTACTTATGACAAAAGTATGGCACACCTGAAGCCATCTTGATTGGAATAAACTGGTAACACTTAAAACATTTAATTTAAAAAGGAACAAAATGATGGGGTTCATTTTGTCATAGAAATTATGGTTAGTGCTGTAGAAAGAAAAATTAGGACATATTTCAAGTGTGATCTCAAATATCTTCCTGTTATATTTCAACAGGAGCAGCCTGCCAGTTGATGCCTTTGTGTTCTACTGCAGCTTCCCAGAGTGTTCTAAAGAACAACTAGAGCGCTAACAGCCTTACTTATGACAAAAGTATGGCACACCTGAAGCCATCTTGATTGGAATAAACCGGTAACACTTAAAACATTTAATTTAAAAAGGAACAAAATGAGGGGTTCTTTTTTAAATAGAAATTATGGTTAGTGCTGCAGAAAGAAAAATTAGGGCATGTTTTAAGTGAGATCTCAAATCCTCTTCTATTTCATTAGAAAATTCTGACATGCAGACTGAAACAATCACTTTCAATACCAGCAGCAGACTACCAGTTAACTCCCTGGTGAGCAGTAGCTTTACTCCAGTGATCTAATGAGCAACTAGAGTGCTAACATTCTGAATTTATGGCAGATGTGAGACACATCTGAATGCCTTCTTGATGGAATCAAAGTAAAAACTGAAAGCATTTCCTACTGAGGAGACTGCAGTAAATGAAGAAATTAGGAAACTTCATAACAAAGAAGTCTTCCAAGATGGCCACCAGTGAAAACAGAGCCCAAATGTAGCACAAATATTACCCAGATGTAGCCCACATATAGCCCAATGACAAAAGTGTGCAAAACACTTTTTATTTTTAGTTTTTTTGCAGTTTTATGTAGTGCAGACTGGTCAGGTATTGGAGCTTTGCATCTTAAAACATGACCCCCTACACTACAAAAACACCACTGCACTATCCTAAACCCTAAAACACTACCCCCAGCACGACCCCCTACACTACCCAAACACCACTGCACTAACCTAAATCCTAAAACACTACCACCAGCACGACCCCCTACACTACCCAAACACCACTGCACTATCCTAAAACATGACCCCCTACACTACACAAACACCACTGCACTACCCTAAACCCTAAAACACTACCCCCAGCACGACCCCCTACACTACACAAGCACCACTGCACTACCCTAAACCCTAAAACACTACCCCCAGCACGACCCCCTACACTACACAAACACCACTGCACTACCCTAAACCCTAAAACACTACCCCCAGCACGACCCCCTACACTACCCAAACACCACTGCACTAACCTAAATCCTAAAACACTACCCCCAGCATGACCCCCTACACTAGCCAAACACCACTGCACTACCCTAAAACATGACCCCCTACACTACACAAACACCACTGCACTACCCTAAACCCTAAAACACTACCCCCAGCACGACCCCCTACACTACACAAGCACCACTGCACTACCCTAAACCCTAAAACACTACCCCCAGCACGACCCCCTACACTACACAAACACCACTGCACTACCCTAAACCCTAAAACACTACCCCCAGCACGACCCTCTACACTACCCAAACACCACTGCACTAACCTAAATCCTAAAACACTACCCCCAGCATGACCCCTACACTACCCAAACACCACTGCACTACCCTAAAACATGACCCCCTACACTACACAAACACCACTGCACTACCCTAAACCCTAAAACACTACCCCCAGCACGACCCCCTACACTACACAAGCACCACTGCACTACCCTAAACCCTAAAACACTACCCCCAGCACGACCCTCTACACTACCCAAACACCACTGCACTACCCTAAACCCTAAAACACTACCCCCAGCACGACCCCCTACACTGCCCGAACACCACTGCACTGCCCTAAACCCTGAAACACCACCCCCTTCACGACCCCCTACACTGCCCGAACACCACTGCACTGCCCTAAACCCTGAAACATCACCCCCAGCACAACCCCCTACACTGCCTGAGCACCATTGCTCTGCCCTAAACCCTGAAACACCAGCCCCAGCACGACCCCCTACACTGCCCGAACACCACTGCACTGCCCTAAACCTTGAAACACCAGCCCCAGCACGACCCCCTACACTGCCCGAACACCACTGCACTGCCCTAAACCCTGAAACACCAGCCCCAGCAAGACCCCCTACACTGCCCGAACACCACTGCACTGCCCTAAACCCTGAAACACCAGCCCCAGCACGACCCCCTACACTGCCCGAACACCACTGCACTGCCCTAAACCCTGAAACACCAGCCCCAGCACCACCCCCTACACTGCCCGAACACCACTGCACTGCCCTAAACCCTGAAACACCAGCCCCAGCACCACCCCCTACAATGCCCGAACACCACTGTACTGCCCTAAACGCTGAAACACCACCCCCTGCACCGCCCCCTACACTGCCCGAACACCACTGCACTGCCCTAAACCCTGAAACACCACCCCCTGCACGACCCCCTACACTGCCCGAACACCACTGCACTGCCCTAAACCCTGAAACACCACCCCCTGCACCACCCCCTACACTGCCCGAACACCACTGCACTGCCCTAAACCCTGAAACACCACCCCCAGCATGACCCCCTTTACTGCTCGAACACCACTGCACTGCCCCAAACCCTGAAACACCACCCCCAGCATGACCCCCTACACTGCCCGAACACCACTGCCCTAAACCCTAAAACACCACCCCTGCATGACCCCCTACACTGCCCGAACACCACTGCACTGCCCTAAACCCTGAAACACCACCCCTGCACGACCCCCTACACTGCCTGAACACCACTGCACTAAACCCTGAAACACCACCCCCAGCACGACCCCCTACACTGCCCGAACACCACTGCACTACCCTAAATCCTAAAACACTACCACCAGCACGACCCCCTACACTACCCAAACACCACTGCACTACCCTAAAACATGACCCCCTACACTACACAAACACCACTGCACTACCCTAAACCCTAAAACACTACCCCCAGCACGACCCCCTACACTACACAAGCACCACTGCACTACCCTAAACCCTAAAACACTACCCCCAGCACGACCCCTACACTACACAAACACCACTGCACTACCCTAAACCCTAAAACACTACCCCCAGCACGACCCCCTACACTACCCAAACACCACTGCACTAACCTAAATCCTAAAACACTACCCCCAGCATGACCCCCTACACTACCCAAACACCACTGCACTACCCTAAAACATGACCCCCTACACTACACAAACACCACTGCACTACCCTAAACCCTAAAACACTACCCCCAGCACGACCCCCTACACTACACAAGCACCACTGCACTACCCTAAACCCTAAAACACTACCCCCAGCACGACCCCCTACACTACACAAACACCACTGCACTACCCTAAACCCTAAAACACTACCCCCAGCACGACCCTCTACACTACCCAAACACCACTGCACTAACCTAAATCCTAAAACACTACCCCCAGTATGACCCCCTACACGACCCAAACACCACTGCACTACCCTAAAACATGACCCCCTACACTACACAAACACCACTGCACTACCCTAAACCCTAAAACACTACCCCCAGCACGACCCCCTACACTACACAAGCACCACTGCACTACCCTAAACCCTAAAACACTACCCCCAGCACGACCCCCTACACTGCCCGAACACCACTGCACTGCCCTAAACCCTGAAACACCACCCCCTTCACGACCCCCTACACTGCCCGAACACCACTGCACTGCCCTAAACCCTGAAACATCACCCCCAGCACAACCCCCTACACTGCCTGAGCACCATTGCTCTGCCCTAAACCCTGAAACACCAGCCCCAGCACGACCCCCTACACTGCCCGAACACCACTGCACTGCCCTAAACCTTGAAACACCAGCCCCAGCACGACCCCCTACACTGCCCGAACACCACTGCACTGCCCTAAACCATGAAACACCAGCCCCAGCAAGACCCCCTACACTGCCCGAACACCACTGCATTGCCCTAGACTCTGAAACACCAGCCCCAGCAAGACCCCCTACACTGCCCGAACACCACTGCACTGCCCTAAACCCTGAAACACCAGCCCCAGCACGACCCCCTACACTGCCCGAACACCACTGCACTGCCCTAAACCCTGAAACACCAGCCCCAGCACCACCCCCTACACTGCCCGAACACCACTGCACTGCCCTAAACCCTGAAACACCAGCCCCAGCACCACCCCCTACAATGCCCGAACACCACTGTACTGCCCTAAACCCTGAAACACCACCCCCTGCACCGCCCCCTACACTGCCCGAACACCACTGCACTGCCCTAAACCCTGAAACACCACCCCCTGCACGACCCCCTACACTGCCCGAACACCACTGCACTGCCCTAAACCCTGAAACATCACCCCCTGCACCACCCCCTACACTGCCCGAACACCACTGCACTGCCCTAAACCCTGAAACACCACCCCCAGCATGACCCCCTTTACTGCTCGAACACCACTGCACTGCCCCAAACCCTGAAACACCACCCCCAGCATGACCCCCTACACTGCCCGAACACCACTGCCCTAAACCCTAAAACACCACCCCTGCATGACCCCCTACACTGCCCGAACACCACTGCACTGCCCTAAACCCTGAAACACCACCCCTGCACGACCCCCTACACTGCCTGAACACCACTGCACTGCCCTAAACCCTGAAACACCACCCCCAGCACGACCCCCTACACTGCCCGAACACCACTGCACTACCCTAAACCCTAAAACACCACCCCCAGCACGACCCCCTACACTGCCCGAACACCACTGCACTGCCCTAAACCCTAGAACACTACCCCCAGCATGACCCCCTACACTACCCGAACACCACTGCACTACCCTAAACCCTAAAATACTCCCCGCAGCACGACCCCCTACACTACCCGAACACGACTGCACTGCCCTAAACCCTAAAACACTCCCCCCAGCACGACCCCCTACACTACCCGAACACCACTGCACTGCCCTAAACCCTAAAACACTCCCCCCAGCACGACCCCCTACACTACCCAAACACCACTGCACTACCCTAAACCCTAAAACACTAACCCCAGCACGACCCCCTACACTACCCAAACACCACTGTACTACCCTAAACCCTAAAACACTCCCCAGGACGACTCCCTACACTACCCAAACACCACTGCACTACCCTAAACCCTAAATCTACCCCCAGCATGACCCCCTACACTACACAAACACCACTGCACTACCCTAAACCCTAAATCTACCCCCAGCATGACCCCCTACACTACACAAACACCACTGCACTACCCTAAACCCTAAATCTAACCCCAGCATGACCCCCTACACTACACAAACACCACTGCACTACCCTAAACCCTAAAACACTACCCCCAGCACGACCCTCTTCACTACCTAAACACAACTGCACAATTTATTACAGGCGTTGCAACGCAGGCCTGTGGTGCTTACTGGAAGTACCTGGTGGGCTGGTTGGGCCCCAGGGACTCTCAGGATTCAAGGTGACCTAATCCCCCAACTTAAAACGCGCCACGGGGCGCGTTTGCACAGTGGTGAAGGGAGGGGGCAGGGCCTCAGGTGACATGTGCGCAAACACGCCCTGTGGTGCGTTTTAAGTTGGGGAGTTAATTCCCTTTGAATCCAGGGGGCCAACTAGCCCACCAGGTACCTTCAGTAAGCACAACAGAGTTGCGTTGCAGAGAGGTGAAAAAAGGTGCGTGGCCTCGGCACGCCTCTCTGCAACTCAGCTCTGTGGTCCTAACTGTAGGTACCTGGTGGGCTAGTTGGGCCCCAGGGACCCTCAGGATTCAAGGGGACTTAATCCCGCAACTTAAAACGCGCCATGGGGCGCGTTTGCACACATGTCACCTCAGGCCCCCCCCTCCCTTCACCACTGTGCAAACGCGCACTGGCTCTGGTTAGTCAGAGTCAGTTACCACCAGTACCCGTCTGAAAAAGTTGTGGGCACAGGATGATTTTGCAACAAGGCCTCTTTCTGCTCCTCTGTTGGTTCTTTCTGCACATCTTTTGCTTCTTTCTGTGCGTTTTTCTTCTTTCTTCACATGTCCTACCTCTGTTGGCATAGTTAGAAACTAGCATTTAAAAAACCTTTGAAATTCACTGAAAAAACCATAGGTTTCAGGCACGTTATAGTTAGAAATTAGCATTTAAAAAACCTTTGAAATTCACTGAAAAAACAATAGGTTTCAGGCACGTTATAGTTAGAAATTAGCATTTAAAAAACCTTTGAAATTCACTGAAAAAACCATAGGTTTCAGGCACGTTATAGTTAGAAATTAGCATTTAAAAAACCTTTGAAATTCACTGAAAAAACCATAGGTTTTAGGGACAGTTATAGTTAGTTGGACATTGCACTCATACAAAACCCGTGAAATTCCCCTATTATAGTTAGTTCAGCTAACTATAACTCGCGCTCCGCAATGCACTGCTGATGACGTCACATATTACATCACTCATGACATGGTCAGTGACATCACTGATGACATCACTGATGACATCTCAAATGACATCACTGATGACATCATCCATGTGATAATTTCATGCATCTTCTCACACCCTAATATAACTTTTGATACACCCACTCTAAATTACAGACTGCCATTCTCAAAACCATAGACACTCCAACACCAAAAACTACATACCCACTCACTGATTCTTAGGTCTACACACACATCCACTCACTCACCTGTACAGTCACTCATACTTACAGTCACTCAGTACAGGACTATCATATGCACTCATACACCTATATAAACACTCACACACCGCCACTCATCCATAGAGGTACTCACACACCTAGTCAGTCATGCAAAAAATTAATCACACACCCATTTACTCACCTATACAGTTATACACACACCAGCTCACTTACTCATACAAATACTAGCACATTCTTACGCTCTTATACAATAACTGATACAAGCACACACGCATCCATACAGCCACTCTCACAATAACACACTCTCACTTATAGCCATTTAAATACTCTAACACACATATATACTGCCTTTTACATATGTAGTTACTTGCACATGTACCACTGAGATATACATTCACTCACTAACACACCCATACACACACTCACCCACCCAAGCAGTCCATCACAGATGCACTCTTGAAATCATGCACCCAGTGAATCACCCACTCACACATCTATGTATAGAGTCACACACACCCCACCCACACAAACACTCAGGCAGCCATACAGATACTCAGAGAACCAATCAATAACCCATATAGACACTCATGTAGCTATTCGCAAATCCATGCATCCACTTACACACCAACAAACAGACGGATACAGACATTCACACAGTTTAGTCACTAACCCATGCATTCAGTAAGATACGTTTAATCACTCACTTGTAGAGTCAGTCACTCACGTACTAAATCATTCATTCAGACACTTATACACCCACTCATTCTTCAATACGCCTTTCCCTATATATATTAAACATATTTAAACTTTACAGAAACACACAGTCACTGGATGATGTCATCAGTGATGTCATCAGTGATGTCATTTGAGATGTCATCAGTGATGTCATCAGTGATGTCACTGACCATGTCATGAGTGATGTAATATGTGACGTCATCAGCAGTGCATTGCGGGGCGCGAGTTATAGTTAGCTGAACTAACTATAATAGGGGAATTTCACGGGTTTTGTATGAGTGCAATGTCCAACTAACTATAACTGTCCCTAAAACCTATGGTTTTTTCAGTGAATTTCAAAGGTTTTTTAAATGCTAATTTCTAACTATAACGTGTCTGAAACCTATGGTTTTTTCAGTGAATATATATATATATATATATATATATATATATATATATATATATATATATGCAGAGGACTCCGTCTCAAACTTCCAAATTGCTCCAGGAAAGAGCATTATATATATATTCACTGGAAAAAACAGGTTTCAGGGACGTTATAGTTAGTTGGACATTTCCGTCGTACAAAACCAGAGAAATTCGGCCGTTATAGTTAGTTGAGCGAACTATAACTCGCGCCCCCGCAATGCATTGCTGATGACGTCACATATTACATCACTCATGACATGGTCAATGACATCACTGATGAAATCTCAAATGACATCACTGATGACATCATCCAGAGACTGGGTGATTTTTAAAAGTTTAAGAATGTTAATTATAGATACGCAAAGGTGTATTGAAGAATGAGTAGGTGTATGAGTGTCTGAATGGATGATTTAGTGGGTGCGTAACTGACTGTTTAAGTGAGAGATTAAACGTGTCTTAGTAAATGCATGGGTGAATGACTAATCTGTGTGAATGTCTGTATCAGTCTGTCAGTTGGTCTGTAAGTGGCTGCATGGGTTGGGGAGTAGCTACATGAGTGTCTATATGGGTTAATGATTGGTTGTCCGATTACCTGTATGGGTGCTTGAGTGTCTGTGTGGGTGGGTGGGGGGGGTGTGTGACTCCCTCCATGGATGTGTGAGTGGGTGATTCAGTGGGTGTATGGGTTCATGAGTGCGTCTGCGAGGGGCTGTATGGCTGAGTGAGTGTGCGTATGGCTGTGTTGGTGAGTGAATGGATGTCTCAGTGGTATATGTGTGAGTAACTACATATGTGAAAGGCAGTATATATGAATGTTGGAGTATATAGGTGACTATATGTGAGTGAGTGTGAGTAGCTGTATGGATGAGTGTGTGCTTGTGTCAGTGATTTTATAAGAGAGTAAGTATGTGTTAGTATCAGTATGAATAAGTGAGGTGGTGTGTGTATAACTATATTGGTGAGTAAATGGCAGTGTGATTGAGTCTCTGGGTGACTGACTAGGTGTGTGAGTATCTCTGTGGATGAGTGGCAGTATGTGAGTGTCTTTATGGGTGTATGAGTGCATATATCAGAGGCTGTATTGAGTGACTGCGTGTATGAGTGACTGTATCGGTGAGTGAGTGGATGTGTGTAGACCTATGAATCAGTGAGTGGGTATGTACTAACTGTTATTGGTGTGTCTATTGTTTCGAGAATGGTAGTCTGTATTTTAAAGTGGGTGTATGAAAGGTTATATTAGGGTGTGAGGAGGTGCGTCAGATATTAAGTGGATGATGTCATTAGTGATATCATCAGTGATGTCATTTGAGATGTCATCAGTGATGTCACTGACCAGGTCATGAGTGATGTAATATGTGACGTCATCAGCAGTGCATTGCGGGGGCGTGAGTTATAGTTAGTTCAACAAACTATAACGGCCACATTTCTCTGGTTTTGTACGAGTGAAATGTCCAACTAACTATAACGTCCCTGAAACCTGTGGTTTTTTTCAGTGAATTTCAAAGGTTTTTAACTGCTAATTCCTAACTAACATCCATGAAACCTCTTTTTTCAGGGAATTTGTGAGGTTTTTTAAATGCTAATTTTTAAATATGCCTACATAGGTAGGACATGTGCAGAAAGATGAAGAAAGGCGCAGAAAGAAGCAAGAGAAATGCAGAAAGAACCAACAGAGGTGCAGAAAGAGGCCTACTTTGACTGTACCTAACAGACTCATACAAAGTAGCCTAATCAATCAATCAATCAATCAATCAATCATGTCACTTATAAAGCGCACTACATACCCGCGAGGGTCTCAAGGCGCTGGGGGAAGAGGGGGGTGGTGCTGCTACTGATCGAAGAGCCAGGTCTTGAGGAGTCTTCTGAAGGCCAGTAGGTCTTGGGTCTGTCGGAGGTTGGTGGGGAGGGTGTTCCAGGTCTTGGCGGCGAGGTGGGAGAAGGATCTGCCGCCGGCGGTCGTTTTCCGGATGCGGGGGACTGTGGCGAGGCTGGTCGAGCGGAGCTGGCGGGTGGGGGTGTAGAAGCTGAGTCGTCTGTTGAGGTAGGCTGGTCCGGAGTTGTGGAGTGCTTTGTGTGCGTGGGTGAGGAGCTTGAAGGTTATCCTCTTGTTGACAGGGAGCCAGTGCAGGTCTCTCAGGTGGGGTGTGATGTGGCTGCGTCGGGGGATGTCGAGGATAAGACGTGCAGAGGCGTTCTGGATGCGTTGCAGCCGTCTCAGGAGCTTAGCCGTCGTTCCTGCATAGAGGGCGTTTCCGTAGTCCAGCCTGCTGGTGACGAGGGCCTGGGTGACTGTTTTCTTGTTTCGGTGGGGATCCACTTGAAGATCCTGCGGAGCATTCGGAGGATGTTGAAGCAGGATGAGGAAACGGCGTTGACCTGCTTAGTCATGGAGAGGGTGGGGTCGAGGATGACTCCTAGGTTGCGTACGTGGTCGGTGGGTGGCGGGGCTGTTCCCAGTGATGTTGGCCACCAGGAGTCGTCCCAGGCTGAAGGGTTGGAACCAAGGATGAGGACCTCCGTCTTGTCCGAGTTCAGCTTCAGGCGGCTGGTCCTCATCCATTCGGCGACGGCCTTCATTCCTTCGTGGAGGTGGGCTTTGGCGGTGTGAGGGTCTTTGGTGAGGAGAGGATCAGCTGGGTGTCGTCGGCGTAGGAGATGATGTTGAGGTTGTGCTGTCGGGCGACGTGGGCGAGGGTGCCATGTAGATGTTGAACAGCGTTGGGCTGAGGGAGGAGCACTAATCCTTCTCCCAAGATGTCTTAAACCTCACTTTTCTCTTGAAGGTTCACTATTAATCAACTGCTCAGAATGTTAGGCCTACCTACCAAATATAAAACAGCAATCCTAAGCATATCACTGTTGTAAGTCTGACCAAGTTTGTGAAGGGTATGCTTGCGTGTCTCTGCTTTTACCGAGTGACATGTCACATAAAAATAAACATAGAAATACTTGAATATCTTTGTTTCGAACAGCATACTCTGTAAATATGTGTACAAAAAGGTGTATGTATTTCTTTCTGCTCATATTACAGGGCACATGGGTATTCAATAGTATATTTGAGGGCTCTATAACACCTATATACATAAGACATGTCTGCCTGTGCAACTGAATGACAGAGCAGAACAGAGAACATTTAACCACCTATAGAAGAAGCTACCCACTTTTTAAGCTTCCATCTTCAGATGCATAACATGTGAGAATACATATACAAGTAGACATATACCTCCGTCACAAGAGCACGCAGACCTTTAAACTTGACAGCTCGCACTTCCCATTTGAGTACAGAAAGAAGCAAGAGATGTGCAGAAAGAAACAAAAGAAGTGCAGAAAGAAGTAACAGATGCAGAAAGAGGCAACAGGGTTGCAGAAAGAGGGAAGAGGGGTGGAGAAAGAGGCAAGGGGCTGCAGAAAGAAGCAAGAGAGCTGCAGAAAAAAACAAAAGAAGTGTAGAAAGAAGGAACAGAGGTGCAGAAAGAGGCAAGAGGGGTGCAAAAAGAGGGAAGAGGGGTGCAAAAAGAGGTAAAAGGGGTGCAGAAAGAAGCAATAGAGGTGCAGAAAGAAACAAAAGAAGTACAGAACGAAGGAACAGAGGTGCAGAAAGAGGCAAGAGGGGTGCAGGAAGAGGGGTGCAGAAAGAGGCACAAGGGGTGCAGAAAGAAGCAACAGAGGTGCAGAAAGAAGCAACAGAGGTGCAGAAAGAAGCAACAGAGGTGCAGAAAGACAGATGAGGGGCGGAGAAAGAGGCAAGCGAAGTGCAGAAAGAAGCAACAGAGAGGAAAAAAGAGGGAAGAGGGGTGCAGAAAGAGGCAGGAGGGGTGCAGAAAGAAGCAAGAGAGGTTCAGAAAGAGGCACAAGGGGTGCAGAAAGAAGCAAGAAAGGTGCAGAAAAGCAAGAGGTGCAGAAAGAGGCACAAGGGGTGCAGAAAGAAGCAAGAAAGGTGCAGAAAAGCAAGAGGTGCAGAAAGAAGCAAGAGAAGTTCATAAAGAAGCAACAGATGCAGAAAGGGGGAAGTGGGGTAGAGAAAGAGGCAAGAGGGATACAGAAAGAAGCAAGAC
The DNA here is from genome assembly GCA_963921515.1 of Calotriton arnoldi. Classification (NCBI taxonomy): domain Eukaryota; kingdom Metazoa; phylum Chordata; class Amphibia; order Caudata; family Salamandridae; genus Calotriton; species Calotriton arnoldi. The sequence goes on from CAWUFW010000379.1 coordinate 4,170,246, forward strand.
AGTTGCAGAAAGAAACAAAATAAGTGCAGAAAGAAGGAACAGAGGTGCAGAAAGAGGCTAGAGGGGAGCAGAAAGAGGGAAAAGGGTGCAGACAGAGGCACAAGGGTTGCAGAAAAAAGGGACAGAGGTGGAGAAAGAAGCAAGAGAAGTGCAGAAAGAAGCAACAGAGATGCAAAAACTGGGAACAGGGGTTGAGAAAGTGGCAAGAGGGGTGCATAAAGAAGCAAGAGAGGTGAAGAAAGAAAAAAGAAGAGCAGAAAAAAGGAACAGAGGTGCAGAAAGAGGGAAGAGGGGTATAGAGAGAAGCACGAGTGGTGCAGAAAGAGGCAAGAGGGGTGCAAAAAGAGGCAAGAGGGGTGCAAAAAGAGGTAAAAGGGGTGCAGAAAGAAGCAATAGAGGTGCAGAAAGAAACAAAAGAAGTACAGAAAGAAGGAACAGAGGTGCAGAAAGGCAAGAGGGGTGCAGAAAGAGGCAAGAGGGGTGCAGGAAGAGGGGTGCAGAAAGATGCACAAGGGGTGCAGAAAGAAGCAACAGAGGTGCAGAAAGAAGCAACAGAGGTGCAGAAAGAAGCAACAGAGGTGCAGAAAGACAGATGAGGGGCGGAGAAAGAGGCAAGCGAAGTGCAGAAAGAAGCAACAGAGAGGAAAAAAGAGGGAAGAGGGGTGCAGAAAGAGGCAGGAGGGGTGCAGAAAGAAGCAAGAGAGGTTCAGAAAGAGGCACAAGGGGTGCAGAAAGAAGCAAGAAAGGTGCAGAAAAGCAAGAGGTGCAGAAAGAAGCAAGAGAAGTTCATAAAGAAGCAACAGATGCAGAAAGGGGGAAGTGGGGTAGAGAAAGAGGCAAGAGGGATACAGAAAGAAGCAAGACAGTTGCAGAAAGAAACAAAATAAGTGCAGAAAGAAGGAACAGAGGTGCAGAAAGAGGCTAGAGGGGAGCAGAAAGAGGGAAAAGGGTGCAGACAGAGGCACAAGGGTTGCAGAAAAAAGGGACAGAGGTGGAGAAAGAAGGAACAGAGATGCAAAAACTGGGAACAGGGGTTGAGAAAGTGGCAAGAGGGGTGCATAAAGAAGCAAGAGGCGAAGAAAGAAAAAAGAAGAGCAGAAAAAAGGAACAGAGGTGCAGAAAGAGGCAAGAGGGGTGCAGGAAGAGGGGTATAGAAAGAAGCACGAGTGGTGCAGAAAGAGGCAAGAGGGGTGCAAAAAGAGGGAAGAGGGGTGCAAAAAGAGGGAAGAGGGGTGCAACAAGAGGGAAGAGGGGTGCAACAAGAGGGAAGAGGGGTGCAACAAGAGGGTAGAGGGGTGCAACAAGAGGGTAGAGGAGTGCAACAAGAGGGTAGAGGGGTGCAACAAGAGGCACGAGTAGTGCAGAAAGAAGCAAGAGATGTGCAGCAAGAAACAAAAGAAGTGCAGAAAGAAACAAAAGAAGTGCAGAAAGAGGCAACAGAGGTGAAGAAAGAGGCAACAGAGGTGAAGAAAGAGGCAACAGGGGTGAAGAAAGAGGCAACAGGGGTGCAGAAAGAGGCGAGAGGTGCAGAAAGAGGCGAGAGGTGCAGAAAGAAGCAAGAGCTGCAGAAAGAAACAAAAAAAGTGCAGAAAGAAGGAACAGAGGTGCAGAAAGAGGCAAGGGGGTGCAGAAAGAGGCGAGAGGTGCAAAAAGAAGCGAGAGTTGCAGAAAGCGGGGAGAGGGGTGCAGAAAGAGGCACGGGGTGCAGAAAGAAGCAAGAGAGGTGCAGAAAGAAACAAAAGAAGTGCAGAAAGAAGGAACAGAGGTGCAGCAAGAGGCATGAGGGGTGCAGGAAGAGCGGTGCAGAAAGAGGCAAGAGGAGTGCAAAAAGGCAAGAGGGGTGCAAAAAGAGGGATGCAAAAAGAGGGAAGAGGGGTGCAAAAAGAGGGTAGAGGGGTGCAACAAGAGGGTAGAGGGGTGCAACAAGAGGGTAGAGGGGTGCAACAAGAGGCACGAGTAGTGCAGAAAGAAGCAAGAGATGTGCAGCAAGAAACAAAAGAAGTGCAGAAAGAAGGAACAGGGGTGCAGAAAGAAGCAACAGAGATGCAGAAAGGGGGAAGTGGGGTGGAGAAAGAGGCAAGAGGGATCCAGAAAGAAAACAAGAGAGGTGCAGAAAGAAACAAAAGAAGTGCAGAAAGAAGGAACAGAGGTGCAGAAAAAGGCAAGAGGGGTGCAGGAAGAGCGGTGCAGAAAGAGGCACGAGGGGTGCAGAAAGGAGCAATAGGGGTGCAGAAAGGAGCAAGAGGGGTGCAGAAAGGAGCAAGAGGGGTGCAGAAAGGAGCAACAGAGGTGCAGAAAGAAGCAAGAGGGGTGCAGAAAGAGGCAAGAGGGGTGCAGGAAGAGCGGTGCAGAAAGAGGCACGAGGGGTGCAGAAAGAAGCAAGAGAGGTGCAGAAAGAAGCAACAGAAGTGCAGAAAGAAGCAACAGAAGTGCAGAAAGACAGATGAGGGGCGGAGAAAGAGGCAAGCAAAGTGCAGAAAGAAGCAACAGAGGAAAAAAGAGGGAAGAGGGGTGGAGAAAGAGGCAGGAGGGGTGCAGAAAGAAGCAAGAGAGGTTCAGAAAGAAACAAAAGAAGTGCAGAAAGAAGCAACAGATGCAGAAAGGGGGAAGTGGGGTAGAGAAAGAGGCAAGAGGGATACAGATAGAAGCAAGAGAGGAAAAAAGAGGGAAGAGGGGTGGAGAAAGAGGCAGGAGGGGTGCAGAAAGAAGCAAGAGAGGTTCAGAAAGAAACAAAAGAAGTGCAGAAAGAAGCAACAGAGGTGCAGAAAGAGGCAAGAGAAGTGCAGAAAGTGGCAAGAGGGGTGCAGAAAGAGGCACAAGGGGTGCAGAAAGAAGCAAGAAAGGTGCAGAAAGAAGAGAGGTGCAGAAAGAAGCAAGAGAAGTTCATAAAGAAGCAACAGATGCAGAAAGGGGGAAGTGGGGTAGAGAAAGAGGCAAGAGGGATACAGAAAGAAGCAAGAGAGTTGCAGAAAGAAACAAAATAAGTGCAGAAAGAAGGAACAGAGGTGCAGAAAGAGGCTAGAGGGGAGCAGAAAGAGTGAAAAGGGTGCAGACAGAGGCACAAGGGTTGCAGAAAGAAGGGACAGAGGTGGAGAAAGAAGCAAGAGAAGTGCAGAAAGAAGCAAACAGAGGTGCAGAAAGAGGGATGAGGGGTGGAGAAAGGAAAGAAGTGCAGAAAGAAGCAACAGAGATGCAAAAACTGGGAACAGGGGTTGAGAAAGTGGCAAGAGGGGTGCATAAAGAAGCAAGAGAGGTGAAGAAAGCAAGAAGAGCAGAAAAAAGGAACAGAGGTGCAGAAAGATGCAAGAGGGGTGCAGAAAGAGGGAAGAGGGGTGTAGAAAGAAGCACGAGTGGTGCAGAAAGAGAGGTGCAGAAAGAGGCAAGAGGAGTGCAAAAAGGCAAGAGGGGTGCAAAAAGAGGGAAGAGGGGTGCAAAAAGAGGGAAGAGGGGTGCAAAAAGAGGGAAGAGGGGTGCAAATAGAGGGTAGAGGGGTGCAACAAGAGGGTAGAGGGGTGCATCAAGAGGCACGAGTAGTGCAGAAAGAAGCAAGAGATGTGCAGCAAGAAACAAAAGAAGTGCAGAAAAAAGGAACAGAGGTGCTGAAAGAGGCAACAGGGGTGCAGAAAGAGGCAACAGAGGTGCAGAAAGAGGCAACAGGGGTGCAGAAAGAGGCAACAGGGGTGCAGAAAGAGGCAAGGGGCTGCAGAAAGAAGCAAGGGGCTGCAGAAAGAAGCAAGAGCTGCAGAAAGAAACAAAAAAAGTGCAGAAAGAAGGAACAGAGGTGCAGAAAGAGGCAAGAGGGGTGCAGAAAGAGGCGAGAGGTGCAGAAAGAGGCAAGAGGTGCAGAAAGAAGCGAGAGTTGCAGAAAGCGGGGAGAGGGGTGCAGAAAGATGCACGGGGTGCAGAAAGAAGCAAGAGAGGTGCAGAAAGAAGCAAGAGAGGTGCAGAAAGAAGGAACAGGGGTGGATAAAGAAGCAACAGAGATGCAGAAAGGGGGAAGTGGGGTGGAGAAAGAGGCAAGAGGGATACAGAAAGAGGCAAGAGGGATACAGAAAGAAAACGAGAGGTGCAGAAAGAAACAAAAGAAGTGCAGAAAGAAGGAACAGAGGTGCAGAAAGAGGCATGAGGGGTGCAGGAAGAGCGGTGCAGAAAGAGGCAAGAGGAGTGCAAAAAGGCAAGAGGGGTGCAAAAAGAGGGAAGAGGGGTGCAAAAAGAGGGAAGAGGGGTGCAAATAGAGGGTAGAGCGGTGCAACAAGAGGGTAGAGGGGTGCAACAAGAGGCACGAGTAGTGCAGAAAGAAGCAAGAGATATGCAGCAAGAAACAAAAGAAGTGCAGAAAAAAGGAACAGAGGTGCTGAAAGAGGCAACAGAGGTGCAGAAAGAGGCAACAGAGGTGCAGAAAGAGGCAACAGGGGTGCAGAAAGAGGCAACAGGGGTGCAGAAAGAGGCAACAGGGGTGCAGAAAGAGGCAACAGGGGTGCAGAAAGAGGCAACAGGGGTGCAGAAAGAGGCAAGGGGCTGCAGAAAGAAGCAAGGGGCTGCAGAAAGAAGCAAGAGCTCCAGAAAGAAACAAAAAAAGTGCAGAAAGGAACAGAGGTGCAGAAAGAGGCAAGAGGGGTGCAGAAAGAGGCGAGAGGTGCAGAAAGAAGCGAGAGTTGCAGAAAGAAGCGAGAGTTGCAGAAAGAAGCGAGAGTTGCAGAAAGCGGGCAGAGGGGTGCAGAAAGAAGCAAGAGAGGTGCAGAAAGAAGCAAGAGAGGTGCAGAAAGAAGCAAGAGAGGTGCAGAAAGAAGGAACAGGGGTGGATAAAGAAGCAACAGAGATGCAGAAAGGGGGAAGTGGGGTGGAGAAAGAGGCAAGAGGGATACAGAAAGAAAACGAGAGGTGCAGAAAGAAACAAAAGTGCAGAAAGAAGGAACAGAGGTGCATAAAGAGGCATGAGGGGTGCAGGAAGAGCGGTGCAGAAAGAGGCACGAGGGGTGCAGAAAGGAGCAAGAGGGGTGCAGAAAGAAGCAAAGAGGTGCAGAAAGAAGCAACAGAGGTGCAGAAAGAAGCAACAGAGGTGCAGAAAGAAGCAACAGAGGTGCAGAAAGAGGCACAAGGGGTGCAGAAAGAGGCACAAGGGGTGCAGAAAGAGGCAAGAGATGTGCAGCAAGAAACAAAAGAAGTGCAGAAAGAAGCAACAGGTGCAGAAAGGAGGAAGTGGGGTGGAGAAAGAGGCAAGAGGGATACAGAAAGAAACGAGAGGTGCAGAAAGAAGGAACAGAGGTGCAGAAAAAGGCAAGAGGGGTGCAGAAAGAGGGAAGAGAGGTGTGAAAGAGGCACTAGGGGTGCAGAAAGAAGCAAGAGGGGTGCAAAAAGAAGGAACAAAGGTGCAGAAAGAGGCAAGAGGGGTGCGGGAAGAGGGGTGCAGAAAGAGGCACAAGGGTTGCAGAAAGAAGAGACAGAGGTGCAGAAAGAAGCAAGAGAAGTGCAGAAAGAAGCAACAGAGGTGCAGAAAGAGGGATGAGGGGTAGAGAAAGAGGCAAGAGAAGTGCATAAAGAATCAACAGATGCAAAAAGGGGGAACAGGGGTGGAGACAGTGTCAAGAGGGGTGCAGAAAGAAACAAGAAGAGCAGAAAGAAGGAACAGAGGTGCAGAAAGAGGCAAGAGGAGTGCAGGAAGAGGTGTGCAGAAAGAGGCACGAGGGGTGCAGAAAGAAGCAGGAGAGGTGCATAAAGAAGCAAGAGAAGTGCATAAAGAAGCAGCAGAGATGCAGAAAGGAGGAAGTGGGGTGGAGAAAGAGGCAAGAGGCATACAGAAAGAAACAAGAGAGGTGCAGAAAGAAACAAAAGAAGTGCAGAAAGAGGAACAGAGGTGCAGAAAAAGGCAACAGGGGTGCAGAAAGAGGCAACAGAGCTGCAGAAAGAGGCAACAGGGGTGCAGAAAGAGGGAAGAGTGGTGGAGAAAGAGGCAAGGGGCTGCAGAAAGAAGCAAGAGCTGCAGAAAGAAACAAAAGAACTGCAGAAAGAAGGAACAGAGGTGCAGAAAGAGGCAAGAGGGGTGCAGAAAGAGGCGAGAGGTGCAGAAAGAAGCGAGAGTTGCAGAAAGAAGCGAGAGTTGCAGAAAGCGGGGAGAGGGGTGCAGAAAGGCACGGGGTGCAGAAAGAAGCAAGAGAGGTGCAGAAAGAAGCAAGAGAGGTGCAGAAAGAAGCAAGAGAGTTGCAGAAAGAAACAATAGAAGTGCAGAAAGAAGGAACAGGGGTGCATAAAGAAGCAACAGATGCAGAAAGGGGGGAAGTGGGGTAGAGAAAGGCAAGAGGGATACAGAAAGAAAACGAGAGGTGCAGAAAGAAGGAACAGAGGTGCAAAAAGAGGCATGAGGGGTGCGGGAAGAGGGGTGCAGAAAGGAGAAAGAGGGGTGCTGAAAGGAGCAAGAGGGGTGCAGAAAGAAGCAAAGAGGTGCAGAAAGAAGCAACAGAGGTGCAGAAAGGCACAAAGGGTGCAGAAAGAGGCACAAGGGGTGCAGAAAGAGGCAAGAGATGTGCAGCAAGAAACAAAATAAGTGCAGAAAGAAGGAACAGAGGTGCAGAAAGAGGCAAGAGGGGTGCAGAAAGAGGCGAGAGGTGCAGAAAGAGGCGAGAGTTGCAGAAAGCGGGGAGAGGGGTGCAGAAAGGCACAGGGGTGCAGAAAGAAGCAAGAGAGGTGCAGAAAGAAGCAAGAGAGTTGCAGAAAGAAACAATAGAAGTGCAAAAAGAAGGAACAGGGGTGCATAAAGAAGCAACAGTGATGCAGAAAGGGGGTAGTGGGGTGGAGAAAGAGGCAAGAGGGATACAGAAAGAAAACAAGAGAGGTGCAGAAAGAAGGACCAGAGGTGCAGAAAGAGGCATGAGGGGTGCAGAAAGAGGGAAGAGGGGTGCAGAAAGAGGGAAGAGGGTTGCAGAAAGGCACAAGGGGTGCATAAAAAAAAAGAGGGGTGCAGAAAAGAGCAAGAGGGGTGCAGAAAGAAGCAAAGAGGTGCAGAAAGAAGCAGCAGAGGTGCAGAAAGAAGCAGCAGAGGTGCAGAAAGAGGCACGAGGGGTGCAGAAAGAGGCAAGAGGAGTGCAGGAAGAGGGGTGGAGAAAGAGGCACGAGGGGTGCAGAAAGAAGCAGGAGAGGTGCATAAAGAAGCAAGAGAAGTGCATAAAGAAGCAGCAGAGATGCAGAAAGGAGGAAGTGGGGTGGAGAAAGAGGCAAGAGGGATACAGAAAGAAACAAGAGAGGTGCAGAAAGAAACAAGAAGTGCAGAAAGAAGGAACAGAGGTGCAGAAAAAGGCAAGAGTGGTGCAGAAAGAGGAAAGAGGTGTGAAAGAGGCACGAGGGGTGCAGAAAGAAGCACGAGGGGTGCAGAAAGAAGCACGAGGGGTGCAGAAAGAAGCAAGAGGGGTGCAGAAAGAAGCAAGAGGGGTGCAGAAAGAAGCAAGAGGGGTGCGGGAAGAGGGGTGCAGAAAGAGGCACAAGGGTTGCAGAAAGAAGCGACAGAGGTGCAGAAAGAAGCAACAGAGGTGCAGAAAGAGGTATGAGGGGTAGAGAAAGAGGCAAGAGAAGTGCAGAAAGAAGCAACAGATGCAAAAAGGGGGAACAGGGGTGGAGAAAGTGTCAAGAGGGGTGCAGAAAGAAACAAAAGAAGAGCAGAAAGAAGGAACAGAGGTGCAGAAAGAGGCAAGAGGAGTGCAGGAAGAGGGGTACAGAAAGAGGCAAGAGGAGTGCAGGAAGAGGGGTGCAGAAAGAAGCAGGAGAGGTGCATAAAGAAGCAAGGGAAGTGCATAAAGAAGCAGCAGAGATGCAGAAAGGAGGAAGTGGGGTGGATAAAGAGGCAAGAGGGATACAGAATGAAACAAGAGAGGTGCAGAAAGAAACAAAAGAAGTGCAGAAAGAAGGAACAGAGGTGCAGAAAAAGGCAAGAGGGGTGCAGAAAGAGGCAAGAGGGGTGCAGAAAGAGGCAACAGGGGTGCAGAAAGAGGCAACAGGGGTGCAGAAAGAGGCAACAGGGGTGCAGAAAGAGGCAAGGGGCTGCAGAAAGAAGCAAGAGCTGCAGAAAGAAGCAAGAGCTGCAGAAAGAAGCAAGACTGCAGAAAGGGGGAACAGGGGTGGAGAAAGTGTCAAGAGGGGTGCAGAAAGAAACAAAAGAAGAGCAGAAAGAAGGAACAGAGGTGCAGAAAGAGGCAAGAGGAGTGCAGGAAGAGGGACGAGGGGTGCAGAAAGCACGAGTGGTGCAGAAAGAAGCACGAGTGGTGCAGAAAGAAGCACGAGTGGTGCAGAAAGAAGCACGAGTGAAAGAGGCACGAGGAGTGCAGAAAGAGGCATGAGGAGTGCAGAAAGAAGCTGGAGATGTGCAGCAAGAAACAAAATAAGTGCAGAAAGAAGGAACAGAGGTGCAGAAAGAGGCAACAGGGGTGAAGAAAGAGGGGAAAGGGGTGGAGAAAGAGGGAAAGGGGTGGAGAAAGAGGGAAAGGGGTGGAGAAAGAGGGAAAGGGGTGGAGAAAGAGGCAAGGGGGTGCAGAAAGAAGCAAGAGAGCTGCAGAAAGAAACAAAAGTGCAGAAAGAAGGAACAGAGGTGCGGCAAGAGGGGTGTGAAAGAGGCACGAGGGGTGCAGAAAGAGGGATGCAGAAAGTGGCACGAGGGGTACAGAAAGAAGAGATGTGCAGAAAGAAACAAAAGAAGTGCAGAAAGAAGGAACAGAGGTGCAGAAAGAGGCAAGAGGGGTGTGAAAGGCACGAGGGGTGCAGAAAGAAGCAAGAGATGTGCAGAAAGAAGCAACAGAGATACAGGAAGGGGGAAGAGGGGTGGAGAAAGAGACAAGAGGGGTGGAGAAAGAGACAAGAGGAGTGCAGAAAGAAGCAACAGAGATACAGGAAGGGGGAAGAGGGGTGGAGAAAGACAAGAGAAGTGCAGAAAGAAGCAACAGAGATACAGAAAGGGGTAAGAGGGGTGGAGAAAGAGGCAAGAGGAGTGCAGAAAGAAGCAAGAGAGATGCAGAAAGAAACAAAAGAGGTGCAGAAAGAAGGAACATAGGTGCAGAAAGAGGCAGGGGGTGCAGAAAGAGGGAAGAGGGGTGCAGAAAGAGGCAACAGAGGTGCAGAAAGAGGCAAAAGAGGTGCAGAAAGAGGCAAAAGAGGTGCAGAAAGAGGCAAGAGAGGCGCAGAAAGTAGAAGAGATTTGCAGAAAGAGGCAAGAGAAGTGCAGAAAAAGAAAGGAAGGTGAAAAAAGAAGCAACAGAAATGCAGAAAGAGGCAAGAGAGGCGCAGAAAGAAGCAAGAGTGGCTTGCACACCCTTTAACGCCAATTTAACACCCACATTTAGCAATAAGTAACAGGTGACCATTCTAGGTTTGCAAAGGACCTTCCACCACGCTGTAACACTTGTCGCTGCATTTTTGGTAACGTTTGAGCCGTTTGAGCTAGAAACAAGGCTTTTTTTGTTCAAATCTGCAGATTAGGCAGCAGATGATGGATTATGTGGCTAATGCGGAAAATGTATAATTGTGCTAAAGTCGGTGCAGCCAAACAGTCGCATAATTCCAGTGGCCCTGCTCATACCTCCGACTAGGTCCAGAAGTGCTCCTCAGTGATTCCTTCTTTTTTTTGTCTCATTGAGTTCATAGTTTAGCTGCTATGGAAATGAGGAAGACTAAGCCTGAGGTTACCACTCCACAACACAGACTACCATACCACATAATTACTCTCCATAACACATAATCCCACTCTACATAATTCCTATACACTAAATACCACATACTTTCTATCCACATAATTTCACTGCACAACATACCACATAATTCCACTACACACAACGTACATCCACTTCACTCCAAAAAACATTAGTAAAAAAAGTTTACATTTACAACGCCAATAGCTCTAACTCTTGCAAATGCGAGACCTATTACATTACAAATCCTTCTTTAACTGGTAGTCGCGTTTGCAGAGTGGTGGAAAAAGGGGGCTGGGCCTCCAACCAGCGCTCAGGAATTCAGCTGCGTAGGACTTACAGCAGGTACCAGGAGGGCTTCTTGGCCCCCAAAGTCCCTCAGGAGTAAAGTGGACTTCATCCCCCAGCCAGTACTGTGCCAGGAGGCGCGTTTGCAGAGTGGTGGAGAAAGGGGGGTGGGGGGGGCATGGCCTCCGAAGACCTCTTAGCAATCCCACTGTGTGGGACTTAGTGGAGGTAACAGGAGGGGTAGTTGGCCCCCCAAGGACAACCTTGGGGGCCAACTACCCCTCCTATTACCTCCAGTAAGTCCCACACAGCAGCATTGCTAAGTTCTCATAGCAGGCCACGCCCCATTTCCCCACCACTCTGCAAACGCGCTCCCTGGTGCGCTCTTGGATGGGGATTAAAGTCCACTTCGCTGCTAGGGGTTCTTAGGGGCCAACTAGCCTACCGGATACCTCCAGTATGCCCCAGATAGTGGGATTGCTGATAGGTGGACACAGGCTACGCCCCCTTTGTCCACCACTCTGCAAACACGCCTCCTGGCACGCTCTTGGTTGGAGGATGAAGTCCCCTTGCCTCCTGAGAGTCCCTGGGGTCCAACTAGCCCACCAGGTACCTCCAGTAAGCCCCACACAGCTGGATTGCTGAGAGTGGTCTGAGGCCATGCCCCCTTTGTACACCACTCTGCAAACTCGCTTCCTGGCGCACTGCTGCTCGGGGGATGAAGTCCACTTCAGTCCTGAGGTCCTCAGGACACAAGAGGACCTCATCGCCCCACCAGCAGTGCTCCAAGAGGCGCGTTTGCAGAGTGGTGTAAAAAGGGGTGTGGCCTCAGGCCACCTCTCAGCAATCCCACTGTGTGGGGTTTACTGGAGGTACCTGGTGGGCTAGTTGGCCCCTAAGGACCCTTAAGATTCTAGGGGACTTAATCCCCCAACCCAGAATGCACCAGGAGGCGCGTTTGCAGAGTGGTGCAGGGAGGGGGCGGGGCCTCCGGCGAGATGCCGGCTTCTCTTATTTATTTATTTTTTTAGAAGGGGGGCTGTGTGGCCCCCCTTCTCTTAGTATTTTTTGGGCCTTGGGGACCCCATCCCCCAGGGCCTAAGCCTTTTTTTTAAATTTAAAAAAATAAATAACGGGAAAGGGGCCCCCCTCCCAAGGCCGATTTTGGCCCCGGGGACCCCATTCCCCGGGGCCTGGCCTCGTTTAAATAAAAAATTATGTATAAGGGAGGGGGGCCGCGTGGCCCCCTTTCCCTGGGCCACTATTGGCCCCGGGGACCTGCATCCCCAGGGCCTGGCAAGACTTTATTATAAAAAAAAAAATTGGAGGGGGGCCACGTGGCCCCCCTTCTTAGGCCGATTATGGCTCCAGGGACCCCATCCCCCGGGGCCTGGCCTTACGTTGGGGACCGTGGGGGAGCCCCAATACCCCCGCGGTCCCAGCCGGCTCCCCGCCTCCTGCGGGAGACGGCATTGCTTTTGGACAAGGGGAGCTGCTGACATGCAGCTCCCCTTGTACAAAAGCAATACTGCTTTGCTTCAAAGCAGAAGTTTGCAATGAAAGGGCGGGAGCTGTGCTCCCGCCCTGTCAATGCAAACTGCAATGTCCCGTGGTTGGGCACCCCGGGACATTGCTGGAGCCGGCACTGGGGGGTGGCTGTACCCAGGGCCATGAAGGGCTCTCGTTAAATATATTTAAGCCCCAGGGAGCTGGCGGTCCCCGGGGCTTGGGGGGGGCCCGCGAGGCCCGCACATAATTACGGATGCCCCGGGGAGGTTGCGGTCCCCGGGGCAGCATGGGGGGCAGAAGCCCCCCCCAACACATTTTTCCTGATAAGCCCCGGGAAGGTGGTGGTCCCCGGGGCTGCGGGGGGCCGCGTGCCCCCGCACATTCATAACAAAGCCCCGGGGAGGTGGCTTAAATATACCCCCGCATACCAAAATAAATTGCCCCCGGGACCTTGCCCACCCTGGGGCTTAAGGAAAACAAAGCGCAGGAGCCCGCGCTTCGTTTTAAAAAAAAACTTTCTACCGGATTCGCGCACCCAGTGTGACTCTGGCAAAAGATTTTTAAAAATGCTTTTTTTGGGCCTGAGCAGGCCTAGGGGGTCAGGGTGTTTCTACCCTGCCCCCTTATCTTGTTTTTTAAGCGTTTTTTTACACTTTTCCTTGTGACTCTGTTTTTACTGAGTCACAAGATGGCTGCCAACACTTTTTGGTTTGGAGTGTTGGCAGCCAATCAAAATGAAGCTCGTGATCGGGAGGGTTCGCGAATCCTCCTCAACCACCAGATATTTCTCAGGAACTACTGAACGGATTTACACCATTTAAAAAAAAGGTCGCTTTCTGAACCAAGACCTACCTTTTTGCCAAATTTGGTGTCATTCCGTTCAGCAGTTCGGGCTGTAGCTTTGTCTAAAGTTTCCTATGGAAATTAACATGGAGAAAAAGCGTTTAGGGACCCCTGTTTTTTCTTGGCCCCCGCTCGACGAATCACCCCGAAACTTTCAAGACAGGAGCTGACCTGAGCGAAACATTAGTTTTGAAAATTTCGCGAAGATTCGTCAAACGGCGCCAAAGATATTGGCAAAAGAAAAAACGCCTTTTGAATAGAAACAAGGTCCTGAATACAACTACCTACTGGCGACTGCCAGTAGGATGGATGGATGGATATATATATATATATATAGATATATATATATATATATATATATATATATCCTCTCACCTTCGATGACGGTGGAAAAGACGAGCCACACCGGTATGCAGAGTTTTGTTCTTGATTTATTTACGGGCAAACAAACATGACGCGTTTCAACTCCGTCCGGAGTCTTGGTCACATGACCTTCGTAGGAACTCTCAGGTTTTTAAAGGTAACACAACAGGACGTTCTTCTACTACAGAGATAGTAAACATACTGTTCATAATTCAATGTTACAAAGCATTGTTCATACAAAGATAATTAGCAAATCATATGTGTTTGAAAACAATTCATAGTGATTAAAATAATAATAATACAGAAGGTATTCAGTCATACCAAATGAAAAGTGATAATCAGCAGGGTACATACGCGTTTAACACCGTTGAAGATTATTCAAATGCCTATAGTAGGCTTATGCGTATTATTTAACGTGTGCAGGAATAAAATCATAAAGAGAGTTAACAATGACTTTGTGTAAAGAATTATTCATTATCTTTCTGCAAAATGGTACCGTCATATGTGATACGACATACATCCTTATCAAGCACATTATGTGTATATATATATATATATATATATATATATATATATATATATATATACATATACATATACATACACACACACACACACACACATATCTATATATACATATATCTATATATACACACATATACATACACACACACATACATACACACACACACACACATATATATATGTGTGATCAAGGCAGGGGACCCTGCCGAAACACGTAACAGCATATAAAATAAAAATAACCTGATTAAGAAGACTGGATCTGAGGTGTCGGTGTCTGGCTAATTGAATCTGTGTGCCGGAGTTGGTCTTTGATACACATATACACACACACATATATACATACACACACACAAACACATTTTATATATATACACATATATATCTCCTGATTTGCGGTTTAGTCGGCTTGCATCCAAATCGCTGGTGGTGCACGTAGAAGCGCTAGCACTTTTCACAACTGCTACACAATCTTCCCACTCTGAGAAAAAGACAGCACTCTGGGATGGAAGTAATTCAAACTCATTTATTCCATTTGGCCACTCCGGACAGGAGGCATTTTGGCTGTATCAAACAGCCTTTGTCAACTAATGAGCGCCATTGTGTAAACACCTTATATATTCATTGTTTTCATAAAAATAGATGAACTACTCTTAAAAGCAAGCAACTCTTACAAAACCATTATATCACACAAGGTCACAGGATTGTTGCGTGTGAAGGTTTAAGCACTATAGATTATTAAACACATTATTATGCCCATGTAATGTTAAAACTTTAAAAGCATTTCAAGCTAAAATAGCAAGATTCTCAGAATGGGAAGATTGTGTGGCATATTAGATATATATATGTAAATCCAAGGTACTGGGCCCCACATTGTGTGTTTCTTCACAGTGTGTTTTCAGAGTGATGTTGTGGGCTGTTCCGTGCCCATGTAGTGAGGCCACCCTGAAGGGCTTGGGGCTCCGGAAACGGGGAAACGCTTTTGCTTCTTGTGGATATTTATTGAGGAGCCTAGCCCACACGCGCCCCCGACCCACGAGGGAGAGCTACTTTAGCAAAAAGGAACGGCGCGTGGAAGGGATTCAGAGGGGATAACCTCCCGCTTTGATCATGCCTGGAAGAAGCTGCCTTTCTCGAGTCACAATTTAACAATACTTGCAAGGTCGAAATAACTCACCTGACCCTAAGAAATGAGTCCTTGATAACAACAGTGACTGTGCAAAACAACCATTGCCATCGAGGCAAAAAACAGCTATGGACTGCCAACATGTATTTAACCAACATGCCCAGTGCATTATGGGACCGGTAGTATTGGCGATGCAGTCACGTGATTTACTCTACAAATCATGACCGAGCGCACCTGGGCGCTTGCATTCCTGTCCGTGAGCAAGGCATCCAGCCGAAACGTTGGACCAAAGGAAACAGGCGCTCTTTTAGACTTTTGAAATAAAGCCAAATCCAAGGTACTGGGCCTCACATTGTGTGTTTCTTCACAGTGTGTTTTCAGAGTGATGTTGTGGGCTGTTCCGTGCCCATGTAGTGAGGCCACCCTGAAGGGCTTGGGGCTCCGGAAACGGGGAAACGCTTTTGCTTCTTGTGGATATTTATTGAGGAGCCTAGCCCACACGCGCCCCCGACCCACGAGGGAGAGCTACTTTAGCAAAAGGAACGGCGCGTGGAAGGGATTCAGAGGGGATAACCTCCCGCTTTGATCATGCCTGGAAGAAGCTGCCTTTCTCGAGTCACAATTTAACAATACTTGCAAGGTCGAAATAACTCACCTGACCCTAAGAAATGAGTCCTTGATAACAACAGTGACTGTGCAAAACAACTATTGCCATCGAGGCAAAAAACAGCTATGGACTGCCAACATGTATTTAACCAACATGCACAGTGCATTATGGGACCGGTAGTATTGGCGATGCAGTCACGTGATTTACTCTACAAATCATGACCGAGCGCACCTGGGCGCTTGCATTCCTGTCCGTGAGCAAGGCATCCAGCCGAAACGTTGGACCAAAGGAAACAGGCGCTCTTTTAGACTTTTGAAATAAAGCCAAATCCAAGGTACTGGGCCTCACATTGTGTGTTTCTTCACAGTGTGTTTTCAGAGTGATGTTGTGGGCTGTTCCGTGCCCATGTAGTGAGGCCACCCTGAAGGGCTTGGGGCTCCGGAAACGGGAAACGCTTTTGCTTCTTGTGGATGTATATATATATATATATATATATATATATATATATATATATATATATATATATATATATATATATATATATCTGTATCTATATATATCTATATATATTGAACATGACCCATGAGTCTACAAAGCTCAGATCCTTCTGATTCCAGAAAACCCAAAAGATATACATAGATCAGGATTAGACAAATGTCTCTGAGCCATCAACCAATAGATGTTGACTGACCACCTCAAACTTACCTCATCGAAAATGGAAATCATCACTCTGGTCCCAAGAACCTGAAGCTCCACCAACATCACTGACAGAAGTAAGAAACCTGGAGCAATTATGGACTTCAGCCTATGCCTGGCTCCCCACATAGACCAAGTCATGGGAGCCCCTTCTTCATCATCCTTACTTTAATATGAAACTTCTCACGTTAAGGTTTACTGCTGGGAGGTCCAGGTGACCGCCTTCCTCCTTAGGTCATGCTCAGCTATGCAAACAAGCTTTACTAGGGATCCCAATTACTACAATGACTCCAATGACACCAGAGCAAGGCAACTGCTATACATTCTTGTGCATGACCACATCTCAGACTCTACAAGCACTTCAGTGACAAGTCATCGGAAGACACTCAACTTTGTAGACCTTGTGGATTACTCATAGGACCATCAATAGCAAACGCTCAGCTTTCATCCACGTAAAGCTCAAAAGATATCTACAGAAGAGAACAGTGCTCCAGTCTGGTGCTACATCGGATCATCCCTACTTCTAAGAAGTAACAAACCAGTGGGATGTCTTCCTCTGTACATGCTGCTAACATCTTGCATTTTCATATGGCAAAAATAAGAATCACTGAAAATCTCCTGCCATTCAGGAAGTCTGCGAGGACCTGGCTCTTTCCAAGATGAAGCAATCATGAATTTACCCAGCTTTCGCACAGGAACAGAAAGAAGAAATAAGGAGTAAGCCCTTAACCTTCAAACAGGAAGATAAAGAAGGCATGAGGACATTCCTGCTCTGGTTTGGTGACTCATGCAAAAAGAAAAATGATGGACAGAATGCAGAACAATGTCATACATTCACCCCAGTACAGAGATCTGGGCCTAAATCCATTGTTTTTAGCTCCTGCCAGGCCAGGTCCTCCCTGGACTGTAAACAAGCATCCCAGGACCGGTTTCGGCCAGGATAGCCTAACTCCAGTGGCATGGAGAGCATGGGACCCACGTCTGGGCATACCCGTCCCACTCGGGGTGACAAATGCAAAAAGACAAATGATGGACAGAATGCAGAACATTGTCATACATTCACCCCAATACAGAGATTTGGGCCTAGCTAAATCCATCGTTTTTTTGCACCCCATTCCAGTTTGAACCCAGACATATGCAAATCAGTCTTGACCCTGTGCCCAATGGGAATGCACATGGCCAGGTATAAACTGGGGTGGCATGGTGAGCAAAAGAATGATGGATTTAACCCAGATCTCTTGACTGGGGGTGAATGTTTTGATTTGTTCTGCATTCCGTCCATCAATTGTGTCTCTTTTGCTTTCTCGCACTAAGTGTGCCGGGTATGCCCTGACGTGGGTCCCGGGCTCACTGTGCCACTGGATTCAAGCTATCCTGGCTGAAGAGGGATGAAACCCCGAAACCGGTCCTAGGATGCTTGTTTCCGGTCCAGGGAGGACCTTACTTCGCAGTTCGGGCTGGACTGTTCCCATGAGGCACAGGGTCAAGACTGATTTGCATATGGCCAGGTCTAAACTGGGGTGGCATGGTGAGCAAAGAATGATGGATTTAACCCAGATCTCTTGACTGGGGGTGAATGTTTTGATTTGTTCTGCATTCCGTCCATCAATTGTGTGTCTTTTGCTGGTTTGGGGACTCGGCAGGCCAGGTGTTACACACACTAACTCCTGAAAGTCTCCTGGCCGACATCTCATGAACTGGAAATGTCGACCAGTTCCAACATTGACAAAGGCCAAGCTTCTGGCAACCAAAGCTCAGAGAGATTCAACTCAACGAAACCATGTACATCGCTCTGTTGCCTTCTGGATAGATTCGAACTATACAAATAGGGCATACATACAGTCAGGCACATGCCGCACCCAGTACAGCACCTGATTGGAATTTGCCTGGACATAAGAAGAAAAGCAATGCGGGGTTCGGTGCTCTTTGCAGGCTACTAAGCCCCAGATCCACATACTGATGTTAACCAGAACCATCAAAAACAACCCTAAAGCTGAGGAAGACGGCGAGAACCTGGTACTGTACAAAGAGCACCACTAAAATGCATTCAGTGTGTACAGTTTAGAAACACCTGCTTGCAGCACACCTGCAATGAAACAGTCATCTATGTACATGCTTGCATAGACAATGCAACAATCACATAAAAAGATCAGCTGCATTACTAGAACTGCATTTTTTAATTGAACTCAAACGTATTAATGAAGTGTTTTTACTACCTAATCTACTTGCAGCCATCCTGAAACTAAAGTGTATCTGATGTACACAAGTTTGTATAATGCTGCTTGCAGACCACCTGAATTAAAACTGCATTTAAAGTACAGTAAACCATGCCTCTGCCATAAAGAGCAATTTAAATGTACTATTATAGCAAGACCATTTAATTGATTTCAAACTCAACTGAATTAAATGTATTTTTAGATTGGCTGTGCTTGGTCTAAAATGCACAAATGTAATGAAGTGCAACCCACATATAAGAATCAACCAGTGCTCCAAAAGCGCCTGTAGGCCATGCTCACTGTGGCTGCCCCACTCCCCACCAAGCTACCTTAGAATGCACATCTGCCACTCCTCAACTAATGCTCATTAACACACTAAGAATGACTGCATAATGCATATTACAAAGGGTTGATACGGCCCATACCTGGATGGACCTTCCGAACCAAGCTAAATCTGTGCCACACTCAGTAAGAGTCAAAAAGACAACGGCCTATCCCTGAAAGACACATAAGAGAATATTAGGGGGGTGTTAGCTGCAATTTCAGTATCAACTGCAGAGAGGATGTACTATTGCTCTGACTCTGTAGTGCCCATTCACGAGGGCACGTTCTCTGAAGCATTGGAACATCCCACGAGGATATTGGCTGCCGTGTGCAGCTCCTTATCAGACCCACAGCACACAGAGTGCAGCTAATTACATAATCTGTGTTCACATGGATTGTCTCACTGCCACTTCTTGGCCAGACTCAACCTTCAGATTATATACTATGAGCAGCTGTTGATTATCTACTCATAGGGTTGCTTCTCTATCACTCCTGTGGGAACCCTTGACAACGGTCAATATGGTTACAACTAGAAGTTGTAGACCACTCAATGGTGGTAGGCACTTACAAACATACATTTGTGTGTCTGTTCTTACAGGTTTCCTAAAACACTTGCGCATCGGCAGTCCAGCACTTGTAGTGACATAGGCGGAGTCTTTCTCTGCTATACCCGGATGTGGTGCAGAAACTAAACCCAAGTTATGTTGTGCACTGCACTTATTGCACTTATTGTGCCTTACACTTACGCAGCAGGTCAAACTTGGCTTCAGACCTACCACTGTAGCCCGAATGCTGGAGTTCAACCCTGCAGTCTGACTTTTCAAAATAACCCAGTTGACAGGGAAAAACCTTCCTTTTAAATATTAATAAGTCACTCATGTGGACACTGTACCCCAAAGGGTAGGGTGCATGGTATTTAAAAGTGGGACATTTAGAAATGTCCACTTAAGATTTAAGAGAAAAAGCGCCAAGAAAAAGTAAAACTCCCATCAGCAATTATTGTTCACGGGTGACTGAGACATAGGCGCTATTTCAGGCTGGTCGGATTTGCCAAGCAGGTTTGTCCAGGTCAAAGATTTTACCTTAGGACTTGGAGCCAAATTTCTAAGGACTTGCATTGACCTTGCATGCCGGCCAAACTGTCATGTGCACTGATAACAGTGCATGCCACTTCTGTGGGTGCCCGTTATCCCCTGCAGGAATGTGACACAAAATAAAACTATAATAAACCACAGTTTATTATCGTTTAATTATTATTTTTTGGCTGCTGGAAGGGGGGCGACGCTCCGCCGCCATACCCGAGGAGCCGCTGCTGTGTCTTTCTTCAGCAATGTCACCTCTGAGAAGACATGGAGCCTGAACAGAGTCAAGCTGAATTGAATTGAAGCAGATATATTGGCCATGGAACACCAAAAACGACTGAACCACCAATTAATGTGCCTTGTGTCGCCTTATGTTTCAGGGGCTAGTCATACCAGTCCTAGTTAGAGGATTAATGCCAACTATATGCCAAAGTCTCCTAAATTGGGGCAGCAATGAAACTGCAGCAATCCATTCTGTAAATCAATAGAAGACGATGGGATGAACTTGAAATATTTTGAATGTTGATTTGCAAGTGAATGACATTAAATACCCAAATAATTTAGAGCCTGAAAGCTTTCAGCCACAATCCTTTTAAAATAAATAAACAATCCAGAGAGAATCCATTTTAAGATTCTTTCTCTAATGTTTAAAACTTTATTTTAGACGGAGGGTGGAGCATGGTTAGGATGCAGGGTGTGAATGTCCCTTTTACGGTCCTTTTTTTCTGTTGCTGCCATGTGAGCTACAATTTCCCATACTGCCTTTCGAAAGGCAAAAAACCTAATTAAGTGTACCAAAATCCAAAGCAAGGACTGCCTCCAGCACCTCCACGTTAGTCTAGTGACATTTCATTTAGAAGAAGCTGAACAACACCCAAAGGAAGGCGCGCTCGCCATCTCCAGGCAGATCTAAGATGGCGGATTAGGTGCAGATGAGGAACAAACCACCATACCACAAGAGCACCCAAGTGGCTGTTGCCTTGGTGGGAAGAAGGCAAAGGGAGGCCTTTTTGGATTGTTAAAAAAGCCACGTTTCGGGTGACACAAATGGGAGTGTGTGGACACTTGTGGACAACCGCAGGGAACTTGATTCGGTGGGGTTTAACTTAGCTCATTGATCTTGCACATACAAATATTGGCTTCTCTTTAAACACCCTTGTAGTGGCTTTAATCCCCACACTCCTCAAGGTTGTGGCCAATGTTGGAGGAGTTTTCAATGAGCTTGACCGAAGCCCTGGGTTTACACGCTAGCTCAGCCCCTGGCTGCCATGACTGATCTTCCCGCATCTAACTGCGCTGCGTTGGTCCTGGCCATACACGCACGTTAACAGGCACTGCTGAAGAGGGCTAAGGAGCCTTGGCATCAGATCAGACTGCAACTGAACATCCCCCCTTGCAGGATACTTCAAAGGGTGATAGACCACTATTAGGTCAACAAGAGAGGACTATAGTGATCTTCCTGGTAAAGTTAACACCACGAACAAGCATAAAGGCCATGGACCCAACAACCTTCCCCACAGCGGGGTCCTTGCAACACTGATAAAGGGGAAGCTAACCAACCTCGTCCGCTGGTGAACTTGTCTGCACTGAGTTATTTAGGATCTTTCCCTTCCCACCATTTTACTGGTAACTAAGCAGCGGTCACTATTGTAGAGAGAGAAACAGGACATTCAACCCAGGTCTGGCATCTGCTGCAAAGGAATCACATGCTTAGCTTTAAATAAAAGTGTCAGGCGCAAAGGAAGAAGACAAATTCAAATCACCCATCGCATGCATCAGATCAGTCATCCCATGCATCAGATCAGTCATCCCATGCATCAGATCAGTCATCCCATGCATCAGATCAGTCATCCCATGCATCAGATCAGTCATCCCATGCATCAGATCAGTCATCCCATACATCAGATCAGTCATCATGCATCAGATCACTCATCCCATGCGTCAGATCACTCATCCCATGTGTCAGATCACTCATCCCATGTGTCAGAACACTCATCCCATACATCAGATCAGTCATCCCATACATCAGATCAGTCATCCCATACATCAGATCAGTCATCCCATGCTTCAGAGTGCCTGGTAGATTGTGCTGTCACCAGAGGGGGGCTGACACAGGTTCCCCACAGAGTCACAAGCACCCCGCTCTGCAGATAGGCTGAGACTACCCACGTCACAGTACACTCAGTCATCCCTGCGCAGGTGCTGTGGGGGTCGCAGCTCTCCCACTTCATACTAACAGTTCTCCTGAGGCACTTGTCACTGCTCATGGCAGTGCACAGTAGAGCCACCACAGACCCACAATACGACAAAGGCAACTCAATCTTCTAAAATTCTTTTGCATTGAAAGTTGCATCTGAAAAGTTTTTTAAAGTTCACTAGTTTCGCATGATTTGGTCTGGGAAAGCCAGGAACCACCAAAACTGCATTCCACTCATGAACCTCCAAAAACCCATTTGCATCCGAAAAGCACACCAGTAAGTTAAAGTTACTAACAATTAAGGTCTGACTAGTGTCCTTGCAGGGGTGTAAGGTCGGGGGGGGGGGTCCGCCCCGGGCGGCATGAGTTTTGGGGGCGGCGGCCTCTATTTTGAATGAATTCTTTGGTGGCCTAATTGTATCATGGTTTATGGTTTCAACCCTCCCTCACTCCGTCTGCGTTTCCAAGCACATGATTGTATTTTCCGAGGAACAAACAACATTAATACATATTTTATAAAATATTACTAGGATACTGTGCTTAAGCAACATACTATATTACAATCTAAAATATAAATGCATGCAACAATATCTGTATACCAAGTTTTTGTGATAGTCTACAGTTCCTTGAGGATACATAGTGCAAGCATGGACAGGGGGAAAAGACCTGCTCTCATCAAATGTTCTCAGGCTAATGAGCGGTAAATTACTATTATTTTCCTGCGACATAATTTCATGAAATGAATCGAGTAGCTCTGGGAATACTGTGCTAGAAGGCAGAAAACCAACTATAATTGGGTTCAGCTAAGCAAGGCCTACTCCTCTATTCCTAGCTTGACATCTAGTGTTATCCCTGCTAACGTGCTTGTCAGATAAAGAGTTGCTTATTGGCTGACCAATCCAGCGAGCCCGATCATTACACGCCCAACATGAACCCTTCAGAAGGCCTGTCAACAGCTAGAGCCTCAAGCGAAGCAAGAGCAAGGGTTGCTGGGTAACGAAGTCCTCCAGGTGGTCTGTCTGCCAATGTCGAACCTAAAGGTAATGTTAAATGTTTTTTATAGAACATCCCCAGCACTCTCCACAGTTGTTTTCAAGGCATAATTCCATTCGTGGTCAGGGTAAGCGAGGGGGATTTGCAGACTTTGGCATGTTCTGCTACTATCATTAGAAATCACCTCTTTCTTTGTAATTTAGGAAAGGACAGAAGATCCATGCTCTTTCTTGCCAACATAAAACTGTTAGTGAACTAGCAACATATACCTTTTTTGAAGTATGAGTTTGCAATGCATGTACCAGAAGTAACTTAATATATTCCGGTTGAGCAATGCAACCCAAGTCTCTGAAAGATATATTTATGACTTTATTTGGTTTTCTTTTTTCCAAGTTCCATGGTGGCTCATTTCCTTGTGCGACTCTAGCTGTAGAAGAGGTTCTCTCGCTCATGCCCCTGGGGTAACAGACCTTTGTGTCTAATGGGGTGGCCGTGTTGCTGTCCAAATGATCAGAGCAGAGATGACCAACACTGATCCACAAGGGCCTGATTAAAGAGTTCTAATTTTGATGCAATGCGTGTAAATTTATTTCATATCAAGACTGAGATCCTGTCTTGGAACAATGCTGGACATCCTTGGCAACAGGAATGTATCTTTGAGTGTTTTTATCCAAAATGTATGAAATGAATCATGACAGAGAAGACTTACCTGAAGACAACCATGGCAGTTCTACAAGGAGGGCAGGCGAGGAGGAAAATCTGAAAAATCCAACAGAAACAACAAAACAATCAGTATAGTTTGCATAAACGTACTAAGATACATCACTCACAAACATCACAAACCAGAAAAAGCATTTATTTGTAACACAGGTTGTCCAATACGAATAAAATGTACTATCACATGATTCTACAATCAAATTCCAATACCATTAGAGGGAATCCATTTATTTATTTGCCAAACAGTGGAAAGACAGAGAACAGTAGTGGAAAATGATGCCATCAACCAGGCCAAGGGTGAAAAAGTCAGGTGATATTTTATAACAATACGGGGCGTGTGCAGATTTGGTATGGCTAGAAATGGGATTTCTGTTGGCTAGAGCATGTGCCAAAGTCGGGCAGAAACCACCACTCTTGTCAGGATAAGGGAGTTACACTCCTAAAATGACCCCTGCTCACCCCCTTGGTAGCTTGGCACGAGCAGTCAGGCTTATCTTAAAGGCAGTGTGTAAAGCATTTGCACATAACGAACAGTATTACAGTGTAAGCACTACAAAAGGACACCACACCAGTTTAGAAAAATATCCAATATTTTTATATATTTAAGACAAGACCAAAAACGATAAAAATCCACAATACAGTAATTAAAAATCTTCAGTTATCAAAATATGCTTGAAAAATAGTTCCTTGATGTCGATAGCTCCGTCCGGGGCTATCACGGCGGCGTAAGCAAACAAATCCAAACAGTTCTGGCCGACCGCGGTGTCGCGGGCCAGCTACGGTGTCGGGAAGACCCGCAGACAGTACCTTTTAGAAATGCAGGGCGTCGGCGACCTCTCGTTGAGCTTCCGAAAGCACGGCGTCCGCAGGCGTCGGTTCCGGAGGTCGGTGGAGGAGTCGTCGGAGCCCTTGAAGTCACACGCGTTGCAGGTCGAACTCCCCTCCGAATAAGTCAGGAGCGCTGGCTTCGGCAGGCGTCGGGTGCTGCAGTGCAAAGTGCAGCAGTGCGGTGCCCTCAGGTCGCGGTGCGAGCAGCGGCTCGCTGGCGGCGTCCGATGGCGTCGTCGGTGAGACCAGGGTCGCGGTGCGAGGTGAAGGCGGTGCTCGTCGCGGTGCTGATAGGTCACGGTGCAAGCACGGCATCGTCGTGGCTGAAGCGCTGTCGTCGGCTGGCGAAGTGGAGTCGATTGTGCCGGCGTCGGTAGGCCAAGGCTGCGGTGTGGGGTGAGGGCTGTGCGTCATGTAACTTTACGAGCGGTGCCCTCGAACCACGGTGCAAGCAGCGGCGTAGATTTCGGCATGGAGTGGCATCGTCCGGGATACCAAGGCGTCGTCGTGAAGCGAGGCGGTGCGGAGTGCGGTGCCCACAGGTCGCGGTGCGAGCAGCGGCTCGGTGGCGGCGTCAGCAGGCGTAGTTGGTGAGACCAGGGTCGTGGTGCGGCGTTGCGGCGGTGCCCTCTGCGGTGCCTCCAGGACACGGAGTCAGCAGCGGCATCGTAGACGGCGTCGGGTTGCTTTTTCCTCTGTTGCAGCACAAAACACACAGTCCCCAGTGCTGAGGGCAGAAGAGCTTGAAGTCTTTGCTGTTCCTGAGACTTCTTGAACAGGGGGCAAGCTCTACCTCAAGCCCTTGGAGAAACTCACAAAAGTAGATTGCAGAAAGTTCAGTCCAGTCCTTTCACTGCCCAAGACAGAAGCAGCCACTGCAGGCCAACACAGCAAAGCACACAGCAATGTGGTAGTTCCTCCTCACAGCTTCTCCAGCTCTTCTTCTTGGCTGTCTTCTTGGTCCAAAAGAGTTCTAAAGTTCAGGGGTCTGGGCCCCAATATTTATATCCCAAAATCCTTTGATCGCTTAGGCAGAGAGTGTCTGTGCCCAGCCATAACCAGTTCTGCCTTCTCTGGTGTGACTTCCTGGCAGGAGGTGGAGACGGCATTGTCAGAGGCATACCAGGCCCTTTGAGGTGCAAGGAAATCTCCTCCCCCTTCCCCAATTGCAGCCCAGGTCTATTCAGCCCTTTCCTGACCCACCTAGACCATCTGGAGCCACTCTTGCTCCCCAGCCTTCTGTCATCCAAAACCCAGACAGGCAATCCACATTCCATGAGGCACACCGGATGACTGAGCAAGAAAATAACAAATTTCTAAAAGTGGTATTTTCAAACACAGAATGTAAAAATCACCTTCACTAAAAGATGCATCTTTAGATTCTGAGTTCAGGCATACTAAACTTTATTTTCCTACCTAGTTCCCAGGGCCAGTTATGTTTATAAGATGTTATAAACAAACTTCCCATTCTGTTCTATGGGGAACAGGTAGCCTTGCAATAGTGAAAAACGAAATTGGCAGTAATTCACTATCAGGACATGCCACACACACCAGGGCATGTCCTACCTTTCACATACACTGCACCATGCCCACAGGAGTACCTTGGGCCTACCTTAGGGGTGGCTGACATGTAAGAAAAGGGAAGGTTAGGGACTGGCAAGTGTGTGCACTGGCCAAGTCGACATGGCAGTTACAAACTGCGCGCTGACTCTGCAATGGCAGATCTGAGTTACCTTTTCAGGGCTACTCACGTGGGTGGCACAATCAGTGCTGCAGGCCCACTAGTAGCATTTGATTTACAGGCCCTGGCACACTCGGTGCACTTTACTAGGGACTAACAAGTAGATCAAATATCCAATCATGGAAACACCAATCCATAACACAATTTACACAGAGAGCACTTGCACTTTACCACTGATCAGTAGTGAGAAAAGTGCGCAGAAACACTAAGCCAGCACAAACCGAGTCAAAACCGGGAGGTCAGAAAGCAAAAACTCAGGGGAAACACACCAAAAGATGCCAAGTCTAACACATGTCCCCTCCAGCTGAAAGTAGGGAGAACTACCCAACCTCCTGGGAGTTCTCTTCACTAAGGCGGAAGAACCTGGACAGACCATCTGCATTGGCGTGTTCTGTGCCAGGGCGGTGTTCCACCGTAAAGTCCATTCCCTGTAGGGAGATGGACCACCTCAGCAGTTTTGGATTCTCACCCCTCATTTGCATCAACCATCTGAGGGGCCTGTGGTCTGTCTGAACCCGGAAGGGAGTCCCAAACAGGTAGGGCCTCAGCTTCTTCAGTGCCCAGACCACAGCGAAAGCTTCCCTTTCTATGGCACTCCACCTCTGTTCCCGGGGGAGTAGTCTCCTGCTAAGGAAGACCACAGGCTGGTCTAGACCCTCTTCGTTCAGTTGTGAGAGCACCGCTCCCACACCATGCTCTGAAGCGTCAGTCTGCACGACGAATTCCTTGGAGAAGTCGGGTGCCTTGAGTACGGGTGCCGTGCAGATGGCAGCCTTCAGGGCAACAAAAGCCTTCTGGCAGGACTCAGTCCAGATCACCTTCTTGGGCTGCTTCCTGGAAGTCAGCTCGGTCAAGGGGGCAACAATGGTGCCATAGCCCTTAACAAACCTCCTGTAGTACCCGGTGAGACCTAAGAAGGCTCTCACCTCTGTCTGGGTCTTGGTGGGCTCCCAAACCAGAATGGTGTCAATCTTGGGCTGTAGGGGCGCCACCTGGCCGCTTCCTACCTGGTGTCCCAAGTACAACACAGACCCCTGCCCGATCTGGCACTACTGGCCTTGATCGTGAGGCCTGCCCTCTGCAGCGCCTCAACACTTCCCTGAGGTGCTGCAAGTGTTCTTCCCAGCTGGAACTGAACACTGCAATGTCATCCAGGTATGCAGCACTGAAATCCTCCAGTCCAGCCAACACCTGGTTGACCAACCTCTGAAAGGTGGCAGGGGCATTCTTCAACCCAAAGGGCAACACCCGGAACTGGTAATGTCCTTCTGGGGTTGAGAATGCTGACCCCTCCTTGGCTCCATCGGTTAAGGCAATCTGCCAGTACCCAGACGTTAAATCAAACGTGCTGAGGAACTTGGTAGCTCCCAACCGATCAATGAGCTCATCAGCTCTGGGGATGGGGTGTGCGTCAGTCCTGGTGACGGCATTGAGGCCACGATAGTCCACACAAAACCGCAGTTCTGGAGTGGCACCGGGTGCAGCAGCCTTTGGGACCAAGACCACTGGGCTGGCCCAAGGACTGTTGGAAGGCTCGATCACCCCTAACGCCAACATCTTAGAGACCTCCTCTTTAATGCTGGCCTTGACCCGGTCAGTCAACCTGTAAATCTTGTGCTTCAAAGGAGGGCTGTCACCGGTGTCCACGTCATGGGTACACCAGTGAGTAACACCTGGGGTCAGGGAGAACAGTGTGGCAAACTGTCCCAACAACTGGTGACAGTCGCTCTGCTGCTCTGTGGTCAGTATAGGGGAGAGGATCACACCTTCCACTGACCCATCGTGCTCCTTGGTAGACCGGAGGTCAGGGAGAGGTTCACTCTCCTCTTCCACCCCATCATCTGTCGCCAAGAGCATGCTCACTTCGGACCTCTCGAAGTGGGGCTTGAGGCGGTTCACGTGGAGGACCCTCAAAGGTTTCCTTGGAGCCCGCAAATCCACCAGGTAGGTGACATCACTTTTGCGCTCCACCACCTCAAACGGCCCAGTCCACTTGTCCTGCAAGGCACAAGGTTCCACTGGGGCCATGACCCACACTTTCTGCCCAGGTTGAAATTCGACCAGAGTGGCATTCTGGTCATACCACTTCTTCATTTCTTCCTGGCTTGCTTCTAGGTTCGCCTGAGCTGGTTTCCTGAAGCGGGCAGTTTGGTTTCTGAAGGCCAGCATGTAACTAAACACATCCTGGGGAGTTTTCCTGGGAGCTGCCTCCCAACCTTCCTTTACCAAACTCAGAGGTCCTCTCACAGGGTGACCATACAGAAGCTCAAAGGGACTGAACCCAAGAGACTTCTGTGGCACCTCCCTGTACGCAAAGAGAAGGCATGGCAAGAGGACGTTCCACTTACACCTCATGGGTTCTGTTAGACCCTTAATCATGCCCTTCAAGGTCTGGTTGAATCTCTCTACCAGACCGTTACCTTGTGGGTGGTAAGGGATGGTGAACTTTTAGGTTACACCACACTCCTTCCACAGGGACGTCATATACTTGGATATGAAATTGGTCCCCCTGTCAGAAACCACCTCTCTGGGGAAACCTACGCGGGAAAAGATCCCCATTAACGCCCGGCCCACCACTGGCGCCGTCGTCGTCCTGAGAGGGATTGCCTCCGGGTACCGGGTGGCATGGTCCACCAAGACCAGGATGTACCTGTTGCCCATGGCTGTCTTGGGATCCAGTGGCCCCACAATGTCCATCCCTACCCTTTCAAAGGGTGTTCCAACAACTGGAAAAGGTTGGAGGGGAGCTTTGACCTTCCTCCCACTCTTACCACTTGCCTGGCAAGTTTGGCAAGACCTGCAATGTCCATCTGACTGCCTTCGCATTTGGGGCCAGAAGAAGTGGGTGACAAGCCTGTCAAAGGTCTTGTCTTGCCCCAAATGTCCTGCCAAAGGCACGTCATGAGCCAGACCCAGTAGGAAGGTCCTGAAGCGCTGGGGTATCACCAGCACACGGGCTGACCCAGGCTCAGCGACCTTAGGCACTGTACAGGAGACCATTCTCCCAGTAGATCCAATGTGATCCAGACTGATCACCAGCTGCCTGGTCTGCAGCTTGCCGCCGCAGACCCTCCAGAGAAGGGCACTCTTTCTCCTCCTTGCAGAATTCCTCCCTGGTGGGACCCCCTTCTTGCTGCCAATGGGTCGGCTCAGAGATGTTCCCCAGTTCAGCTACCTGCTCCCCTGTAGGCACCGGGGCATCCCCCACCAAGGTCCGCCTCCTCCCGGTCCGTGGGAACTTCAGGGGCCGGTTTCCCGCGCCCCTTGCCCTTTCTCTTCGCAGGGACTTGGGCCACTGTTTCAGGCTCCAAGTCCTCTTGATCACCCTCTCTGGCCGCCATTGACCGAGTGGACACACATGCCCACTCTGGCAACCCAAGCATCTCCAAGTGAGACCTGAGCTCAACATCCTTCCATTAGGACTGCTCCAGGTCGTTACCTAGCAGACAATCTACAGACATGGAAGGGCTCACATCCACCCTCAAGGGACCTGAGACCCCCCCCCCCACTTGAAGGGAACCTGCGCCACCAGACACTGGCGCTCTGAATTGTCTACAGCAATTACTTGGTGGAATGCCCCTGGGACTACCTGCTTCTCAGAGACCAGGTGACACCGGACTGAGGTCACACTGGCTCCAGTATCTCTGAGAGCCTCTACCCTTTTCCCATTGATGGTCACCCAGGTGCTGTATTTCTTTGTGTTAGGGGGCACCTGGTTTCCTGGGACCATCTCACTGTCCCCTAGTGAGACGAGGGTCATTTCTGCAGGATCCCCACCCTCCTGCGGGTACTCTTCCTCCCCAAGCGCTACACTAGCCAACACCTTGGACTGCCCCTTTAGGGCACTTGGGGCCCACCTGGTCACATGAAAAACACTTGCGGGCCGGTCTCCACAGGCTTTCCTGAAGAGACCCCTGGCTTCTTATCTCCGGGGGGGATGGGAACCTTTACCCGGGGTGTTAGTTTGGGGCCCTTTAGAGAACTCCTGTGCTTTACCCTTGTCCCCCCCCACTTTTCTGCTGGGGACCCTGCCCACCTTTGGCTGAGTCTCCCCCAAACACTTTCTTGTGGACCCGGATACTCACCCAGCGGTCCGCCTCTATAGCAAGCTTCCTGGGGTCAGTCAGCTTACTGTCGACTAGGTGCTGGCGCAGATCTGCAAAACAGACTAGACAAGTGCTCCCATGCAATCAAATTGTAGAGCCCCTGAAAATCTGTCACATTACTGCCCTTCACACAGCCATCCAGTGACCTGCAAAACATATCTACACATTCCAACCAAGTGTTGGCATCAGACTTCTTACTGGACCTGAACTGATCCCTGTATTTTTCAGGAGTGAGACCATATCTAGTGAGAAGGGCCTCCATGTCAGCATAGGTGAGGTGATACCCCTTACCCAAAGCTACTAAAGTATCCCTTGCTTCTTCTGGAAACAGAGGCCACAATCCTGCTCCCCAATTCTCCTCAGGGACCCCATTCATGTGTATCGCTGCCTCGTAACCCTGAAACCACCTTTGTATGTCGTCCCCTTTCTTGAATTCCTTGCCTACATTCTTAGGGATGTGCACAATTCTGTCTGCCTATCTTGACGAGTTGCTGCCACCATCTGAACTGGCTCTATTCCTTAGCTCCAGCTCCTTATGACTTCGCTCATGATCTAAGATCATCTTCCTTTCCTCCATGGCTATTCTTTTTTCTTCCCTTTCACTTTCTATCCTGAGTTTCTCCAACTCGAACTTCCTTGCTTCCCGCCGGTCCTCCAGCTCCTCTGGGGACAGGCCACTGCCGCCTGGAGGGTTCCCCCCTCCCAAAAGCACATCCACCCTTGGAATAGGCTCCTCCGCCTCTCACTGAGATCACCAGACTGCTCGCTGGCATGCCTGGCTGCTACCCAGGCCCTCAGCGCCTTTTGTAGCTCCTCCTTCCTAGTGAGGTCTCTGATTTGGACTTTTAGGTTTTTGCAAATTGATTTCAATTCCCTAACATTGTAGGATTCCAACCTATCCTCCTCAAAGGCAATTTCCAGGGATGCAACAGAGGATGCTCTTGATTCAGGCATGATGAAGTAGCAAGTTCAAACCGGCAAGATCAAAAATAGGCCAAAAAGAAAAAGAACCAGTATGTGGCACGTAATGGTCTGCGATATGGTAGTAGTGCACACCAATCACTGTAAGTCAAGTGCAAACGCAAGTCCTATCCTCACTGCTGACAACCAATGTTAGAAATGGGATTTCTGGTCGGCTAGGGCATGTGCCAAAGTCGGGCAGAAACCACCACTCTAGTCAGGATAAGGGAGTTACACTCCTAAAATAATCCCTGCTCACCCCCTTGGTAGCTTGGCACGAGCAGTCAGGCTTATCTTAAAGGCAGTGTGTAAAGCATTTGCACATAACCAACAGTAATACAGTGTAAGCACTACAAAAGGACACCACACCAGTTTAGAAAAATATCCAATATTTTTATATATTTAAGACAAGACCAAAAACGATAAAAATCCACAATACGGTAATTAAAAATCTTCACTTATCAAAATATGCTTGGAAAATAGTTCCTTGATGTCGATAGCTCCGTCCGGGGCTATCACGGCGTCGTAAGCAAATAAATCCAAACAGTTCTGGCTGACCGAGTCGTCGCGGGCCAGCTACGGTGTCGGGAAGACCCGCAAACAGTACCTTTTAGAAATGCAGGGCGTCGGCGACCTCTCGTTGAGCTTCCGAAAGCACGCATCTGCAGGCGTCGGTTCCGGAGGTCGGTGGAGGAGTCGTCGGGGCCCTTGAAGTCACACGCGTTTCAGGTCAAACTCCCCTCCGTTGAAGTCAGGAGCGCTGCCGTTGGCAGGCGTCGGGTGCTGCGGTGCGAAGTGCAGCGGTGCGGTGTGCGGTGCCCTCAGGTTGCGGTGCGAGCAGCGGCTCGGTGGCGGCATCAGATGGTGTCGCCGGTGAGACCAGGGTCGCGGTGAGAGGTGAAGGCGGTGCTCGTCGCGGTGCTGACAGGTCACGGTGCAAGCAGCGGCGTCGTCGTGGCTGAAGCGCTGTCGTCGGCTGACGAACTGGAGTCGATGGTGCCGGCGTCGGTAGGCCAAGGCTGCGGTGTGGGATGAGGGCGATGCATCGTGTAACTTTACGAGCAGTGCCCTCGAACAACGGTGCAAGCAGCGGCATAGATTTCGGCGTGGAGCGGCGGCGTCGGGGATACCAAGGAGTCGTCGTGAAGCGAGGCGGTGCGGAGTGCGGTGCCCACAGGTCGCGGTGCGAGCAGCGGCTTGGTGGCGGCGTTAGCAGGCATCATCGGTGAGACCAGGGTCGCGGTGCGGCGTTGCCCTCTGCGGTGCCTTCAGGACACGGAGTCAGCAGCAGCGGCGTAGACGGCGTCGGGTTGCTTTTTCCTCTGTTGCAGCACAAAACACACAGTCCCCAGTGCTGAGGGCAGAAGAGCTTGAAGTCTTTGCTGTTCCTGAGACTTCTTGAACAGGGGGCAAGCTCTACCTCAAGCCCTTGGAGAAACTCACAAAAGTAGATTGCAGAAAGTTCATTCCAGTCCTTTCACTGCCCAAGACAGAAGCAGCCACTGCAGGCCAACACAGCAAAGCACACAGCAATGTGGTAGTTCCTCCTCACAGCTTCTCCAGCTCTTCTTCTTGGCTGTCTTCTTGGTCCAAAAGAGTTCTAAAGTTCAGGGGTCTGGGCCCCAATATTTATATCCCAAAATTCTTTGATCTCTTAGGCAGAGAGTGTCTGTGCCCAGCCAGAACCAGTTCTGCCTTCTCTGGTGTGACTTCCTTGCAGGAGGTGGAGACGGCATTGTCAGAGGCAGACCAGGCCCTTTAAGGTGCAAGGAAATCTCCTCCACCTTCCCCAATTGCAGCCCAGGTCTATTCAGCCCTTTCCTGACCCACCTAGACTATCTGGAGCCACTCCTGCTCCCCAGCCTTCTGTCATCCAAAACCCAGACAGGCAATCCACATTCCAGCAGAGGCACATGGGATGACTGAGCAAGAAAATAACAAATTTCTAAAAGTGGTATTTTCAAACACAGAATGTAAAAATCACCTTCACTAAAAGATGCATCTTTAGATTCTGAGTTCAGGCATACTAAACTTTATCTTCCTACCTAGTTCCCAGGGCCAGTTATGTTTATAAGATGTTATAAACAAACTTCCCATTCTGTCCTATGGGGAACAGGTAGCCTTGCAATAGTGAAA
Source organism: Calotriton arnoldi (assembly GCA_963921515.1). Taxonomy (NCBI): domain Eukaryota; kingdom Metazoa; phylum Chordata; class Amphibia; order Caudata; family Salamandridae; genus Calotriton; species Calotriton arnoldi. Next base: position 4,203,165 of record CAWUFW010000379.1, read on the forward strand.
AACGAAATTGGCAGTAATTCACTATCAGGACATGCCACACACACCAGGGCATGTCCTACCTTTCACATACACTGCACCCTGCCCACAGGGGTACCTTGGGCCTACCTTAGGGGTGGCTGACATGTAAGAAAAGGGAAGGTTAGGGACTGGCAAGTGTGTGCACTGGCCAAGTCGACATGGCAGTTACAAACTGCGCGCAGACTCTGCAATGGCAGGTCTGAGTTACCTTTTCAGGGCTACTCACGTGGGTGGCACAATCAGTGCTGCAGGCCCACTAGTAGCATTTGATTTACAGGCCCTGGCACACTCGGTGCACTTTACTAGGGACTAACAAGTAGATCAAATATCCAATCATGGAAACACCAATCCAGAACACAATTTACACAGAGAGCACTTGCACTTTACCACTGATCAGCAGTGAGAAAAGTACGCAGAAACACTAAGCCAGCACAAACAAAGTCAAAACCGAGAGGTCAGAAAGCAAAAACTCAGGGGAAACACATCAAAAGATGCCAAGTCTAACAGGTATCAACAAGATTACGATAACATAGGGCTTAGACAATGATTAGCTAGGATATGTGACTCGCCGAGTTATTCAGGTAAGGGGGTTTAATGAGCAAAAACTGTTTCACCTACGTTTCAAGATCAAAAAGAGAAGTCAATATACCTAGTGAAAAAAACTCTGATACATCAGGAAACGCTTACCTGGTGAGACAATGTCCAAAATATGAGATACTGTGTATTGCTAATATGATTAACAATAGCAAAATTGGTTAAAATATAACAACATATCCATTTATAATAAACTGCCTACAATATTTTGTAATGCTTCATAGGTGTAATACATATATAGGCGGCCATTCCTCGGGTGCAAATTAATTGTTTTCATTAAAAAAAAAAAAAACAGCGGCAGAATTAAATATCTTATTACATCTACATTTCCCCCATCGGACAATCAAACATCCAGCAATGTACAGATAGGGCCTTAATGGCTATTATGTAGGTCCCTGTAGCACTAAAAACATCACAATCCTACAACCTAATGCATCTAACAAGACATAGGTATGAAATAAGGGCATTTATCACATGGTTCACGATAGCACTTTTCACTAATATACACCACATACAAAACATCCAACAGAACATATTAGACCAAGCCCTCAAGAAAGCATTTCTAACTACACTCCATCAAATACCAACAACCAAATAAAACACAGCAGGCAGAAACTGTAACATACAACTAACAGAGCAATAATGTGCCATACAATTGGCAATCAGTGTATCCAATAACCAAGAAATACCATACAATAGCAACCACAAACACACACACCTCCATCTGCCAGACAAGGGACACCTCTGCCAATTTAGAGGAAGAGTAAGTACTTGGTGAAGGACTGCAGCTTCAACCTTCAGAGGCCAAAACCATAAGCCATAACATCCTAACGAAGAAACAACCAAATACTATACTTTTAACACAGCACCGCCAGCTGAACCACTAAATGCACCTGGACTGCCGAACGAGCTACAAAGCTAGACCAGCGCCATGCAAATGCCAAGTCCTCACATAGCTTGGAAAGTGGAAGAGCAGGTCGAGCCCTAGGTGCCACATGCAGAGAATTTTTCAACTAGTGAGAACCTGCCCCTTCTTATTTGACTTCCCTGAAATATGCAGTGATCAGACAACTTTTTTTCTTAAGCAAGAACAAACCTGTCCAAGACAAAAACCAAGAGACAAGAAATCTAGCTTCTGTTCTGCTGCCTTTGCGAGTCGGGTCAAAGCGAGAAATTGCACCATGCTACTTTACAAAGCAAGAAACAGATTTCTGCACAGCCCGATGGATTGTTTGCATATGGTATACCTTAAGTTCAGCTGAGCTCAGCCCCACGATGATCAGTTCCCAGCCATACCACTCACATACTATGGAAATTCGAGATGCACGGATGAGCCCCTGGTTAGAGCATTTGGGAAAAAGGGCTTTGTCAATTTCAAGTCCTCCTCAGGCTCTACTGGTATAGGCTGTATACAAGCTGGGAATGAAAGGCAGGATACTCCTGGTCTCTGTGTTGTTCATTTCTAGGTACGGCCTAGAAACTGCTTTAGCTGTCTTGCCAGTCTAATGTTTAAAAAAAAAAAAAAATCTTAAATATACGCACACATGCTTTGGTCAGCACTCTTCATCAATTTGTCTGTTTAAGTCATTTCGATTCCGACCACCACATCTTACAGCATGGGGCAGTGGGTCAACCCTCTTAAGCCACTGACTCTCTTGACTCAATGACAGCATTTGGCCTGATCACGTGCACAGTCGCCTGAAAACGAGTGCACTTTAGTGCCAGGGCTGGAGTGCCTCTTTATTTTTATAAAGTATACAAAAAAGTGATGGATGGAATGCTTGAATTAATCTCAGCCACTGGTAATTACTTGGGTCGCATCCCAGTCTATTGTTATTTTGCACACCATGCCACCTCAGTTTGGACCCAACTATATGCAAATCAATCTTGACCCTGCTCCATTAGGAACAGTCCAGGCCGAACTGCCAAGCCAGGTCCTCCCTGAACACAAGCAACCCAGGACAGGTTTCGCTCTAGTTACGGGCTCATCAGCCGGGTACAGCTTGGTTCCAGTGACCGAGTGTGCACGGGATCCATGTCTGGGCCTACCTGACCAAATTAGGGCAACAAACAAAAGTATATTTTTATATTTTGTTATTTGTTTTCTAAATACGTCTGCACATTGAGTATTTCTGCAAAACTAAGTGCATAAATAAAAACCATCAGCTTGCAGAGGCCAGACATGCTGGCTTTGCCAATGCTGGTTATAATTTTATATTGACAATTTCCCAACTTTGTATCTAGTTTTCCTCCCTAGTCTTTTTGCATGTTTCTTTACCTTATCTCCTATATTCTTTTTACTCTGTGCTCGTTTTATTTATTGCAAATATAGTAAATTGTTTGTATTGTGCACATAAGCAAAGTTTACTATCTGGCCGAATACCTATAAAATTGAACTGAAAATGTCTGACAGGCACAGCAGAATATTTAGTGCATTATATTTAGGCGTTCCACACAGTTTTTAAAGGCGTTGCCCTATTTGCTACTGTGGGCTTGGATTTTCTGACAGTGCATTTTGTGTTTTTGTGATGCTTAAAATGTTTGCTATGTGAACTGAAACAAATTAATGTTTGCTAATTCGCATGCAACCAATCCTCTTTGTTTGAAGTCCACATTATTTCTTGAATAAAAAAAGTCTATTTTCCTCGATTATGATAAAAATACATGTAATAACAGACTCGTATATGGAGACTCAAAGTGGCCCCCACGAGTGATCATGCCTTATCCCCTGTAAATGGTGTTGTAATGTAGCTCGATTACACAGTATTGAAATAATTATTCATTCTTATATGCCCATGCCTTGCAGCGATGAACGTCCAACCACAAACTGGGAAGCAGTTATTTCTCCACTCCTCAAATAAACCTACAGTATTTTTCAATGGCCTCGCTAACTGATGGTCCATGACTCACCCACCATCCACCAGCAAAAACACATTCATGCTAACCACCTCTTGCACGACTATCGGTAAGGTTCCAGATCATGCTGTAATACAGAGACCTCTAGCCCTTACACATCCTAGACAATGCACTCCTGAACACAGATGAAGATGACCCTGCCTCCTGATACTGCTGCACCTCTCAGCCGCCTTTGATACAGTTGACCACCCAATCAACATTTGCACCGTGGGGTTTCACATTGGATTCATATCAATAATGCCTTTCACTGGTTCTCCACATCCCAAAAGATTCCCATCACCCGCAGAGTCCCCTAGGGTTCTCTACTGTCACCTGTCATCTTCAAACTCTAAATGGAGACTCTTGGTGCTCCTCTCAGAGATAACCGCATCAATATTCACCAATATGCCGATGATGTATAGCTCTGCTTGACAGTTTCCTCCAACGCCCTCACATCATCCAGACCAGGAGGTCCAGTGCCTACCTGAAGCTCAACCCAACCAGGACATAATTCCTGCAATTTGCCAAGAACATCAATCAAGAAACAGTAGAAATCTGGCTCAGTTACCTGAACCCCAGCTTTTCACTGATTGCCAAGACACTTGGAGTGACCCTGGACACCAACCTCAACCTCAGGGAACATGTTGTCACAAAAACAAAGATTGCCTGGTACCAGCTTTCTCTTCTAAAGAAAAAGAAACAGTTTCTTCCAGGAAGCGACCTCTGAACTGCTATTCAAGCCCTTGTACTCTCACATTTGGATGATGGTAACATCCTGCTCCATGGCCTCCTAGACTCCACACTGGCGCCCCCATAAGGGCACCCTACATGCCATAGCATGTCTCATCCAGGGCCTAAAAAAATATGATCACATTACCCCTATCCTGATGGAACTCCACTTGCTCCCACTGCCAGCCCGCACCATCTTCAAAACCAGCTGCAACATTAACAAAGCCATTACAACCAGCACCCTTGCTTATTTTCTCAATACAATCGCAGCCTGTACACCATCAGACTGCAAACTAAGACATGCAGAAAAGAAAAAAACAAGTCAGCAGGCCTTTTTCATCTATGCATGCAGGTTCTGGAACAACAGTCGCCCATATCCATCAAGATCACCCCAACGTTGCCCCAATTTAGGAAACAGTTTAAGACGTACCTCTTTAAAGAACACTACACCACAATACATTAACAGTCCACAAACCAGCTACCTCGCCTATGGCCGATTGATGTTATGCTGGTCTTTGACCCTGAACAGAGCTCCGCTGCTTATGGCCAGGTTTGCTCTATAGAAATACCACATGCATACAGTTCCAAGAGAGCTAATGCTAGTAATAGCCAAGTTCTTTCTAATATCCAAGCAGATTTGTTTTGTTCTTAACCACAACTCTGTTTGGAATGCTTTTCATTGCCTTAAATATGCAACTTCCTCTTCTTGATTACTTCCCTGTAAAAAAAATATACAGCTCACATCCTGGTAAACCTTTCCTTATTTTATGAGGTGCAACATATACAAATTGTTCAACTTTTATTTGGACATTTAGAACCTTCACTACAGAAATTCTTTGTGTAGCCTTCTCTGATGTACTCTAGGGTTTGGCAAATGTATGAGATTCTCAAAATTCCTCATCTCAAAAACTAGCCCCATCCACCACCTGCTACAAAACACGTGAAAACATGCTGTTCCCAGCTCACCTTCCACTGACCTAAAATCCAAATAAACGCGTCAGTCCTCAGTAAATGTATATACTGCAACAGGCTACTCTATGTGATCACTCTGCCGGTAGCTCACAAAATCCTTAATTTTTGTCACCAACCTTGTACACTGCCCCTCTCCTACCCTCTTCCATGAAGTTGACTGGCTTCCAATTTACCACAGATCGCTATACAAATACCAAATCCTTGTTTTATATCAATTCAAAAACCAGTCTCTGTACACGGCATTGGCATTCTCTTCCTATACTAAGACATGCACTGCAATTTTAGATACTAGACCATCTCACTGTACTTGATACACCCTTAGTTGGTTTTCCGTCCTTGCAACCTATTGTTTGAACATGCTGTGCCTCAGCGTCATGATCACTATCAAAATATTCAAGGAAGCAACCAAAAAGGCATCTCCCCCAACTCAGTAAAGAATCCCTCTCCATAGACGCGGACGCCATAATCAATACTCACTTCCCAGGTACTTCCAGGATTCATAGTGATTATGATCCGAGTTCTGTTCCCCTCTCCACTTCTCTGGCCTTGAGATGTAATGTGCTTGTAGGTCACTTGCTTTGTTCTCTCCTCTGCTGGCCCACCCTTTGGGTCTTTTCCCACCTACAGTAAATTTTTAAGTACCACCTTAAGTAAAGCATGCATAATGAGAAGCTGAACCCCTTTTCCCCATAGCACTTTCCCAATGACTGTTACCCCAACATATTTATCATACAGATTTCTAAAACTCAGTTTTTTTACACTAACTTCTGTACCCTAGCATGCTCTGATGCAATCATTTTCAGTTCTATACAGAGTGTTAAACAAACACCCCAATATAATACAATGTAAAGCACAAGAGATGCTTATTAAACAAGGAATTTCACCCAGCTAAACCAACTCGACACAAGTTGTGCCTCTAGGTGGAGATGGATCATGAAGCACAATATTTGGTGCCTGCAGAAGAACAGAAAAGGCACCTGCCTGTATGCAGAAAGGGCAGTCCGGACAGCGTTGACTGCTCAAAGGAGAGTAAGTAGATGGAGAACACCATATAGAATTAGAAAAAAACCTGAAGGGACTCATCACAATAAGACAAACATTGCTTGGGATCTTTGGCTAAAGGGACACTTCCCACATATTCGAGGGAAAAGGAAAATATTAAAGGTGTTGGAGGGGAGAAGAGGACCAGGACAGAAGAGGACAGTCAAAACAGATTTAGAAACCGGTCTCTGGGATACGAGGAGTCTCTAATCCAGGTTGTCAAACGTTGGTCCACTAGTGTTGGAACCAACATGGATTTTTCAGATAGCCACATATGATGTATTTATGTGTACCAAATACAAACTGCAATCATTTACTTAGTCAATGGTTATCCTGAAACCAGGGCCAGAGGCAGCTGCCTTAGTGAACTACAAATGGCCACAATCGGACACCATATTGCCACAAGTAGCCTCAAAAGGGCACTGTGGATCGGGATTAAGACGGCACCCAAACGGAAAACATCCTTTTGCCTATGGCTTCGAAAATGATTGTGTCAAAGCGGCCTGAAACAAAGGGATGCCTCTGCTAGACATGGGTAACTTTGTTGTAAGCTACATGATGAATCAGAGGGTTTTAATTTGCTTTTTTCCCCTTTTCTGTCCAAAAAGAATAATATACAGATTTAATATGAACTAATTATAAAAAATTTGATTTAAGTTCCATCTCTGAAGAGGGAAAGATGAAGGCCCTGCCTCAGCATTATATGTCCCCGATGTGTACTGGACACTGCCATTGCAAAAGGCCGTTTAAAATAGAAGCTCCATCCCGATGGAGGCAATACCGGCTTTCCTGGCTCGCCTTGCCCAAGGTCCTATTTTTGTTTCAGACTCTCCAAGTGATACCTCCTGCAGGGATGATTCAGGCCCTACATGGGGGAAATTGTCCGCCGAAACAAAACGATTAGACTGCCCCGCATGCAAAAGCAACAGTCCTTCCGACCTCCTGATAAGGGGGGGCTTGGGTCACCCTAATCTCCTACAATACAATCAAGCGGCACAGCTACAGTATCTGGTGGAATGGAGTAGGAAGGAATCAGAAAAGCGCTGGTTATTTCAAGATAGAGTGATAGCGGGCAGCACCTCTGAAAAGTTCCCTTCTTGAAAAAGCCACCACGCCAGAGTAGCCTATACTCCTCGCCCATCACCAGGGCTATGATGGAAGTATGGGACCAGGTGGGACTTCGTAAGGGTCTATCGTCATACTCCTCTCCGCTGACGCCTATTATGGGCAATGCCGACTTCACCCCGGGTATGAACCAAGTGGTGTTCTCACCATGGCAACGAGCGAAATGCTGTTCGGTGGGTCTGTATGATGATGAGGGTGTGATACCATTTGATCAATTACACACTGAGTATGCGCTTCCTGAAACCGAATGGATGCATTATTTGCAGGTGCGACATTGGCTGTTGCACCAGTCTAATCACCCTGGGGCACAGAGATATCTTACACCTTTTTGAGAAATGGCTAGTAGCCAAAACCTTGGATAAACCACTTATCAATGAATTGTATAGCATTCTTCGCCAACCTACCCTGCCGCTTCCCAGTGCGGGCCAGAGAAGGTGACAGACTGAACTAGGGAGGCAATTGACACTGAAAGAATGTGGGAAGGCGTATCATAGAGCACGACATACAGCATGCAACGCAACCAGCAATGAAACTGCCACCAAGATAGCTACGTATTGGTATCTCACACATGTACGCCTACACAAAGGAAATCCAGAGCGGAGCCCTGACTGCTGGAAGGGATGCAGCTCCCGCGGATCGCTGCTACACTTGTTATGGGACTGCCCTAAATTAGCGGAGTACTGGGCCATGATCCTAGATGATATCACTCTACGTTTGGACACGCAACGTCCCAGATTCCCTGCTTACACGATCCTGGGGCGCCTAATTCGCTCACTTTCCCATTAAAATCCCGTAAGGCAAGGCAGGTAGGGTTGGCTCTGGGAGCAGCACTCCAGAACATATTAACGCATTGGGGCACAGGACCCACCCCAACACACCAGGGTGTGGCTCCATCGCCTCTGGTACATATTGGGGATGGAAAAAGATAACCCTCTCTCCCACTACCTAGACTGCCACGTATGGGAAGCTCCAGCGCCTATTCATGACCCTTCTTTCAGCAGAGTTCCGGGAGCTTGCCTGTCCTAAATACCTGCGCTTGCTTCGCCTGACAGATGTCAACCCCCCCACCCTCCCAACCAGTAGATTCAGTTAAATAGACTCTTGAAGAGGCTTGTAGTGTCATGTATACCATATCTCTGTGCATTGAGTACTGAGGGGTGGGTGGGGAGGGTTCTTGTTTAGAAGGGGACGTCTTCATTTTCTCGTTATTAACGCAATACAGTACATAAGCAGAGCACGTAAATGCTCTATTTACTGCTATTTTTGTATGAAAAATGCAAATAAAGAGATATGAACCCTAAAACAGAAGCTCCAGCTGAAAGTACTGAGGCTCCAAGAGGGGTAACCCATCTGCCCACCCACCTCCACTTTCAACTGGACTAATAAAAGGAGAAGACAGACTTAAAGCATTGCCCACATTTCACAAATAGTGGCAACTTTGCTGTATTTGACAAGATGCAACAACAAGGTGATGGATAAAATGCTTGAATTAATCTCAGCAACAGGCAATTGCTCAGATCGCATCCCAATCCATAGTTTTTCGCCCGCCATGCCACCTCAGTTTGGACCTAGCCAAATGCAAATCAGCCTTGAACCTGCTCCTCATGGGAACAGTTCATCATGGACTGCCAAACCTTACTGAACCGGAATACAAGTGACCTAGGACCGGTTTTGCCCTGATGAGGGCTCATCAGGGAGGTATAGCTTGATTGCAGTGGCACAGCAAGCACAGGACCCACATCGGGGCACACCCGTCGCACTTAGAGCATCAACTGCAACAGCAACAAGGTGATGGATGAAATGCTTGAATTAATCTCAGCCACTGGCAATCGCTTGGGCCGTATCCAAATCCATCACTTTTTGTATACTTCAGTATTTGACAAGATGGCAAATGTCAAATACAGCATATCGTAGAAGAAGGAAACATTGCCAAACCTTAGACCCAACTCCACTAGTTTGCACCTGTGGCAAAGTAACAACCAGAGATAAGTGCATTACACCACTAGTAACTGCCTTACCAGCAACTTACCCACTAATGGAAAGACAAGAGAGACTAAAAATGGTAGCATTTACAAAGAAAAATAAAATCAAGTTTAAGCTGCACTTAAATAGTGTCAAAATCACAGCTTCAGGCCGGCATCAGAGACAGAGGTGCTTATTTGTTACCGCTTGGTTCACTTTATAATTATTTCTGGACGTCATTTTACTGCACCAATACGTTTGTATCTCTGGGGATATTTCTTCACTGCTCTTCTGTATAAAATGTGTTTCACCTGTGGAATATTGGTCTCTGTGGTACCACTGGTAGTAACACTCAGCCATAATTTGGCAGTAATACACGACGCAGAGGAAACAACAAACCCTTGGAGAGGTATTAGGACCACACAATATCTTGGGATCATTACTGGATGGGAATGAGGTACCAAAGTTTGCCAATGAGGAGAGATGTCTAGACAGTATGAACTGTTTACAGACTGTGAATAGTACAGAGATGAGCTTCTGAACTGTATTGTGTTTGCATAGAGTTCAATGAGAACAGAGTCAAAAATGCAAGAATAGAGACTTCAGGAAAGGCAGAATGGGGGTTACTATGCAATTTTAGGATGCTCACATGAATAAAACAAAAAATATCTGTGGGAATAATTTTAGCTTGAGTGGTAAATGAAGAACCTCGATTTTCTCCTAAAATTATGTCACTAAAGCAGTCTGTCTAATTGACAATGACAATAAAAAGGAGTTTCTGTTGAAGAGGTTGCAGCACAGTGCAGCAAATATTAGTTAACTCTTCACTAACTCCTCTTTAATTCTTTTACCCGCTCCCCCTCCAACAAGAAACAGGCCCAGAGGCAAAACACTGCAGCACCCTTATTAGATGTGGTGCGCTCATGAAGCACCTCATAAGCATCAAGGCGCCTAATATAGGTACTGTAAACCTTCTGACTGCATTGAAGCTCCTGCAAGCCATTTACATTTTCATCACCACAGCCCAGGCACTGGCCCTCAGCAGATCACTCCAGAGGCACAGATGCACTATAATAGGTGCAAATGTGGGCAACTGGAAGCACCAGATCTTAACTAACTAGCTAACACACACACATCACTTCCTCCTAGTGAGCTACTACATTAAATTCAAAGACCTCTACATCACTCACCACGTACTCCAAGCACAACAAGCATTTGTAAAGCAAATAGGTCTGGCTTTAAAGGAATGTTGTATGATAATGTGAAGCATTGCAAATAAACAGCATAGGAATGAATATGTATTTGTGTGGAACCAAGGAACTGTAGAATAATATTGGTGTAAGTTAAAAAGTTAGGTGACAGTTCCACTGTAAAGCCAGACCTAAAATTCAATGTAGGTTGATGACTGCCCTCCTCCTATCTGTGCTGCTGCCAGAGAAAGACAAACACAATAAATTATCTAGTTATCTAAGACATCTTTACATGGTTGCAATGTCATGTGTGTGCCCCTGAAAGTTCAACCTCAGCCAGCAAGATAAATAAAATGATTACAACTGCAGTGGAGTGAGAGTCCTTTTTTGTGGAAGCACACAACTTCTGCCCAATCAAAACATGTACTCCTGGCTCCCAACATGTGGGCGGAGCTAAAGCCCCTCTCTAGTGATGCTTATATATGTATTGCGACAGCTGCGCTCTTAAACCAGACCATAAAAACCTGCCTCCAGAAAATAACTAACACTACTACGAAAAGGCAGCGCTGCTTAAAGAGGTCCACGCCAATAGACACGTATTCAGAGCGGTAACCCCAATGAGTCATGGAGTCAGTCCCAGCACACAACTGGTGACGTTATTGCATGCTGTGGGAAGCCCACACTTGACCAGATTCTAACCCAGGAAAACTTGTCTACTCATACTTGACTATTTAGATCGTATGGATCAAGTATACTAATTGTTGCAGATATCAAGCGTCATTAGAGCCATTTAGACCGTATTAAACGGATGGCCCAATAAATCAAATAAGGTATAGCCCCACTAAACGGCTCCACAACATTGACTGACCACTAAATGGTACCCTTTTCCAAGTGGGTAAGTTAGGGATAAGGGAACTTTAAATTAAAAATAGGGGAAATGTATTACATTAAATGTATTAAAAAGTGTAAGTGTTGGGGCGTGGCCAGGCATCGAGGCAAGATGGCCGCGTAAAGCGTAGCTCCGCGACCGGCCCCGCTTTTCCGTCTATCCTGCAACAGATCCGGCCCGTCTGACAGCGGTTTTGTGTGTCGGACTGCTCACGTCCACGATTCCACCAACTCCGGTCCGTCTCCGAGTCCGGAATCCGACGTTACAACCGCCGCAACAGTGAGGCCTTCCCTCGGTGTGTACGCCGGGTCCCACAGTGCTGCGTGGGGCCGGACACGAGATCCAGACGCTCCAGAGGGTTCCCGCGGTAACTCCGGGCCTGGAGAGCGCTACAGCCCGGAGAGCAGAATCGCGTCTCGAGTGAGGACTGAGACCCATCCGGCCCAGCCAGGAGCATCGAGTGCAGAGTGGTGCCTCGGACAGAGCTAAGAGACCTGTGCCGTGGACCCGGTGGGCAGCTGCTGCAGGTTCGTGGGTGCCGTCGCGCCACTTTGCCCGGCTATTTCCTGCTCTCTCTCCCTCGCTGCCGGCGGTCCTCAGCGGCCGCGCCGGCTGACTTTGGCCTTCCGGGGACCATCGGCTACAGCGACAGAACGCCCTGCGGTGCCCAGAGATCTCCGAAGGGGTAGAGGTGGGGCAGTAGCGGCCCCGCATTGCCATCAGTGGAGCGGCAGGGCCGACCTTGACGGAGGAGAGAGGGCTCTTGCCCTGATATTGCTGCCTTAGGAGACCCGTGGCAGTCCCAGGCTCCCCCACCGCCTTTGCAACTGGCGCGGAGACGACACTATCCCCGGCTGTGGGCAGCCCTGGAGCGGGCCTACAGACCACTGGCAGGGGCACATCGGCATACTCCCCGCTCGGCCAATTCCCAACCTATTATCGCTGAGGGGGTGGCCGCTCGGCTTGGGTGCCCGTGAACAGGCTGGTAGCGGACAGTAGGTGCCGCAATGGAGCGTAACAAGACCGCGGGGACCCGTGGGCCGAAGTCCACCCAATCTAATAAACTAGACCGATATACTGTCCCTAAGGATGCTACCCAGCCCAGGTTGTCCAGGGACGCAGGCTCAGGGGCCCTGGGCGATGAGGAACAAGACATTTCACTGAAGGACGTAATGGATGCTATCACTGGCGTTAAGACCTCCCTGGACACAGTGGCGATCGACGTCAATCTCATCAGGGCTGACATGGCGAAACTAAATGAGAAGGTCAAGCAGGTGGAGCTTACCACTGCTAGTCTTATCGGCGATGTTACCCAGCTCCAGGGTGAGGTCCGAGACCTCCAGGACTTCCGTAAGCTCACTGACCTCAAGCTGGATGATTATGAGGGACGCCTGCGACGCAACAACCTCCGCATCCTTGGGGTTCCGGAAAAATCGGAGGGGCAATCTCCTGACCTCTTTGTCGAGGACCTTATCCTGAAGCATTTACAGCCCAAAGGCGTCAGTAAATTTTTTGTTATTGAACGTGCCCACAGGGTCCCGGGCGGCCGTCCCAGGCCTGGCGCCCCCCCACGGCCCATGCTGGCTAGGGTTTTGAACTATCGTGACAGAGACATAATCCTTCAGAATTCTAGGACGGGCGCACCCCTCCGGTATGATAATGCAGCTATCTCCATTTTTCCGGATTTCACGCAGAGGGTACAACGGCAGCGGAGATCGTTCCTACAGGTCAAACGGGACCTCAGAGAGCATGGACTGAAATATTCCATGTTGTTCCCGGCACGTCTTCGGATTGAGGCGGAGGGGAGAGCGTGGTTTTTTGAACATCCTGAAGCCGCAGCAGACTGGCTGGAGCACCGCGGAGGGAGGTGTCCTGCCGAGCAGGGTGGTGGAGATGGTACGGGCGGTCGACCAGCCTGACTCGGTGACCAGTTTGACAGCAAAGTTTGAACTGAGTAAATGGGGCCCGTGATGGGGTAGGCATGAGAGGGGGGTTTCTAGTTAGGCATTGCAGGGATTCGTGGACTCAATTGGACCTGTGATATTTGCTGTTGATTGGGTGTACGCTTGAACTGCTCGGGGCTGGGACACGGAGAGCTTTAACTCCCCCCCCTTTTCTCTTCTTTTTCTATCTTGAATTCTTTCTGGGGCGACAGGCACTCTGCAAGTTTATTAATGGGCAGTTCTAGGCCCAGAGTGCAGGGCAGCGGGGTGGGGGGTTGTTGGGAGGGGGTGTTTTGTTATGTTTTATGTAGCATTTATTGCATCAGCGACTTCTATTGCAACATTAGTAGGGAAGTAGAAACTGGTACTGCAAGTTCCGAAACTGGTATGGAAAATTTCACAACTCACTATGGCAACATGTTGGGACGGAGGGATTAAAGTGTTAAGCTGGAATGTCAATGGGTTGGGGGACAAGATAAAACGCAGTGTGGTCCTTCAATACGTAAAGCGCCAAGCTCCTGACATTATCCTACTCCAGGAAACTCATCTAATTGGTAACACATGTAAAGCACTGCATAGGGGGGGGCTACGTGATGTTGACCCACGCAGGATTCACCACGGGCTCCCGAGGGGTGGGTATACTGATGAAGAAGTCCTTTCCCCTTATAGTGCAGGAAACTTGGATAGACGATAGGGGACGATATGTGGGTGTATCGGGCACCTGGGAGGGACATCCAATTACACTTTTGTCAGTTTACGTGCCCCCGGGCCTCCAGGCCATCACCTTTAGGGACCTGGGAACACTATTGTTGAGCATACCGGAGGGTCTGTTGCTGTTAGGGGGAGACTTTAACTCAGTGGTCTCAGGCATACTAGATCGTCACCCTCCACGCGAGCTCGCTCGCTCATCTAGCTGGCTACCCGATTTCCTCGAGACTATGGGACTGGCGGACAGTTGGCGGGTCTTTCACTCTGCCACCCTACAGTATACCTTCCACTCCGGGGCACACAGGAGTTTATCACGGCTTGATTATTTTTTGATTCCCATCTCCCAAATTGCCCATGTTCAGGAAATTAAACATCTTGCTAGAGGCATCTCTGACCATTCGCCGGTCTGGATTCGGGTGGCCTTTAATTATAAACAGGTGGGACGGGTGGCCCCTGTCAACCCATGGTATTTTCGGGATCCTCACATCCGTAGGGAACTCCTTGTAGCTATAGACAACTACTTCATCGAGAATGAGCACTCAGTGGAATCCCCGCAGATGCTATGGGAGGCCTTCAAGACGGTTATTCGGGGCCAGGCCCTTTCCTTGATTTCGGGGAAAAGAAGGAGTGTCGGAGGGAGATGGAGGCCATAGAGGCGGAAGTCAGGCAGTTAGAACTAGGCCTAGAATCAGATGTCACGCCCGACAAACTCCACCTCCTCAAACTAAAGCAGCAAGACTATAGAGCACTGGCGACAGACCAGGCTAGGGCCCTGGGGAGAGCGGTGCAGGGCGGTTGTATGAGGTGGGTGATAAAGCAGGAAAATTACTAGCATGGTTGGACAAAAAGATTGGGCAAGCAGGCTAGTGCCGGAGCTCCACGGACAGGGTGGCAGGCCTGTTACGGACCCGCAAGAAATAGTCGACCTGTTTGCGACCCATTTCGACACAGTCTACTCGTCGGTTGCTCCCTACCCTAAAGAAGATTCCCACCAAATGCTGGCTGACATAGCATTGCCTCGACTGTCAGTGGAGGACTGTGGTCTCATGGAGAGTAACTTGTCTAACGATGAGATAGTAGCAGCGATCGGATCCCTTGCATCGGGCAAGGCCTCTGGCCCTAATGGGTTGCCGATTGAACTTTACAAACTCAAGCCAGACAGATTGGCCCCATATCTAAAGGCAATGTATGAGGACTCTAGAGACTCGGGATGCCTACCCCTAGATCAAAGGACTGCTACTATTGTGACTATTCATAAGGAGGGGAAACCTAAAACCGAATGCAAATCATATAGACCGATTTCCTATTAAACGCAGAACCCAAGATCCTGGCCAAACTCTTGGCCAACCGGCTTTAACGGTGATTGAGACCTTAGTTCACCCGGATCAGTCCGGTTTTATTCCGCATCGTAGCACTGCGCTCAACCTGCGCAGGGTGCACGGTGTACTGGGCAGAGCAGCTACTATCCTGGAGCCGGCAGCCATAGTTTCCTTAGATGCCGCCATGGCTTTTGACACCATTGAATGGCCATACTTGTGGGCAGTGTTGGAGAAAATGGGATTTGGCCCGAAGTATATACAATGGGTACAGCTATTATATTCCGAGCCCCTGGCCCAGGTTGTGGTCAATAATAAAAAATCGGCCACTTTTGAGTTGGGAAGGGGGACCCGGCAGGGATGCCCCTATCTCCTCTTTTATTTGCTCTGGCACTGGAGCCCTTGGCGGCCTGGGTACGCAGAGACCCGAGAATCCGGGGCATGCGCTGGTCACCGGAGTGGGAGGACCGTATCTCCCTCTACGCTGACGATATTCTCCTCTACTTCGCTTCCCGAGGCACTCCTTGATCGTGGTCTTAGATATCCTTGCAATCTTTGGTAGATACTCCGGCTACTCCATAAACTGGAGCAAGTCCCTCTTGTTTGTAGTGGCAGGAGAACCGCCGATCCCACCGCGGGGCTGCCCTATACAGATATGCAGAGATGGATTTACATATTTGGGAATCTATCTCTCCCTAGACCCTTCCCTCCGCTACGCCCGTAACCTGCACCCTCCCTTGCTCAGGTTGCGTAAAGATATTGACAGATGGAAATCACTTCCCCTTTCCCTGTTGGGGAAGGCGGCCCTTTTAAAATGATGTCTCTACCTCGGTTTTTGTATGCTCTGCAAAACTCTTTAGACCCGATACCTGCATCCTATTTTAGAGAAGTGGAGAGCCTCCTGCGAGACCTACTATGGAATGGCAGGCCGCGAATCGCTCTCGGTAAGCTTTCCCTGAACTGGTATGACGGAGGCATCAGCCTTCCTAATGTCAAACTATACTACTCGGCGGCCCACCTTTCAACCACTGCACTTACGCCCCACCAGGAAACCCGGGTTACGGTATGGATCGATGGCTCCTCTCCGGAGGGAACTTCAACAGAGCCCTCTACTCTAAGCCCCGACACTCTACACTCACAGGCCCAACTAAGCATGCTGTACAGGTTTGGCACACGGCCACTAACTGTCTTGGTTGGGGGCGGAGGATTACACTTGCGACACCACTATGGGATTCTGCACAGTTGGGTAATTTGTGGAAGAGCAAAGGCTTTGACAAATGGGACCTTATAGGCATTTCCCATATAGGTGACCTGTGGGAAAAATCGGACATTAAGACATTCGCCATGTTGCAGCAACAATTCAAGTTGGCCGATTCGGAGCTTTACCGTTACACACAGGTCAGACACGCTCTCCGCACCCATCTACAGCCTGGGGCCACTCCACCTGACTCCTCGCCGTTAGAAGATAGAGTATTGGACGGCTATATCCCTGACAGCACCATTTCATTGATCTACAAAAAACTGGTTAACAACTCGCCAGATCCCCTCCAGGCCCTTCGTGAGAAATGGTCCAGGGACGGCATTGAGATGGACGATGAGGAGTGGCAGGAGGCTATTTCATCGCCCAAAGTGGTGGCAATACCAGCTCGTCTCCGGCTTGTCCAACTAAAACTCCTACACAGGGTGTATGTGACGGGGCCCCAACTGGTGCGGATGGGGAGGGCTGGCGAGGGGTGTTGTAGGCGAGGATGTGGCCTATTGGGTACTTTCATCCATATAGTTTGGGAATGTACACTGATCCAACCATATTGGCGTAATATCCACGACATTATCAACACTGTTTTATCCACACGCCTCCGCGTAGAGGTCCGCAGGAGTTTATTAAACGTTTGGGAGCCTACAGATTTGAACGTTTGCTTGACACAGTGGGTCACTTTGGGACTAATGCTCGCCAAGAGAAACATTGCCCAACGATGGGGAGCGTCGCTTCCTCCTACGGTGGGGGATTGGGAAAGAGACTTGGATTGGGCAATGTTCAGGGAAAAGACAGTATATGTGGCCCGTGGGTGTCCCAAGAAATGGACCCGTGTTTGGGGCTTGTGGAATTCTTACCGAGGAGACATATGCCGACCCCCTAGTCCTTAGTAACGCAGACCCCCCTTCACCCTAGACCTTCCACAATATATTCTGTATAACGTGTATTACCTACTGTTCCCATGTAGCCTGCTGTGATCCTCCCTCTAAAATGTGATTGCAATGCTGATGATTGTTTTTTAATAATAAAAAAAGTTTTAACAAAAAAAAAAAAAGTGTAAGTGTTCCCCACCATTTCCTTGAAACAATGCAATTCATCATCTCTAATGATTGGCGATAATGTAACATTCAACTTCAAAGGCGATCTTCATATTAAATTCTGGTGATCTACTCAAAAAAAGCAATGGCATGGCCTTGGGAATCAAATATTTTTCATGTATGTCTGCATTTTCTGCAAACACATTCAATATGCAAAAATCAAAAAGAATAATAAAAATAAAGGAGTGGCCCAGAAGCCCTGACACTGAAGTATACTCCCTTTCTGACTGGTGCACAAATGTGATCAGAAAGAATGCCATTACTCACTGTGCAAGACAACCATGAGGTGGAGCGGACTGACCCACTGCTTCATGCTGTATGCTGGGTGGGAGGAAGCAAAGTGTGAATGACAGTTGAACAAACCAATTGATGAAGCGGGCTGACTGAAATCCCCTGTATCTATGTATGTATATATGTATGTATGCATTTTTGTTATATTTTTTGGGGAAAACATTAGGTTGAGAAGATACCTGAAACTAAAGCAGACTTATAAAAAAAAAAATCCATGCATTTGCTGTATCAAAGAACACCTTTGAAACTTCCAGCAAAAATCCTGACAGCTGCCAAACAATGGCAGACAGCACTTAAATTGAAGTTTAAGGTTACCAGGGTGTTCTCAGAATGCTGGACACAAAATCTTTCTTACTAGAAATTAAATCTACACAAACCACCCAAAGGCCTTCTTCCCTATAGTGAAGCACTGTGTTCAGCCACTCTATCACCTTACCACACTCCAATGACGCTGTCAGTACAATATCAAACCTGTTCGCTGAAAGGATTATGAATATTCAGTCTGATACTACAAGGTCAAGCTATTATCAAACCGCCAGCTCAGTCACACCACAAAACCTGGAACATATTCAAGGAAGTAGGGCTCAACATTTTCCATGACACTCTTGCACAAATCAAATCATCCTCTTACCCGAGCATCGAGATACCCCTTCGGGGGTGAGTCGCAGCGCTATATCAGGTTTCAATAACATAACATAACTCAGATAAGTCTCTACCAACAAAATGGATCAAAAGATGTGCCTTCTTCCATTATTGCCCCATTTACTGTCAACCAGTCAACTCTTCGCCAAAAAGAATCTCCGACCTGTATTTAAGTTGCTATTCTTGGGTAAAGGGATTGAGAAAGTGGTAGCAAGACACCGACCAGAGTATATCACCAACATACACTCACTCCAGCCCTATCATTAAGGTTTCAGACCTGAGACATCCAGCATCATGGCACTGGATGGGATGAGTCTTTACATGCCACGGACAAGGAAAAAAATCTGCCTTCTGGTGCTGCTGGACTTCTTTGATGCATTTGGTGCATTTAACAGAGTTAATCCACAAAATAAAATGAATGAGCAAAAGGACCAGCTGAGAAGTAAAATGGTTAAAAATTATTAAACCTCTGACAATCACTCCCACACTTATAGTAAAATCTCTTGAATTAACCCTACACACCCAATGAATGGCTGAATCAGCATGATGAAACGACTACAATAACCAACTAAATCTTTTACAGACAATGAAGCCCAAGATTCTCCGTGAATAATTCAAGTGTGGTCCAAGTTATGGTCTTGTCACCTTTAACCAAACTAAACCCAAACCAACTACTGCTCCAAAAAGAGTTAACGGGGCAAAAAGAGAGATCATATCCAGGGCTTCTGGAATTATGCAATTCTACGCCTGCAGTATTCTCCGCATAGGTATGCATTTACAATATTAGCTACATTATCAGCCATTTGTGCCACAATTTGCAGATTTCAAAATAAAATATGACTCTGTTTCTAGCTCCGACATGGTTACTAAAAAACGTTGGGCATGTGGTGCTGTGTAGTAGTCGACCATTTGCAAAGGTTAACTGGTTACCTATTGTAAAGTGGTAGTAATAGAGTGAAACCATTAGCCATACAGTACTGGTGTACTAAAATGACAAAATAGTGAAATACGGCCATAGAATATGCTGCTTTAGGCACATATTTTGCATTTTCTTGCTGTACAATTTACTCAAACCTACAACATGATTGGGTCCTCCAATGTTGTATGATTCCAGTGGCTCTGATCATTCCACCCCGTCTAATCTAACTTTATATTGTCCGAATAGAACTAAGAAACATTTGTATTCTTGTTTTCAGTTTTTGTTTTACACAATTTGATTGAATCTTTCAAATCTTTTCATAGATGCAAGCAATTTGAATTGGAAATATTTTAAAACATGCTACGCATAAAGGTCTCATCAGCAAGCCTGGGCAGGATCAGACTGGAAACCGAAATTAGTCTTGACAAAAATGTTCAAGCCAGCCCCACAATGCAGTGGCCAGAATTGGGACATGATTGGGTCTTGGCTGCGCATCCTGCTGTTCAAGTAGTGCCCTAGGCAGCTGCCTTCTGGGGAAAAGCTTGAGTGTCAGAATGGCCAGTCCAACTCTGAGCATAATATTTCTGCCACAAATTGGCTATTTAAAAGGCATGCATATCATTAGAAGCAAGGCTATTCTGGAAAGAGTGGCAAATGGACACAAGAGCAAACCGCTCCTTTTCTGCCATGCCCCGAAGACCTGCAACATGCTACCAGGGTGTATACGACTAAGCCCTGCTCTGCTCTCTTTGAAGAGCCTCGAAGACCTATTCCTTCACAGTCCAGGCTGGTAACACCATGCATGAGCCGACCAGGATGTCCATTCTTCACCTTACTACACTTTTACTACTAAATGCTTGATTGCACCCTTGTCCACTTGAAGAGTAAAGTACTGAAGGCCTCTTCAGATGGAACTCCAACCACGGCCAAATCGCTAACACAACCTAAATGCTTTGTTCAGCACCCTACCCTCTCTCTCTAGGACAATCCACAGAGCAGTACAGCCCCACCTTAGCCATCATTTACCCATTGCAACCCCACAGAAGCGCCTTCCCTCAGATACTGTTCAATTTCTGGACAGCCCTTTCTTCCAATCACTGCCTTCCCATTGCTAAAACGGAGTGTACAGCTCGCTGATACCACCACAACTGTAGAGTGTCATGTGAAACTACACCAATAAAATACAGGAACAGAGCCATCGTGAGCCTGTAAGTGGGTAACATAAGGAATGATTTTCACAGAAGGGGAATAAAAGCCCGGGCCTGTCTGCTCCACAATCCGAAGTTTAAAGACCAACCTTATAATCTGAAAAAGTGGGCATTTGTGAAAGAGCAACCATCCTGAGAAAGCGATATACCCTCTGGATATCAAGCAACGTCTGTGTTCGTAAGGGGGCCCCGAAAGGCATCATGATCTCTGTTGCCTTTTATCGGTTTTCAAATTTCAGGTGTATTTGTTTCTATAGAGCTTTTCAGTGACCTGATAGATCACGGCTCAACCAAGAGCCAAAGGTGAGATCCTTTGCATAAGAGGAAAATATATACTGATCGATAATACATGCAGACAGCCTTTGTACTCTACAGAGTGAACATTTTTATAATGCAAACAATGCTACAAGTGTTCATATTATTTAAAAAACCTTTTTAAGAACCTTGGTTCTTTAGAATAGATAATAGAGCTCAGTTCAATTTCATCTTATACCAAGGCAACAATTTAACCTTAATTTACCCAAGCAAAATCACTCTTTTTTAGCTCGGATAACTATCTTTAGATCTTTGCACAAACAGCATCTGGAGAGCGACCTACTTTCCAAGTTTTCAGTGGATTCATCAATTTTCTTTGCTCGAGGGCTCTGCAGCAGGTTTCGCTGTGGTATAGACAGTGTAAGTTCCCACAGACAGACCCCCTCCTCACAAGCTGAAGAAAAAGCAATGAATAAGCATTTGATTGGGATTTCAAAACCAAACCCTGGACTCGGATTCATTTATTTTTCTAGTAGAACAGCCAGCACCGTAGACGAAGAAATCCAGGAGAGGAAAGTAACTTCAATGCAGACAACAATAAAAACTGTATTGTTCACGTGCATTTCAATTAAGTGGAGATTCGGGAACAAAGAAAAAGCGATCTGTCCAGAAGCAGAAAATTTGGGTTGGTGGGAATGCTGGAGTTTGAACCAAGGTCTCCTAATTCTGCAAACTGCTTCTCATAACCTATTCCAAGCATAGAAAGGTAGCAAGCTAGCTGCAGCCTAAGAATGCACAGGTGCGCATTGAGTTTCAATCTGTTAGTGTTTATAAGTTGTGATCAGGCGGGCCTCTGTAGCAAAAAAATAACTGTGATGAAAGGGTTTCAGAAAACCTTTAAAAACTCATGTTTTCACCTTCTCCACAAAAGTCACACATGCCAAGTGTTTCCACAGTCCTGCAAGTCAAACACCCAAGACCGACTTGTCCGTCCCAACTGGACCCTTGGACTCTTCTCTTTTAAAAAAAAAAAAAAACATTGTTTTATTGGCATTAGTATGTATAACCAGTCGAGCAAAGCATAGATAGAAGGGTCTCAAAAAGGGCTCAGAGAATACGGTAAGCGAGCAGGATGGAAGAGCTAATAGCTCTTTGACGTTTATCATAGAGGAAGGCTCTCAGTAGGCCTAGAGGTTCAAATGCCCTCTGGACAAGTATGAGTTTGGGGCATGGAATGGGATGTTGGTAGCATCTCAGGGAGAGAGAAGGACTTGTGCTGAAAGTCTCTCTTCACTGTTAATTGCCTCTGAAAGAACTGTAACAAGCTAAAGAGGAACAATACCTACTGTGTTGACAAACATTGGTACACATGAAGAAAGATCACGTCAGTACCCTCTTCGAATTTTAGCAGTGCCCAAACATTTTCTGCCTGGCTTTCCACCATCAGAGGCTACTAGATTAAGTTTTACAGCTACCAGGTGGCTCAGGATGCTCTATCCCTACTGCACAGCCCAGCCCTCACCATCTCCAGGGAGATACCTGAGGAGCATCTACATGAGTAACCTCTACAAGCCCTCAGAAACATGCCTTTTAACACCTAGTTAACATCAAATATCCTTTCAATAAAGGAAATCCATGCTCAAAAGTATTCCTCCATTTACCTTATCCATAATATTCATTTCACACAACCCAACATAGTCACTGGGCAAGCCCTTTTTCCGAAGCATTCCACTTCTTTCTTTCACTCATCATGGAAAAATGGGTCAGCCGCTCTACAGTTGCTTCTAGGAAAATATTAAGCCGGAGAATGAAAGGATAACAAACTTTGCACGCTTTCTACTGCTGGAAAGCTAGTCTCGGACGTCAATCTGGACTACTTAATCAGAATGTTTGGTCACGTTATCCTGCCCAAGACCATGTAAACGAAATGTAAGGGATGTGTATGGCGTGGTGTGGAAGGAAGCAAAACTCCCTAACCTCCTGAGAAATTCAGCTGGAGACAGAAAGATCAGGGCAGTGGGACACATCAGTTCATGTAAAACTTTATCCAACCCCCCCGAACAACTATGCTAAGTTTGGAACACACAAGCAAGACCTAGAACATTTCCTTGCACAAGGGCAAGGACGGATATCCCCAAGTTCAGAGGCACATTGAAAGACAAGATCCCCTGTCTCTAGCTCCACCAGAAAAAAACACTTGGACACCAACCTTGCTAGGAGGTGAGAATATGTAGAGTGACAGGCAACAGGATAGCCTCTAGTTTAAGCTATAATCGAGGTGCAGTCCAAGGGCAGCGGAAGTCGATCAAAGAAGCGAGAGGACTCTTCCTGTACAGGCATCAGAGGGGATGTATGGGTAAGGAACTGATCCTCCCAGTGGTAAAGCCAAGGCAACAAAGAGTAAACAGAGCAACACAAGACACCAAAGCTAAGGCTTATCTTTACGCCTACGTTGCTTTCAGATATGGTCAGAAACCAACGTGTGTGTGAAGTCTACGTACCACACTATACAAACACCGCATGGAACAACATTGAAATTATAACTTATGAGGAAAAATTTAGGAATGTTAATTTTAACAGCAATGCTTAAAACGAGACGCTATGTAAATGATTTCCCTTCGGTTTGGCATGCTTCTTATTCTCTGAGAACAGCAGTTAAGAGGACAGTCTATCTTTAGAGTGACCTGTATTTAAGAAAATTATTTCGCACTTTATAGTCAAGAGTGAAACCAAAGTGGGAAAATTGAAAGAGCTGTGAAAAAACACATCCTTACAGGTCTCCAGCTGTCGGCTCCTGAGTTGTGTTTTTATTTAGCTTTAGCACGCACAGCTGTTAAGTTTAAATCTAGCCCCAGGAAAGAAACGCCTTCTCCTGGACCTTGTGTGTCATAGTTTTAGTGATAAATTATACATTTTCATAAGAAATCTACTAAAAAAGACAAGAACGGGTTATTTTGTATTTTGCCCAGCTTCAACACTTATATTAACATTTTGCTTCCCATGTGCAAATAATTACCAACACTAAAAAAACTTTAGCTTGAAAAAACCTATACCCAAGAGAAAATAAAAATGACCCAAATCTTAACACTTGTAAGCCTATACCCATAACTAGCAACAAACATGAGCTGTAATACAATATTCTACTAATTCAAAGGTCAAACCAGTCCATAACAATTAGACTTTTTTGGTTACTGTATTTGGTTTTATTTGGTTTGGCCTCTGAGCGCTCTGAAAGAGGGATCATATCAGTAGAATAGTAATCAAAGTTCGGTACCAATTAGACAACCTGCACCGATGAACGATGAAGAACAAAATTTGCCGACAAATATGATCCCAAGGAGTTTTGAAATTCTTTAAGGAGAACCAACAGTCCATGGATCCAGGTGGGGCTGGCAAGTCAGCCTTAGGTGTTCTGAGTGGCAGAGCTGAGGAAACACCTGGCATTTGTGTCTGTTGCGGAGACGTCCATCCAAAACCCAAGCTAAAAAGATGGATTTGTATAAGTTTCCTGAATTTGAGATAATCATTTTCCAGCCTAAGATGGTGGGGCAGTGAGTTCCATAGGGAGGAGCCCTGGAAGTCGAAGGATCGGCCACTGAACCTTCCGTGTGTGAAAGATAGAACTCCCATGTTTGTTGATCTCAGACTTCTGGTCTGTTGGTACGGAAGGAATAGTTTGCAAGACAGTTTGATGCACAGCCATGTAGTGCCAATAACAACAAGGTTTTGAAACTAATTCTTTCCTGTAGGGATTTGAGTGCAGGGAAGAAATGGTCCTGCCATTTCAGGCCAAAAAGTAGACAAGCTGCATAATTTTAGACACAGTGGAGCGGAGAGAAGTGTGTAGGAGCCAGTGTAGTGGCTCTTACAGAAGTCTTAGATGAAATGCCACCATGGTAAGTATATCAGCGATTCTCTGGGATCAATGAGTATGGGACAGTACCTCTTTCCAGCAGCCTAAGATGATGGATTGCCAGTTTGGATACTACATTGATCTGAGGGATGAAGGAGAGATCATCATCAGAAATCATGCCCACGTTATAAGCTGTATCCAACAGGGTGAGAGTTGGCGGCCTATTCCGTTGGACAAAGTAGTAGGAATAAACACAAACACAATCACAATCACAATTTTTTCAAAATGCAAAGTTGTGGAACAGGCACATTGTATTTGTTGTGTCACATACAAATAATGTCAGTGATTCCTTGAAGTGTTCCTGAAACATACAAATACTCAGATATACGAGGACACATGATTCTGGATCCCTCACTCAATTTTGTTGTTTTTACCTTTACCTAAGATCTGCTGGGGAGGGCAAGCAATGTGTGCTATTTTGGGCTGAGTGGAGGAATGTTGAACGTGTAGTGAAGAAGGTTTCATTAGTTTTTATGGATGTATTGTGGAATGTTGGAGGGTAAGTTGGTGGTAGGACACTGGTGGAGTTGGTGACAGAGCTGTGGATAGAGCCTGCATTATGGAATAACCTTACTTCTTCCTAAGACAAATCTCCTGCACTTTATTCAGCTACCATATTTTGTGGACAAGGAAAATTCTACATTTTGAAACCTGTGTAGGCTTAATCACAAATTGGATTTGTATTTTATTTCAACGGAGCGGTTCTGCTCGTGGTGAGGGCACGCTTTACTAAATATTTTTGGGGTAAATTCCTACTGTTTTGGATATACAGTGCTTTGTATGCAGCGGAGCATCATTTATCTACGTATCTGGCCTGGAACTTTGGAAATTTTCGGAGGTTCTACCGTGTGCTCACCTGCGTGGTCCAAGCAGCACATGGAAGCAGCAAGGTGTGTCGCTGTGAAGAGCTGGAGAAGAGTGAGTGCTGGTGCTTGTGGACAGAATCGTTTGCAGTCCTGAGGTGACGGTGTTGGAGGAGTCACATATAAGGGGCCTGCATTGCATGTGGGGCAACGCGCTCTGTCACACACATTATGCCTCTGTTACGTTGTCCGCCATCTTAAGAGTAGTGAATTTTCCTGAATAGTAATACAGCGTGCATCACACATACGCTGCCACACATTGCCTACGTGGTCCGCCATCTTGGGAGTATTGAATGCTTCGGGTGCGCTGTAGTTCATCCGTCATCTGGGATTTGATGGGGTCTATTTGATCACCGTCGCAATGAGTAACAGCTGGTTCGATTTTAATTAAAGGTGACTCACACACCTTTTATCACACTTTTTGGCAGACACTGTTGTTATCACAGTGATCTGCACACCTCTAAAGTGTTTTACCAGCTAATTATATACTGTTGCAAGTCGCTGTGTACTTCAGTGATTCGCACACCTTGGACTGTGGTAACTAACTGTTAAAGGTGATTTGCACACCTTTGGCTAAAATTGTATTTCAGGACACCAGGTATTTGGTGTTTATGTACTTTGAGTTATTGGGTTCTTGATATAGTTTATATATAGTTTTGTGCTTACAGTTGAAACATTGTTTGTAAAAGGAAAGGAGATTGGTAAGCCAGTGTCAATAAACCAGTGTTCATATTTATATATTCTCCCAGTGGCTACTTTGTGTTATATTGTCAATATGCAAAATGTTTCTCCTCCTCCATTTTTTTTTGTCGTCTCTGGGAGAGCCTCTGATTAAATGGTAAAAGTGGAAAAATGTATTTTCCAGGTATGGAAGAGTATGTGGCACTAGTCTTGAGTGCTGAGAGAAAGGCCTCATTTTATTGTAAGGAAATTTTCGGAGAAAACATTTGTGTTGCTAAGTTTGTTAAAGAAAAATGTAGAATTCAAATGAAACAAATAGTGTAATGAAGAATTTGTTCGCTTGAAGGAGGAACTGCAGTGTCTGCAAAATTTGAAAAGCTATTGTCCTTATCACGAAAACATAATTTGCACAGACGCACGTCGGAAAGGTTTGGGTGCAACATTCATTCAAAGAAATGAGGGAATTGAAAGAACAGTGACTTTGACTTTGCATGCTATGATACCAGCAGAAAGATATTTGGTGATTGAGTGTGAGGCTCTTGCCATTTTTTGGGCTGTGAGAAAATGGAAGAGTTTTCTATGGAGCAGGAAGTTTACTATAAGGACGGATCATAAACCGTTAAAGGAAGTCTTTTGAAGAAAACTGTAGATAATGTTTCAAACTAGATCACGAAATGGGTAGTGGCGCTGCAGTAAAATGATTATCAGGTGGTGCATATTCCAGGGAAAAGCAATATGGTCGCTGATTGTTTATCCAGGATGGTTAGTGCAGATGTAGTGGAATTTGAGGATGATTTTATGGAAGATGAAAAAGTTTGTGTGGTGAGTGAGGGAGGTATTGGAGAGGAAGGGTGGAGAAAGGAAATGGATAATGGTGATAAGGTGTTGCAAAGTGTCATAGTGAAGTTGGAGAACGGTTGTGGTGAAAAAAGACTGTTGGATTGTGAGGTTAATCCACATGGAGTGCCAAGGAGGAATTATCAAGTGGCAATGGGATGGTGTTCAGAGACACTTGGTTGATTCCTCCAGAATCTGAGAAAAGATCATTAGTAAATATGGTGCATGAGGGCCATCAAGGAATCCCCAGATCAAAAGGGCACTTGTGAGCTTATTATTGGTGGCCAGCAATGGATAGACCGGTAGAGAGAGAGGTGAGGCAGTGTATAGAGTGCTGTCTTAGTGACAAGGTATGTAATAGAAGGGAACAACCCATGATAGTGAGGAGTCTGCCAAAGAAAGCATGGTTGAAGTGACATTAGATATTTTAGGACCGCTTAATGGCAGGGGACAAAAAGAAATGTATTATAATTCCAGGTGGCTGGAGCTGATGGTTGTGAATGAAGTCACCTCACAGAAGATGATAGATATTTTATCACAGGCGTTTGCAAGAGAAGGGTTGCCTGAATCAGTGTTGACGGACAATGGTGTCCAGTTTGTTTCAAGAGAAATGGAGGAATTTCTACACAGAAAAGGCATTAAACACCAACAATCTGCATTGTATCACCCAGAAACAAACAGCACAGTGGAAAGGATGATTTGTACTATTAAGGAGGCTATACAGTTAGGGAGAATTTCTGGGAAGGAGTGGATGTCTGAACTTTTGAAGTGACGTTTCCAACCACATGCAACTATGGGAAAGACTCATTTTGAATTACTGAAATGCAAGAGGGCCAATTCTGTGTTGTCACCAGCATCGGTAAAGAACTGTAATGGATGGAGTGAAAGTGGTGAGCGTGATGGATGGAGGGAAAGAGTGATGGAAAAGATGATTGAGAGGAAAATACATACTGATAAGAGTAAGGCTGCTAAAACTGCGATTGTAATGGTGGGAGACATTGTTAGGGTGAAAGCTCCAGTCACCCCTGGTTTGTTTTCAAAATACAGTTATCCAATTAAAGTAATCAAGATTTTTAATAATGCTTTAAAAACCGAAGATTGGCGTATTTAAAATCTCAACAGAGTGGCTAAAGTTTTGAAGGAGGATTTGTTGGAAGCAGGTAAAGATGGTCTGATGGTTCAGAAGGAAGAACAACAGAAGCAAGGGGAAGCACTGGACAACAGAAGTGATGAGAAAAGTATCGAACAATGGGGTGTGGGGAAGCGCAATCGGTGGCATCCAAGGAAATTAAATATCTTATGTACAGATAATCTGGACGATTTTATGGAGTTTTTATGCATATATTAGATGTGTTTTATTCTGTTAGTATATGTTTTGTTTGGTTGGGTAGGAGATATGTGGTATCTTGGGTTGAGTGGTGGTATCTGTCATGAAGAAGATTCCATTAGTGTTTATGGATGTATTGTGGAATGCTGGAGGGTCAGTTGGTGCTGGGACACTGGTGGAGTTGGAGCCAGAGCTGTGGACAGAGCCTGCCTGATTCCATGGGAGGAGGATAATATTGGAGAAAGCCCAAACAAACACTTGTGATCTAATAAAACCCCGCGGCTCAGGGTGGAACCTGCTGAGGTGGAGACACAATGGGTGGGGTGCGAGGTATGATTGTGGAAGGGACTATTCCCTAATAAGGGATGGGGTGCGAGGTATGACTGTGGAGAGGACTATTGCCTAATAAGGGAAGAGCATTAACCTTTGAAGTGGTAATTGCCAACTATTGTCTGTTAGAGGGGATTACTGCACTATAACGATGAGATGTGTACTTACTTCACAAATGCGTTACACTGCCCAACTATAAATTACGGGGATTCGTTATTTCCAGTGGTTGTTGATAAATTGTTAAGATTAGGATTAATAATAGGACTTGTGCATTATCGAGCTTGCCTTTGACGGCTTTGCCCTGCTCTTCTTGAAATAACTTTACTCCTACGCACTTTCTTAACTCCGTGTGGTCTAGAATTCTCTTTCTCAAGTGGATTCATGCAAATGAAAATAAAGAAGAGGTGGATTACCAATCACTGGAGGACCTCCCTGAAACACCATGACTGTGACAGACAGAAACCCAACTCAAGTTCAGGAGGACCACTCAAACCTGGTTACTTTACCAACTGTACCTTGCACATCCCCTTCCCACCCCAGCGTTGATATTAACCTGATCAGAAGTAGACTCGCATCCTGATTCATGGACTGTAGCAGGGCCCGCACCTGCAGAAATGCTGAATAAATTCTACAATTCACTGCTATACATACCAGTGCCTAAGCCTGGTTCACGGAGTACATAGGCAGGTTTATGACTAGGGCGATGATAGAGTGCCTGGATTTATGAGTGAGAAGATGGATAAATATATGAACCTGTGGATGGGTAAGTGGATGGGTGGGTAAGTGCTACACAGAATGGAAGGTGGATGAGTAGGTAAAAAATAGGTTCAAAAGGAGAACAATGTCCGACTGATGGGTTCATGCGTAGGTAGAGGTGTAGAAGATGAATGACTAGGCGATGATCATAGATGAGTGAGTAGGCAGGTGAGTGAACGAATGAGGGAGTAGGTGCAGAAATGAGAAGATGGAATGGATATAGAGGTGCATAGTTGAATGAATGTGGATGGTCCATGAGAATACAGATGCTTTTGTAGTTAGGTGGCTGGATAAGTAAGTACCTTGACCAATGTATGGTAGATGGGTGAATTAGCGAGTGGGTGGATGGATGGATCTTGTCAAATAAGATAGATAAGTCAATGATAAGTGAGTAGGTGCATAGATAAATGTATGTAGATGAGTGATTATGTGGATGGGTGAGTGAGAGCAAATAGGAGGACGGTGAATGAGTAGCTGAAACACTCTGAATGGGTGGGTGAATGAGTGAGTATGAGCACTGACACCTGAGTAGGTAGATGAATATGTGAATTGGTTGATAGTGTAGCTGGCTGTTGAATGTGTAGGTAGATGTGTATTTGGACAGCTTGAGGAGTAGATGGATAGGTGGTGGGTGGATGAATGGTTTAATGGATAATTCCTCCCCTACCTGCACCCTTTCTAGCGCTGTTAGCAGGAGAGGCGCCAACTCCAGCAAGCATAAAATAGCACATTTAAGGCACATCCGGCAGATATTTCTATCTCGGCAATTTGTTGTGGTTGGGAAAAGGTTGTAAAATTCGAGCTTTAAGGCACTAAGGGCTTGATTACAATCTTGGCGGACGGGTTATAGCCATTATATCCAATGGGATTTATATTTCGGTGGACAGGATATCTATCAGTCACCGTTGTGCAGGAGTAACCCATCCACCAAGATTCTACTCAGGCCCTAAATGCTGCTCTCTGTAAGAGAAAATTATTGGGGAGACTCGCTAGCTCTTACCACGCATCTTTTATAGCATGTATGTGATCTGACCCTATTACGTCACGGCTATTGGTAATGGGCCTGCGGGGTGGGAGCAAAAAGGCCAACTCCGGCCAGCACCTGCCTCGCCCCAACCCAGCTAACATTTAAGTTCTGAAGAGGAGGATTTGGGAGTCACTACATTTAATTTTCATTTGACGGGTTCCTCACCCATCTCCTACCACCATGTTTACAAAAAAACATGCTGACAGGATCGAGACCACACAGGGAAAAAATCATTCCAGCGGAACGGACTGTGGCCATACATAAAAGAAAATATGTGACGCAAAACCCCCAGTGCCTGCCAAGGCTATATCACGATACGCCCTTAACACAGAGGTCAGTCACTTTCAGCGGACAGCACACTGTGATTTTTAAGACAAACATGGCGTGGGTTCAGGTCAAAAGCCTCCAAAAGCTGAGCTCACAAACTCACTTCGATGGTATACTCTAAACTAAACCATGCTTTACATTAACTTGATACATGCAGGGACCTTTTGAGCATCTGCCTGTGTTGGTTTTCAAGAAAGGATAAAATATAGTTTGTCATTACATTGGACTTTTTTTCCGAATGTTTATATTGACAGTTTTTTGTGATGAACCAGTAATCGACTGTGGAACTCCCGACATATAATTCTAGTGCGGCCTATCATAAATGGGAATCATCAGAATAGTACGTCACAACAGGCAATTACAGGATGTGTGAACTATATATATGGGCCCGGCATGGGTACATCATTGCGCAGAGGTAAGCAAGTCAAAGAACAGTGAAAGATAAACCTTAAACAATTAACCACTGCGAGCTCTCATTAGGACCTGAACAATTATCCATAACGTGCGAGTCTTCCTGTCGTTGCGCACCGTGTGTTGTGTGATCCAATGTTATGTAGTGATGCCCCCTCCAGAGAATGGAGCCCGTCAGTGCCCGTCCGTGCGTCACAGGTGGTAGCGAGTGTGTACACACTCTACAAGCAAGTGTGACAGCAGCTGATAGCAGTTATGCATGCAGCCCGTTTCAAGTGTGTGTGAATGCCCCAGTTACTTACCGGTAATCTTCATTACTCCGAGTATAGTCTTCCTCGCCACATGAGTAACAAAGTGAGCTTCAGCTCCACACCAGAACCCTCCAAAGCAAAAAAGTTAGCCTCCCATCCCTTCCCAACATGGCCGACCCCTATCACACCTGACCTCTATAAGAGGAGGGCCGGCCAAAACCTCAGCCTGAGAACTACCAAGCAGAAACATGAAGCCGATAGCAACACAGGGAGGGAGGGATGGGAACTCATGTGGCGAGGAAGACTATACTCGGAGTAATGAAGATTACCGGTATGTAACCGGGGCATTACATCCTCGTAAGTCTTCCTCGCCACATGAGTAACAAAGTGAGCACATACCCAAGCCAAGCGGCTTCATGTAAACTCACAAGAAACCAACGGACAAGGAGGAGATGCCAAAGAAGCAGGGCAAATCCAAAAAACACAGACGAGTGGAAGAAACCACCCAAGAGACAGGCAACCACGAGCAGGAAGAACCAGCCCGGGACAGAGAGAAACAGCGAGGGCCGAAAACCTGGACCCCCGAGACTCGTAGGCCAGCCCGAACCAACAACCGAAGGCGGACAGAGAAGGCACGGACCAGACCGTATGGAGCCAAGCAACAGACAAACAGGCACCACATAGAAAGAAGCAAGCTGGTCCAACACACCAAGACAGCCCAACGGACCGCCAAAAGCGGGAGGGAGGGAGGCAAATGCCCCGGACACCGGAACCGAAGAAAAGGAGGGCAACCCCACCAGAGTGACAAAACAAGATGCCACAGCAGAAACGAGATGTAGACACAGCCACACCACACGTCGGACCACCAACAGCGAGAGAGGCGAATCCACCCCAAAGCCAATGACCGGGGGGAAAGAAGGAAACAAAACCCACCAGGCCCAGTGAACAACCGAGGGCACCGATGGCAGAAGCAGAGAAACCAGATGCCAAAAACAAGAGAAACAGCAAAAGCGCAAGTTCCCCAGCAGGAAACCAGGCGCCCAATGACAGGAGACCAAAGTAACCCAACGCACACATGCCACCGACCTCAGACGGAAGAAAGGCCGAGGGGACCCGCCGGGAACAGAACCAGCGACCAAGAGGACAACACAAGCCCACGCAGAGGACGCAGTAGACCACCGAGCCGCCACCAGACCCGGCTAACGGCTAAACGGACTGGTAGGAACCGCCAGAGCGGAGGAGAGCGCAGAGGGGAACCCAGCACCCCAACTGACCAGCAGAAACGAAGGCCACTAAAATATCACCAACACGGTGAGAAACAGGCAGGCCACGGACCCCAGCGGCACAAAAGGACCCCCCGGAAGGGAGAGCAACACCAACGAAAGAACCCACGAAAGCACAAGGCAAAACAGCCCCAGGAAGCCGCGGGAAACAACACAGAAGCAACAAGGCCACCAAGGGAACCAAACCTGTCAACAGCGGAAAGCGGAACGGCCGCAAGGCTGCCCAGTGGGCCCGAAGAGCAGAAGGCACCAGGCCCAAGGCCAAGCCACCAGAAAGGAAAGGGGATGCCTAAAAACAGGGAACGCCACCGGAAGAAGCGAGACAACCCTGCGCATGGGCCACGCAAAGCGCTACTGTATCACACCAAAAGAAGCAGACGAGCCGCCGAAGCGAGCACAAAAGCGCTGGCACGCCAGGACAGAACCAAGAAAAGCAAGGAGCGACTGGAAATCCGGCACACCCAGCACCCATACCACGCAGACAAAGTGAAAACAAAGGGAGAAGAACGAAGGCGAGCTCCACCGACAGAACAAAAGCCCCGTTCAGGCCAAACAAGCCCAGAGCCCGCGAAAGCAAAGGAAACAGAGGAAAGCGGAAAACCGGGAGCCCAGCCCACAGCCAGACAGCACCACCAGCCCCCACGCTCCGGAATACGGGCGGAGCGAACAGAAGAGAGGCAAAGGAGCAGGGAACCAAGGAAGCAAACAGCCACCGCCGGGCACCCAAAACGAGCCCGGCACAAAAAGGACACAGCCGCCCCCAGGAAGACGGAAGCCACGGGAGGAAAAATCCTGCACCAGAGACACAACACACAGCACACCTCCGGGAGAGAAACAGCTACGAGGGACAACCCCCGCACCCCAGTGACATAAAGCATCGCATGAACATGTACCACAATGGGATACTTGAAAGCAATGGCAGGAATTGAATCCATGTGCCGTGGGAGCCTGTGCCCGAGCTAAAGCGCCGTGGCCCAAGGACTGAACCACCCGAGCCAGAAGTCAAAGGGAGTGAACCTCGCAATCCCTAGTAAAACGCGGCAGCCCCCCACCAAAAGCCAACAGCACTGCAGAGAGCCAGGTGGACCCAATGCAGGAACCAACCAGGCCGGACAACGCACCATACAAGAGAGTCGACGGGAACAGGCGTAGGCAGGGTGGCAAGTCCGGAACCGAACACGAACACCCCGAAGAGACGGGCGAAACCTCAGACCCGGCAAAAGAAGGTCAACAAAACTCAGAAAGAGGATCCGCAACCCGCGAGCAGGCGAACACAGCCAACAGCACCATGAATACCCGGGAAGGGACCCCACCAGGCAAGAACCAGGGCCGACCAAGCTCAACACCTGAGAACAGACCAGAGCAGGCGACACCAGGGTGGAAAGGCCCCAGGCATGACCCAGCACAGACCTGGAACACAACGCTGACCCCCAGCGCCAACGACTGACCCCTGACAAAATCACCCGGGCAGGAGGCACAAGAAAAGGAAGACCCCTGGAGAGGGAGGACACCATCAAACAGCATGGAGTGGGCCGAAGCGTGGAGACACCAATACCTGCAAAAAGGAACCCGAGGACCAACAGCCGCCAGGGCCATAAGAAGATACAGCCAGGGTCATAGGCCAAGACAAGCCCAGGGAAGCACCGGCAGACCAAGCCGGCACCCCCAACCACCGAAGGACCGGGGCAAGAAAAACAGCCGTGGACAACGGGAACCCAGCGCCACACAGGCAGCATGCACCCCCGACCTCTGAAACACCCGCAGGGAACCGAGGTCAAAGGTAGAGAAACAACCCCAGACAGACCAGAGGATGGAAACACCCTCCGGGAGGAAGAAGGCACCACACCTCGAAGGGCCCAGGAGTAACCCACAGCATCCAGGAATGCAGGCGGCACGCCACCAGGTACGAACCAGGTCCGATCTTGCAGAACATGTGAGATCAGACGAAACCAGGGTAGAACGACTGAAGACACCGAATAACACTCAGTGCCCAAGACAGCCACCCCCGCAGACGAGAAAGGCCCCTGTACCAGAAGCGGAAATATGACAACCCCACAGGTGGCAAGTGACATCTGAAAAGAAACAGACGAATCCGGGAAAGGAACACAAAGGACACAAGTCCATGCACCAAAGAAGACACAAAACACAATCCCAGAAAGAGAAGGGCAGCCGACACATACCCATACAATATGAGCAGAGGAAGAGCGGCCCGAAGTGGGAAAGAGACATAGTCACAACACCACCACAGCACTCAGTCAAGCAAACCACAAGTCACCTCCAACCCCAGGAATGGGGCTGCAGCCGGTATGGGAACAGGATCCCGCCCCAGCCCAACTGAGTGTGTAGCACCCGCCTGCCACAGGTATCCGGCCGTCTGAACCCAGCGCACAGGAGATCCCGGCTAGGGAAGAGATAAGCACTCGTGTACGTCCCACCCAAGGGGAGGGAGCAACAAAGGCCCACAGCCTGTGACCCCAAGGCGGAACCACAGCAGCACCAGTGGCCGCAAAAAGGCAGGCGAAAAGGAAAACCACGGCCAAGAACGGCCGCAACCACCCAAAAAATGACAGCCCGAAACGCAGAGCAGGAGAGCGACATCCGCCCAGCCACGAACCGGAACAACCCCACGAGAGGCAGAGTGGGTATCAACAAACAACGACCAAGCAAAGAGAAGAGAAACCGGTCCAGACCCCCACGAGAGAAAACCGAGAAGCCCAAAGGACTCAACAGGTGGAGGCGCAATCCCGCAGGGGGGAGCCGAAAAACGAGCAAGAGCCCCAAAGGCCGTCGGAACCCTACCCAACGGTCACAGGAGCCCAAAGTGCGGCGGGTGCCCACAGGTGAAACCGCACGCACCCACCAGACCCACATGAAGGACGGAGGAACAGGCGCAGGGAGCTGGATACAAACCTCCAGTGAGGAGAAAGGAGGGCACCCACGGTCAACGGGTGAAACCAAGAAACAAGCCTTCAGATCGCAAGCAAGCGCCCAACTGGAGTGGGCGCTCCCCCTCCCCCCGAGCCAGCAAAGTGACCCGGGACAAAGTAGGGAAGCACCAGGGCCGGCACCGAAACACCC
This sequence comes from Calotriton arnoldi, assembly GCA_963921515.1. NCBI lineage: Eukaryota > Metazoa > Chordata > Amphibia > Caudata > Salamandridae > Calotriton > Calotriton arnoldi. The sequence continues at coordinate 4,239,298 of CAWUFW010000379.1, forward strand.
CCGAGGCCGCACAGCGGCTCTGAGGGGGGAGGAGGGAACCCCGGACACGGGCCCGGCATGAGCAGAGGAAGCCAAATCCCGGCAGAGAAGAGGGCGGGCGAGGCTGAAGTGAACCCGGAGTGACCCGGCTGTGATACAGCAACGCCGGCCACAAACCGCAATACGAGGCACACAGCATGGACCCCCTGCCAAAGGCTGCACCGCCACAGAGCCCGGCCCCACCCGGTGAACCATCAGAGCAACGGCCTGGAACCCCACCGAGGGGCGGGCCCAGCCGCCAGGGGGTCGCCCGCGAGACCGGACCAGGGTTACCACCGGAGTGTATGCATGCAGCCAGCCGCAAGCCCACACCGCCATGCAACCCCAGAGGCAGCAGGAAGCCTGTCAAGAGGGGTGCCCCCCCAGAGGCAGGAAGAACCGGGAGGAAGAAGGGAACGTGCCCCATGCAGGCTAGACCACCGGACCGCTAGGAGCCAAAGCCCAACACAAACCGGGGTGGGGGGGGCGAAAACGGGAACCGGAGGCCCCAGGAATCGGCACACCGGGTCGATCATAAAGGGCACCAAACAGTGGAGCCCGCTAGCACAGGGGAGAAGAAACCCCAAGAGCCCGCAACCACCAGAGCCTGCTAGTGCCGAGCGGTAAACCAAGAGGGTAGTGCGAGGGCCAGCAAGGCGGGGGAACAGCCCAGTGCGTGAGCCCG